>OY744603.1:91234407-91667462 GCA_963556255.1 Allolobophora icterica
AACAAGAACAGAAAGCAACAAATGAACATGAAATGTTCCTCATTCTCTTTCACCAGATGGCCAACTTCGTAGTGTTATGTAATGCCAACTGACGAATAAAATTGAATGTTTACTGACTCTATTTTAAAATATATTTAGAACTTGCAGATTTATTATACTGTATTACTTCATTTTAACTAAATATTTTCAATGATTACTGATTTTAATCAAATATGTTTGAAATATTATACATTTTCAAGAATAAGTTGAAAAAATATGAATTTTTAAGGACTGTTTCGCGGACCGGTGAACAGAGCTCTGTGGACCGGCGCCGGTCCGCGGACCACCACTTTAAGAACCGCTGGTCTAGATCAGCGTTTCCCAAACTGTGGGTCGCGACCCAAAAGTGGGTCGCCAAGATCTGGCAAGTGGGTCGCCAAATTTTTCCCGAGAAACATTTCTTTTTTCCAGCAACAACATTTGACTATGATTGGAGTAATAATTAGCTGGATTGCAATAAATTGTTAACTATTTTTACCTAAGTTTCCTTTTAACACCTTCAATCTCTAAGCGCTGTACGTAAATACGCATATTTCGATACTAATTTACGAAGCAAATTTTGGAACACCATGCTTAATTTTACACAGTGGGTGCCGAGACTGCCAAGATATTCACAAGTGATATTCACAACTCAGAAAAGTTTGGGAACCGCTGGTCTAGATAATACTCATATAATTATATCAACGAATTGATCGAGTGAGAGCCTGCACCCAGGCTATTCGTGCTAGCCCGTACTAACCGATTTCATCCCTCCCCGGCTATAAATTATGATTTGACTAAGCACCTGTGAATAAGCTTGTTCCCGCGACTTCGCTTTTTGAGCGCTGTACAAATTTCGAGGTCACGAATCGCAACTCACGATTACGATTATGAAGGCAGCTAATATTGAACTCCGGAAGACAGTTTTCGTTTTTAATTAATCGCGAATGTACAAATTCAGTTAATTTTATACCGGTCCACTGGTCCGGACTTATACGACAATTAAAGTATTTTTAATACTTCAATTGTCCGGACCGGTGAAGTGAAATGGCTTTCAGCAATTCTGGAAAGACCCTTTCCGTAGTCTGATTGAGCAAAACATTTACAACAGCGCTACGACCATTTCCTACTGTCAAGTGACGAGCAGTGTTACCATTTCTGTCAACCGTATTGACTTCACCTCCGTGATCTATCATTGCTTTTACTATTTCCGCGTAACCCATTTCAGCAGCGATATGAAAAGGAGTCTTTCAAGAAGAATTGCGAATATTAGGCTAACTTCTGCGTTGTTTCTCAACAAGACCTCAACAACTTCGAATGGTCATTTTGGGATGCAAGATGGAGAGAAGTGTCACCATCGAAGTTTCTAACGTCAGGATTTTGGTTTTGATTTAAAAAGGACTGCACATCGTTTGTATGACCGATTTTAGCCGCCAGATGTAGCGGCGTGTTGTCATATGACACCAGCGGAACTTCGCTATGGTTCATAAGAAGCTGGACAAGTTTGTAGTTGCCATGCATAGCTGCAATATGAAGCGGCGTGTTCATAAATTGGTCGGTTACATGGACATCTTCGTTGTTGTCAAGCAATAATTGTCCAATTGCTAAGTGGCCGATTTCAGACGCCAGGTGAAGCGAAGTCTGGCCCAATGCATTTCTAGAGTTAACACTTGCATTATTATTTAGTAAAAGATCAACAACGTCAAAATGACCATATAGAGTCGCACAGTGTAAAGGAGTTTTATTCTTTGTGTCCAGTATACATCGACATTTGCTGGCGACATCAGCAAACTTCTAACAGCCTCCGTATCACCACTTGGAGCTGCAAGGTGAAGCTGACTGAGACGTTCTTCTTCTTCTTTTTCATAGACATCCTGAATGTCCCCGTCCTCCTCATCAGCGTCAGTCTCCTCATAATTTGAAATCGGTTCTTCAATTTCAGAAGAAGTGAATGAATATTCGCTAGTTTTGGATCCATCTAATTCAACAATCATAGTTTCATCAGCAGATTCAAGGTATTTCGCATCAGATTCGTTGTGCAGTTCAACAGTTGATCGCGCATCGTCGACAACATCTGGTTTGGCACTCCTCAGCAACTTCAAAAACTCGACTTTGCTCTGCTCTCTCAAAGATTTCCTCTTTTCACTTTCTCGTCTAGCGTTCGTGATCTAGGAGTGACCCTTGACAATTCTCTCACTTTTACTGAACACATTTCCAAACTCACTCGCACTTCCTATTTTCACCTAAGGCGCCTTAGAGCTATCCATCGCTCTGTCTCATCTCCAATTTTCACTTCAATTGTCCATGCATTTGTCTGCTCTAGACTTGACTACTGGAATTCCCTCCTCATTGGTCTTCCCAAAGTCCGTCTTGCTCCTTTTCAGTCCGTTCTCAATGCTGCTGCTAGATTAATTGCCCGTCTTCCTCGATTCTCTCATATCACCACCTTTATGGCAGAAGAACTCCACTGGCTCCCGCTTTCTGCCCGCATCCAATTCAGGTCCTCATCCTTTTCTGTAAGGCTCAACTTGGTTTCGCTCCGAAATATTTATGTGACTTAATTCATTGCCTTCACTCTGCTGCTTCTCTTCGCCCTCTTCGTTCCTCTGACCGTTTGGACCTCCTCGTTCCCCGTGTCAGGACTTCTCTGGCTCAATCTAGGTCTTTTGCTTCCATTGGCCCTGCTCTTTGGAATGAGCTTCCACCGTTCGTTCGTTCTTCTATTCTCTCAGGTAACGTCTCTTCCTCTTTTACCTTTCTTAAAATTTGCTTTTTCTTTCGGGGTCTCTCGCACTGGGAGCGCTTCTGAATGGCCCTCCCGCTAGAAGCACTTTATAAATATCCGAATACAATACAATACAATCACCTGCGATTCTTGTTTCTCCTGACACATCCGCAGTATTTTCTGTTGATTGTTTACTCATTGCTGCACATTCAGTTCTTTATTAAGCAAATACAGTTGTTGATAATGGAATAACCTAGTATTATCTCTGAAACAGAGTAGGCCTACAAGATTACGATTTCATACACACCTATAAAAGTGCCGTAGCGAATTGAATAGGTAGGCCTATGCCTATGGATAAACATTTTAATGGATTCGGGCTCTATTATTACTGGCGAGTCTCCATTAAAGCTCTAGTGAGTGGTGCTATATGAATGTTCAATTACAATTACAATGTAGTTTATTACTTTGAATACAGCGGTCAGTGTTAAAGCTTTACTGTGCCACACAACAACGACCCTCTTGCAATATTCACCAACTGATCCGTTCCTTTCTTCAACAAGGATTCATAATCATGCGACACCGATCCGGAGTTTTTGAATGGTGTCTGTGGCCGATTACGAAGAACTTCAATGCAATAGTGTAAAGTTACCGTTCAATTATTACATATCGGTATCAGTATTGGTCCTCAGGTGTGTGGTCCAGGTATTCAATCGGCATCTTTCACCTAAGAGCACAAAGGAATCCGCCACTGGTGACTCTTCTAGTTTTCTATTCCCTATTTTCCTTATTGATCATATTTCAATTCTCAATTACATTTAACATAATTTAGGCTAGCACAGGGAGTGCCTATGATTATTTGAGTGATACTATGCAAATTGTCTTAATAAATAGAATAATAAAGAACAGTCGAACAACCAGACAATCTTTCCACCAAGTTCATCACTGTAACATGGGATTTGAACCCCGAAGTGAGGGCATATATGAAAGGCAAACGTACATGTTGTAGACATAAACTAAGCACAGACCTACATACTAATTACTCTTTAACATTAATTATGCTTTAAGCCATTAATGTACATAACTGCAAGACGTTGACTGACCTTGAAAGTTTAGCTTTATGTCTAAATTCTTCTGAACATCAAACACACTCTTCCGTTGCTTTCAAAACCAGCCGAGCGATCTCATGCAGTTTTCTCCAGCAACATCATGAATCTTGATCGACATCGAGCACGCCTCGATCTCGTTTATTGCTCAAGATTTAACTAGGGTTGCCAACCGTCCCGAATTCGCCTGGACAGTCCCTGAATCGGCCCTATATGTGTTCTGTGTCCCGGATTGATCCCAAATTGCCCCAGAACGTGGGGCACCTTTCCAAATGTTGTTCTTGTATTTCGCGAACAAAACTCGAGCATCTGACCGAGAATAAGTATTAGGCCTACAGTGTCCGTAGAATAGACGGTAGTTAGGTTGGTAATCTATCTTGTATGCACTGAAAATTTTAGCGACTATATTTTTTTAGTAGACTAGATCTTATATTAGGCTGTCGCAACATCCGTTACATCCAGTGATATATGCAGGGTCAATTGGTAATGTCATATCGAGTGACTATTATGCGGGCAAAAGCAAAAGTTGGCAACCCTAGATTCAACAGTATTACAGTTATGCTCAACATTGCTTATACTAATGACAGAGATCATGCAACAGATCCGATGTTCAAGTGCGTAGGCCTGTATATTATAGTTATGAATGAATGACTATTTAAAATTTTATTTATATATTATTTATATAACTATAAACTATTCAAGAGCAGACTTCCCTTGTGGATGAATAAAAATATGAAAACCGTCTAGTGGGGGGGGGGGCCCGATAGCGCATTGGATAACATCTGGCGTAGAGTGCGAGAGGTACAGAGATCGAGTCCCATAGGCGGACATGCTTTGTAGGCTGCAATTTGCGCCGTGTATTGCAGGCTGTCTGTTCTGTTAGTAGTTAAGATTTATCGCATAACATGTACATGTACAGCGCAGTGCGTTTGCAGGCGCTTAATTAAAGAATAAATATTATTATTATTATTATTATTATTATTATTATTATTATATTATTATTATTATTATTATTATTATTATTATTATTATTATTATTATTATTATTATTATTATTATTATTATTATTATTATTATTATTATTAGTTACTTCTCAACGTCAGTATCATTTAATCAATACAGTTTACAACGGTTTACGTCGAATTGAGCGCGCACATTTCGCCGACCTTCATCTCAGCAACCTCAATTCGCCGCCGCGAAACACAGCGCCTACACAATTCGCCGCCATCAAACACAGCGCCCACACAATTCGTCGCCATCAAACACAGCGCCTACACAATTCGCCGCCATCAAACACAGCGCCTACACAATTCGCCGCCATCAAACACAGCGCCTACACAATTCGCCGCCATCAAACACAGCGCCTACACAATTCGCCGCCATAAAACACAGCGCCTACACAATTCGCCGCCATCAAACACAGCGCCTACACAATTCGCCGCCATCAAACACAGCGCCTACACAATTCGCCGCCATCAAACACAGCACCTACACAATTCGCCGCCATCAAACACAGCGCCTACACAATTCGCCGCCATCAAACACAGCGCCTACACAATTCGCCGCCATTCATTTCAGCGGTGTTTCAAAAGGGCGTTGCTAAATACCGGGCGTAAACAACACGTCGTGTTCTAGACTAGAAATTCAAAGCAAAATGAAAGCAAAATTGGTTGGCCATCTTCTTCACGGATCCGAAGTTGATTGATTGCTGCCGCCGCCCAATTCATTTTTATTTGACTAGAACTTCAAAGCAAAATGAAAGCAAAATTGGTTGGCCATCTTCTTCACGGATCCGAAGTTGATTGATTGCTGCCGCCGCCCAATTCATTTTTATTTGACTAGAACTTCAAAGCAAAATGAAAGCAAAATTGGTTGGCCATCTTCTTCACGGATCCGAAGTTGATTGATTGCTTCCGCCGCCCAATTCATTTTTATTTGACTACAACTTCAAAGCAAAACCAAAGCAAAATTGTTCTTAATAAGGCGGGGTTGGGCGTCTATAAAACCTGTGCATGAACCGAAATGAGGATACATTGAAGTATAGTTTACTACGAGATAGGTCTAAGTCAGTGTCTAACTGTCTATAGCATTAAGATGTCTCTCGAATGCGTTAAGAGTAGTAGGGGCGGTGATCTGCTGATCCTCGATGGATTCACCTTTCGGAAGGAGAAAACGATCAAGACGAAGACAATCTGGAAGTGCACTGAAGGCGACCGGCTTAAGTGTCGTGGCCGTTGTCATACGGTTGGAGAGGAGATTGTGAAGGTCTCTACTCCGCACAATCATGTTCCTGACGTCGCGACCATCGAGGCCAGGAAAGTTATGGCTAAGATGAAAGAACGTGCTCTGGCGTCCCAGGAACCTAGTCACCAGATTGTAGCCTGTGTTTCTGGTGAAGTGAGACCGTCTGTGGCAGCCCAACTACCGTCAATCCGTCACATCAAGCAGACCATCCGGAGAGCACGCCGAATTGTTGGGGCACCTCTCCCAACGCCGACGAGCCTTCACGACCTTGAATTGCCAGAAACTTATCGGAAGACAACGGTAGGATCTGACTTCCTTCTTTACGATAGTGGGCCAGGTCAACACCGGACCTTATTTTTTCCACGCAGCGGAACTTGGACCTGATGTCACAATGTCCTCACTGGTATTGTGACGGTACGTTTAAGACCATGCCTCCACTATTTACTCAGATTTACACTATCCATGCGCTCAAATACAACAACGTCATCTTATGTCCGAACGAAACACAAACAGTTACGTACGGGTCCTCACCGAGCTGAAAAACCTTAATTCCAATCTGAGGCCACAATCCATAATGACCGACTTCGAGCACGCTGCGCTATTGGCGTTCAGACGTATTTTCCCCGACGCGGAACAGCACGGATGCTTTTTCCACTTCAGCCAATGTCTATGGCTACGCGTACAACAGATCCCAACCCTGCAGGAAATGTACACAACTGATCCAGATTTCGCCGTTTCAATCAGGATGCTAGCAGCACTAGCTTTCATCCCGCTCGTAGATATTGTCCAAGCGTTTGAGCAGCTTGTGGACTCACCGTTTTTTCAGCAGCACGAAGAGGTAGTTCGCGATCTCGTCAATTACTTTGAGGACACTTGGATTGGCAGACCTAACAGACGTGGAGGCAGAGCAGAACCTCTATTTCCACACGCCTCTTGGAATTGTGTTGATGCTGTTTATGGTGACCTACCGAAGACCAACAACGCGGTCGAGGGATGGCACCGGGGCTTCAGCGAACTTCTGGGAGCTTATCACCCTTCAATTTGGAAATTCATATCTGCTTTGAAGAAAGAGCAGAGCATGAATGAAATGGCAATTGAGCAGTACATCGCCGGTAGGAATCCTGCTGGCGGTCGTCGTATCTACAGAGACACAGCGGAACGCATTAAAAACATCGTGTTGGATTATGCCAATCGACCGCTTCTGGACTATTTGCGTGGCATCTCGCACAACTCGAACCTCCAGGTTTAGCTATTGCCTACTTAACATGTAACTGATTAACTGAACAGACGATTTAAGCTTTAACTATTTGATAACTTAAATTTAAATTTAAACTGTTTGAAAGTTTCATCATTAAAATAAAATATAGGTTATCATAAGAGCAGTCTTGTTGTCAAGACCTTAAACCTCAAGACCAAGACCAAGACCAAGACCTTGAACCTCAAGACCAAGACCAAGACCAAGACCTTGAACCTCGAGACCAAGACCAAGACCAAGACTTTGAACCTCGAGACCAAGACCAAGACCAAGACCTTGAACCTCAAGACCAAGACCAAGACCAAGACCCCAAAAATCGAAATCAGGTTAAGACTTCAAAAAATTGTCAAGTCGGAATATTCACTATTTTAATGAAAACATGAGTCTTTTATTTTATTCAAGCAAATTAACTTTAAATGCAAACTGCAGAGAAATCCGAATTTGTATTCAAAAGTCCTTCATGCAAACTCTTATACCAAATGCCTTTTGTATTTTATAAAAACCAATTCGCTCAGAATTTCTTACCAAGACGTGCCTGGTGGGCCTCATAAAAATTCCGCCATGTGAAAAAAATACGTTCTACAGGTGCTGAAGTCGCTGACACACACAGAGTAGCTTTTCAAGCACTGGATATAAATGTACAGATAGTGAGTCCTTTTGAAATCTTCCCATGGTTTATCATACCGTCTGATACAGAATAATTGTTGCTGTTGCCAATGGGTTTTCCTGACCAACATGACTTGTATCCATCAATAGATATTGGTCGTATGATGCAGGCAGGCTAGATACAGAATTCTTGAGTTCTGTTAAATGACTGTTCATATTAACAGCCGGTCTTGGTCTTGGTCTTGCGAGACCAAGACCAAGACTTTGAACCTCAAGACCAAGACCAAGACCAAGACCTTGAACCTCAAGACCAAGACCAAGACCAAGACCTTGAACCTCAAGACCAAGACCAAGACCAAGACTTTTAAAAACGAACTCGAGTGCACTCGAGACCAAGACCTTGGTCTCGAGGACAACAAGACTGCATAAGAGTCGCTTAAATGAATGGCGGCGAATTGTGTAGTCGCTGTGTTTGATGGCGGCGAATTGTGTAGGCGCTGTGTTTCGCGGCGGCGAATTGAGGTCGCTGAGATGAAGGTCGGCGAAATGTGTGCGCTCAATTCAACGGTTACCAAGCATAGTAATTAGTCCAAGGCTGCATTGCAGTGCTTGTTCAGCCTGCAATATACTCAATATTGATAAATCCAGTTAGCGTAAGTAGCAGCAGTTGAAAAGTTTAACTAGTCCTCCACAAGTTCACTAGAGATAACTGGATAAACATAAAATCTAACAGTAACGAACCCAATTTAAGAGGATCTAGAGAGTTTAACTTTAACACGCTGCAATCTGTGCTGGTTAAATTAAAGTACAGTTTATAATTGTCATGAAAGAACGAGAGCCAATTAGCTGTAAGAGGAGCGAAGGCTGACCTTGTGGCATTTAATATCAGCCCCAAGGTCGAAAGCATGTTCTCTGCCGGGACTGAAGAAGCGCTCTGAATGAGGAAATTCTTAGCAAGAGCTTCATGTAGTGGGACCTTGCCATTTCTCCTAAGATTTGAGTCTTGTTGTAATGTGTTTGAATGGCTAGAATGCTGTTACGGTATATAAAAAACAGGCGCATCACGAATTCACATGTGTCTTTCTAACTAGTACCCGGAGTCAGTCGCCAAGAAGTTAGCGACTGACTTGATAAGTTAGCGACTGACTTAGAGACTCAGTCGACTAAGTAGAATGCTTTTCGACTGACTATGTCGCTTAGACTTATCAACTGACTTAGCGACTTGCTATCGACTTGTCAGGTAATCTGGTATGTCTATTGCACATACCTGATTAGCTAACAATATAATGCATTTTACCGCATACTGTACTGACCGTGCCATCATTTCGGTGGGCATTAGATGAGACCCAAATGGGCTTTGTACGGGTCCAGTGTGGGAATATGGGTCCTATAGGCTCTGTTCCATGTGGGTTTGCTGACAAAGGACAGACCCACGAATATGAAAATTAATGTTAATGTGAATTTGTGACGCATTTGAGTGTTAATAAAAGGAATGAAGCATACCGCTAGGTCCAAGGTTGTATTGAAGCGCTTGCTCACCGCTCAGTCTATATCTAAAACAGTTCTTATGTTGAAGTTGCACAATTAGGGATTACAAAATTTAGTAACTTACATGAATGTCAAGGGTTCGAACTGTCGTTAAAACACAAAGATAAGAATCGATTTTAATTGCAGCAGTAACAGCTGATAGTTAGTATGGTAAGAAACTAAAGGATGCAACATTTGAGTCTCTGTCTACAGTAGTAGGCCTACTGCGTGTCTCAGCTATGGTAGCATATTCACAAAAATGGACCCAAACCCAGATTTCTCTCGGGAACGCAAATGGCCTCCAATTTTCCCCAATTTTACAAGCATATTATCAATTTTCTTGGCTTCATTTTCAATTATACCGCTGGTTGAAGTCGTTGAAACAGCGTATTTTCAACGAGACGTTTGAATATATGCATGTACGAAGAGCTAGACGCCATTGTTGACGAGAACAAGTGCGTGACGTCAGGTAACGTGACAGACATCTGAGACTGAGTGATGATAGTAAGTGTAGCTAGTAAAGTAGGCCTAGTAAGTAGGCAGGTAGTATGGTAGTAAGTAAAGAACTGGTGACCTGACAACAACTGTTAGTCTGTTGCACTTTGACTCGTTACTTAATAAGCAAGTTGTTGCAGTCCACATAGCCTATTCCCCGTCTTCATAATTATCAACACCATCTTCGTAATAGACTGCATAAATTCACTCTAGCCTACCAGAAAAAGACAACCACTATATCCCTTGTATTCTCTATAAGAACTCCTACTAATAGAGCAAACTCTCTAAATTATAATGTACCAGCTTGTTTTCCTCAAGAAACGAATATTTTATTGTATTGCAAGTGTTGCTCATGACCTGCTGCTGATGTTTTCGTCAAATCGAAACTTGGAAACCGCGATTAAAACAAGCAAAATATTAAGTGAATGAAGTCGCTACCAGTCGATAGCTTAGCGACTGGTTTCGATTTGAGGGCTTAGGGGAGGCGGCGGATGGCGGCGGCGCTGGGGACTATTTCTAACATGTCTAACACAGGCCCAAAACTAATGCACTTAATTGTTTCTTACTTTGAGGGAGACATACATTATTCAACTTAATAAAGAAGGTCACGTTTCGCTGCAAGTCATGGTATGTGTCCAGATGAAGCGGTGGTAAATTAATAGCGAGTAGGCCTATAGAACAAGTCAAAATTACCAAACCACTATTGCGTTACATTCAGATCAAATCAAACTTATGTTACGAACACAGCATAACAGGGCATAAAATGATGTCAAAAAGTTAGTCAAAATAATATTTAAACAGTTGACGAGGCACATGGAATTATAAAATAGTAACGTACATGAATGTCACGGGTCCAGTCGTTAAATACGAAGATAAGAATTAATGTTAAGTGAAGCAGTAGGCCTAACAGATGGTAGTTAATGTGATAAGAAACTAAAGCATGCAACATTAAAGTCTCGGACTTTAAGAGTAGGCATATAGTGACCTATAGTTCGCAAAAATGGGCCCAAACGCAGGATTTCTCTCGGGAACGTAAATGGCCGCCTACTTTCCCTAATTGTACAAACATAATTAATATTGTCAATTTTCCTGGATTCATCTGCAGTTATACAGCTGGCAGAAGTGGTTGAAACCAGCGTAAATTCAACAAGACGTTTGCATGGGCCTACGACGAAACGCCATTGTCGATGAAAGCAAGTGCGTGACGTCAGGTAACGTGACAGACATCTGAGTGGTGATGGTAAGCATAGCCAGTAAAGTACTAAGTAGGTAAGTAGTAAGATAGTAAGTAAAAAACTGGTCCTCTGTTAATCTGTTGCACTGTGACTCGTACCTTATAGGCAATAATTGTTGCTCCTATCCTGCTGCTGATGTCTTCTTCAATTCGAAACTCGGAAATCGCGATTACAACAACAAGCAAAATATTAAGTGAACAAAGTCGATAGCTTAGCGACTGGTTTCGACTTGACGGCTTAGCGGCGGCGGCGCTTGATGGCGGTGGTGCTGGGGACTAGCTACAATATCCGTCTCTGAATACATACACAGTGATACACTGATGTATACTGAGCAATAGCTTAACCATTTTCTGGTCAATCGAGGAGGGCGACGCTAATTATCTTTGTTATGACTCAGTATCGTTAAACAGCAACTAACCAACTGGAATGGTCTGAGCTAGTGGGGTAGTTTCTCTTGCCCCTTACAATTAGCACCAGGCTTAACCCTCAGGCTGGCTACCAAGGTTTTTTTGGCGACATCGGCTACCAAGGGGATGGTTACCATCCCCTGGAATTTCGTGTTTGGTTTCAAATATCATATCATGTAATACAGCATTTGATTCAGCATTCATTTCTGACAAGAATGGTACATTTAGTTGTAAAATATATGAATGCATCTCGAAATTATATATTTTTTAACAAAGGCACCGGTCCATTTAACGATATCTGATATTATCCCACACAATTTGTATTTTTTGATGTAAAATATAAATGATGTGGGTTTTGAAAATGAACTATGTATCCAAGAGTATTCTAAATATAATCAGGCTTAATTTTCAACAATAGAAACTATTTCAAGGTCTGTTTTAGTTTCAGGAAAAACCTAAAGGCTATATCAACATGAATCATGAAACAAGAAATTATGTAATTTTTCCCGGCAGTCAGATACGTCAGTGGTCCTTGCAGTTATTGCAAGTTACTTTCATTTTGTGTGTGAATGCTTCCTGCAAAACGGCTTCTTGAACACTTCACAGCACTGCTTTACTCTGTTAGCATTCTGCTTAGACTGTTTGTAGCCCTTCCCCATACCCAACCATATCGGTTCACGTTGTGATGCTGCATCAGTGATTTTCACACTGAAAAAGCGTATTATTATTTATTATGATCACTTCCGGTTTTCAAAAGACAAATAACTAAGCAAGCAAATATAGCCCTACATTCCCTCTAAAGAATGGCATAGTTGTTTCTCTTCCAGAAGGAATAATGAATACCTTTATAGTTAACAACAGCTAACAGCTGACGAGAGAAATTCCTGATTCCAAAAGTGGTACCTAGGATATACCGGGTATAACTTTTTTATGGCGTGGGATATCATCACGACGTTTACCTCAAAATGTGCACAAATGGACCCCCTACAGCTAACTAAAATGTCAAAATTATATTCCATGTGCTAAAAAAATTTTTTACAGTAAAACGAAGGGGGTGGTCACTATCCCCCTTGGTAGCCCGAGGGTTTTAACCGAAGCTGATCCTCATACCCTCTGTCTCTCATCCCTACCTTAAGCTCTTCAACAGGTAGACCAATGTGTTGCTAAATGATAAACGAAAGACTGAGTGACAATGACTCAAAGACTGATTGACTGACTAAACACTTGAACAACTAATTGATTGACGAAATGAGTGAGCAACTGAATGACGAAATGAGTGAGTAACTGATTGATGAAATTAGTGAACGACTGAACGAGAGAATCCTTGAGAGACCTAATTTCTTCCAGTTTTTATTTTTTTTATTTTATGTTTTACGTTTTTGTTGTCATGCTTGAAGTTTTCTTGGTTTACGATGTATGTACACCAGAGTGCGGTTATGCAACTGGTATAATAAGAATATACTTACTTACTTACTTACTTCTCTTTGACTTCTCTTAGTTTCTCCGGTTCCATGGATTTCGTCTGATCCTTGTGATAGCGGGCGATGAATGGAATCGGGTTGTCCTGGTCAAAAAGTCGAATGACGTTATCTATGACCGTTCGCTCACACTCCACTTGCTCGCTCAGCCAGGGCCGTTTTATCGGCCTACGAAACTTCAGGGGCCTACGAAAGTCTTAAAATCTGAAAATCAGATATTAAATGATTTACCTAGAAAATGGGAAAAGGAAAATTAAATATAACAATAAATTCGAATTTAATAACTTTTGTACCAAAGCAGTTTAAGTAAGCTGTGCTAACCTAACTTATTTGAACTTTGCGGCTGTTTGCTTCAGCAAAATAACATATAGGCCTAACGTTTTCAAATGTCATTTCTCGCATTAAGTCGTTTTTAATTGAAAGTAGTGTAAGGGAAGATAGTCGTCCTTGTCCCATCGTTCACCGAAGATAATTTTGTATAAGTTTAAGTTTCGAAAAAGAACGTTCACCTTCAGAACTGGTTTCAAAAATGGAAAGAGATTCGAAAAGCAATATTTACATTTGGAAACTTGTCACCAGCTTATCATCTGTTTGTACCGTAATCATTTCAGTCACAGTTTTTTTTATCAGCAAATATTCATGAGAATAAAAGAAACTCGTCAGTATTTGCCTCTTCCAGGTCTGATGGATATATCTCAATTAATGCCTTGGCCTTTAAAACTATTTAATCACTTTGTCAAAAGTGATGAAATGGTTTTTATCTGTCAGAATGAAAATTGAACCTTTCATGTAGTGTTGCGTAAGCTGCTCGGCGTTTTCCCATCTCAGTTATTACTAAGTCTGTCTATAATCATGTCGAAAGGCTGGGTAGGGCCTACGGAATTTGTCACTGGCACTCAGATTTAAACTCGGATCAGTATTATCCATAACACTGTCATGAATTTGTTTTTACACTCGTTTACGTTGTGTGCATTCCGATTGTTTGAGATTTCTTGCCATATTTCAAACAGTTCAAATTTATTACATGTATCACGAAAGTATGTTATGAGACTGTCATACAATTCGATGATGGTGCACAACTCAATACCAGATATTATTGACAATATGAATTTTTTGGAGTAAATCTGTCCAAATCACACACATTAACGCTTTCTCAAAATGGTCTAACTTTTTAATTAGTGATTTTGCTTCATGAAAGCTGGTGGTGGTTGACATTCGCTTTCAGTAACATCAGACAATGCATGGCGAATCTCCATATAATTTGCATAAAAAGCTTTTCTAGCATCATTCCGTGCCGATCACCTTAATTGTTTTTCATTCATTCATTCATTCATTCATAAATTTAATATAGCGCACCTTCAAGAAACCTACTCAGAAGCGCTCGCAGCCCAGCCACGGCAATAGAGATTAGACTTGAGCAGCTTAATAGTAGAGCCGTGGCTAGCTAGAGTTCACACGCCTGAGGCGCCACTCAGTTTCTTATAGACGTTGCAGTAAAAAGGTGTTTTCCTTCATGCGTTCTTTAAGTTTTCATCAGAAGCTGAGAAGCATGTGTAGACTGACTGAACAATACCAAAATAGTTCACAGCAGATGAACCAACCAAGTTTAGGCTGTGGGCAGCACATGGCACTATTCCGCTAAATTGTTAATTTCTCATACGCCTGAATAAATGCAACTCATACTGCTTGCATTATCATAATTTTTATGATTGTGACCTGCAATTTGTAATGCCTATACCGTGAAGTTGGGGCCTACGAATGCAAGAGTTCCTAGGGCCTACGATGACCTTAAAAGGGCCCTGCGCTCAGCTCACTCGTCGGATCCAAAGTGCAACGCAAGTCATCGTCCGACGAGTCGACGACACTCGCTTCCTCTCAGTCGACTCTACTTTCTTCTTAACGACACCATCTCTTGAGCACGATGCTTTAGTCGCCATCTTTAGAAAAAAGAACATTTAAAGTAACCCAAGTATTATGACTTGAAGACAGAAGAGTCAATTACGAAAATGAAACCGTAATCAAGGGTAGTTTGGTTTTCCATTTTATTAATTATTTTGCATTTCTGGCAGATCATTTCTACCTTGTAGCGCTATTAAACATTATCGAGGTGGCATGATTACTGTGGTTTCAGCGAAATACTGAAAGCCTCTGTCTCTGTCTGGTAACCGAACTTGGGATATCCTTTTCGTATCTCTGGACAACCACTTTGAATAAGCTGGTGCTCTGCGCTTAGCTCTATGTAGTATACCCCGTGATCGATCGAGTCAGTCGATCAAGTCGATCGAAAATCGGCCAAGTCTAGTCGGTCGAAAATCTTCGACTCGATCGACTTGCAAGTCGAGTCGATCGTGTGTTTTGCCAAGTCGAGTTGATCGTCGTTTCCTCGACTTGACTCGACTATGAAATATTTTCTTAGTATTTCTTGCAGCTTCGTCACAAAATGTCCCACATATTTGTTATTTGTAAACGCACAACTACCGTATTAACCTGATTTGAAGTTCAGTGCAAATTATAAACCTTTTGGTGATTTGTATAGTGGAAGCTGCAGATACTTTTTTCACAGTTTTACGGTGAAATGGACAGATGAAGATGCGTCAAAAAATGCGCGTTTCAGGAAATTTCAGACCTGTAGTCACTAACGACGATCTCAAAACGTTCGAGTGTCTGATGCTAGGACGGGACTGAATGCTTAATCTATGCACTACAGACTACTGTATACACTCACAAACTTCCGTAATCGTAAGCAGCATAAAGTTTCTTACAATAACTATTAACTAGACACTGCAGTCCTCTGCTGCCGTCTAATGTGTGGAACTTGTACTAATTTATGTTCCGTACTGTACGAGATTCCCTTGTAGCCTAGCTGATCGAGTCAACGACGACAGCGTGGCTTAATAGTCACATGAACATAACAGGGCTTGAAATCGCGTGTCTTCTGACACACAGTGCAGCTGACATTGTCCAGTGTGCAGCTGACTTGCCTAGAGTGTGCAGTATGAATTTTTAACAGAGTAGCTCAAGTCAACCACACACGACATCATTATAATACCTTAAATTGTACTTACCAGTTCAATTACAGTTTTACAGTTTGAGGAAGAGTGTGCAAATGAAATTTATGACTAATTTAGGTACTGGAATATAAGAATGCAACAGTCGTCAGCAATTTTGGCCAAGAGCAGTGGCCCAGGAAGTGTTTAAAAGTTACGTGAGTTATAACTTCAGCCAAGTACAGACGTAAGATGGGTAGAATTATACATTAAATCCGATGTAACCAATCATATGAATATTTTGTCTAGTTTTGCAATCAGTGGAAAAGTTTATTATACTACATATTCATAAAATGAAAAGCGTCAATAGCACAATAAGTCAAGAACTACTTTAGCAAGCATCAAGTACAAAGCGCCAGCCAAAAGTTGTGTGAGCATCCTCCTGCCTCGGCGTCACAGAACAAAAAACTTGTGCGAGCATCGGCACCTTTGTCGCCATGGCTTCCGGGCCCCTGGCCAAGAGATACAGTCCAAGTCGACAAAGTCGACCAAGTCGATCGTTTATTTGCCAAGTCGATCGAGTCGACGAGAGGTTGACTAGTCGACAAAGTCGATCGAGTCGATCGTCGGCCGAGTCAAGTCGATCGCAGTAGCTCGACTCGATCGATCACGGGGTATACTATGTAGGCTACAGTACAGTAGCGCTTTAGAAATTTGGAGTTACGATTACGATTACAATTAGTTAAAAGAAATTTCATGAGAAATTTCATTAAAGTTAAACATTCAAGTTTTTAAAAACTACACAAAAAGTTTGATAAAAGTTTAAAACTGCCGTCAGTCGTCTTCTATATTTTGCCTCCATTCAGTGATAGTCCGAACTTTCAGTGCCCATTAGCTATGCCATAGCTATATAGATTATAGAGGGTGGGCCAAAAAAAGTAACACACTACAAGTTTTTGCTAAAATTTCGGCCAAACGTAAGAATTTTTACTGGCTTAAAAGTAATTCACATTTAGGCCTACGTAAAAAAGCCAAATTTCAACAAAATATTTCAAACAGAACCAAAGTAATATAACTTTTACTAAGTCCACCCACAGTTTTTTGATGGTCCAAAAACAAAAAAAAATAACAAAAAACGATTTTTCTTATTGAAGCAACGTCGGACTCGGAAATGAAGCAGAATTTTACTGAACTTTCATTGATCAGTTTCTGGAGTGGGCTAATTTAAAAATATTCCACGGTCGCGAAATGTGCATTTAGCGTGCTTCTGAGATTTTCCACAACGCATTTGTGCGAATCTGGATTCTCATTATTATACACTACAACGAAAACCAACTAAATGCTGCATGAGAATCCAGCTTTCTAGCATCAAGCCAAATATAACAAATTGTCATGAGAGGAAACGAAAGTACTGCACACATTAAGACTTCACGTAGGCCTACTCCCAATATCACAATATTGGGAGTAGGCCTACATGAAGTTTTAATGTGTGCAGTGTGAACCTTTGTCTTAAAAACTGTACACTTTGATTTTTGATAATAGAGCAAAAATATGGTCGTGTGAGTTTAGTTAGAGCTATAGCCTATTAGTATACTTCTCAGGCGCTATGTATGCCTCAATATGTTTAGTAAATGTTGGGGTTCGACAGAAGATATTAAGATGAGAAGGTTCCCTGGCCAAAAACGTTTGGGAAACGCTGGTATATAGTGACCGGGGGATGGAGAAAGACTGAGACAGGAGGATGATCGGGTAGAGCGGTACGTTTGACTGGATGGTGAAGAGTTCGCAAAGATATTTGGGCTTGGAGTATTGTATATAGGAAGTTGTAGGTTAGTGTTAGGACTTTAATTGGATTCGCACTGGGATTTTTAGCCAATGAAGTGATTTGAAGATGGGAGTGATATGATGCTGCTTGTGCGTGAGCTTTCGATAAGTTGGAGACGCTTTAGTTGGGAGGTTTCAAGGTTGAGGGAGAGGGATTGTGGTAATCGAGCTTTGAGTGGACCATGCAGGTAGCAATGGTTGAGACAATTTTAAGCATGTACCGGATGCAGCAGCGGTCATGATTGTCCATCAAGCAGGATCCTCTATCGTTTTTCTCTCCGACTGCTTCTATTAATCTAGATTCTGTCCGATTGCAACTCCGTTTCAATTAACTGAACTGAACCAAGCAGTCTCTTAGACTTAACCTGTGTTAGGGCCTACTTCGGAGTGCAGTCTATAGCCCACCCTCTCCGAAGTCAGGTGGAGTAATTTCTCAAATGGAATTAACTCTTCACGTGTAAAACACTTTCTGTCTGTCAGTCTGTCGGTCTCTGTCTCTGTCTCTGTCTCTCCCTTTCTCTATGTGATCCCAATTGGCTGTATGGTCGATTCTCGCCTATCTTACGCATAGAAACCTATGTTTGTGTTCAGACAACTCCGTTCCGCCCATGGTCGTGGCCTACTTCGAGCTATACCCTAATTCGGGTTTTAATTGCTCTCTCTTCCCACTGACGTTGGCTACACCTGTTCCTCCTTCATTTCACCAATCCATCGGCTTCCATAGCGCACACCATCTAATGTAGCTATTAGGCTACAAACTGCATGCAAGGTGCACGCAATGCCAAGCATGTACGATACGTATGCAACTATGCATTAGTGTTTGTATGATATGTGTATTCATGTATCGGGTTTGTAATGTAATGTAAATGTAGATCTCCGAAATTTCTCAGCGCCACACAAAAGCCACGTCAGGGAGACCAGCTTATTCACCGGCGCTATATCAAATCAAATCCGCAATAGCCATGTCCGCCTTGTCCGTTCCGGTGCCAGGTCAGAGTCCGGGGGGGTCAAGCCGAGGAGACAGCAGGGTGCTACGGTGGTAATCGGTGATGACGGCGGTTGTGTGGTGGCGCAGGAATGGAATCAGGATAAGATAGCTTGAAGATTTCGGTTTTCAGTCGTGAGTGGCAAGCAGCGGAGGACAGTGCGAGCGGAGAAAGGTGTTGTCAACAGGCGATATGGGAGGATGAACAAACTGACGGAGATCTTTTGGGAGGTCATTCCAAAGAGCCGGTGCAGCATAGACTAAGGAGCGGTTGCAGAATTTCAGAGATGAGGACACTGAAGGCCGAGATAGAGAAAGATATGATGATGAGCGAGTAGACCCGGACGGGTTGGATGGTGAATAGCTGGTTTACTTTACTCTGCCTGTATGTCAAGGTAAACAACATTCCCACCACTTCAGGCTACGATCAAGGTGAGAGATTCTTCCCTGTTATAAATTGTTTTATATTGCCCCTCTCTGCGATTGTCTCTTGATTGCACAAGATTGTACGATCTACACTACAAGACGATTATCACTTATTACATGAATTAAATTTAAGATCTACCTAAGACGAACGATTATAGGTCCACTGAGTGTAAACATGTCGAGATGCTAGTGGGCATTCGACTGCTTCTGTTCACAATATTCCGCCGACTCCCAAAGACTGTGTTGGTCCACCTCGGCTACCGGTTACCTTTCTGTTGAATGTTCGGCTGTATGCACTTGTTATAGGCTAATATTAATCTGAAATCCATTTTGGCTGACCGCTAGGCTAGTCTCACTCCAGCAGCGCTCTCTGTTCTTGTAGACTATCTTGTTTGGTTCCTTTGTAGCCGGTTATGCTATAACCATCATCATCATCACCATCGTCGTCATCGTCATCGTCGTCGTCGTCATCACCATCATCATCAGTTTCTCGGCGATGGGTATGACGATGGTCTCCAGTGTTCTCGGTCATTTGTCAAATATATATTGCCACCCTTAGTATTAGTCTTTATTTATATTATCTGTCCAGCGTAGTTTTGGTCTGGTTTTGTTGTGTCTTTATTTATATTATCTATCCAGCGTAGTTTTAGTCTGGTTTTGTTGTGTCTTTATTTATATTATCTATCCAGCGTAGTTTTGGTCTGGTTTTGTTGTGTCTTTATTTATATTATCTATCCAGCGTAGTTTTGGTCTGGTTTTGTTTCTTTCTCCTTCGATTCTTGCATGTATTGCATTGAGTCGAATCTAGTCAGTTGGCATTCTCTCTACATGTCAAAGCATCGGAGTCTTCGCTGAACGACTGTGTTTACGAGAGTTGTTTGGATAACAAATGATTGTCTTGTGTCATCATTTCTTATTTTCTGCAGTCTTGAAATCCCTGCAATCTTCCGCAGCCAGCTCATTTCTGCTGTAAGAATTTTTCTCTCATCTTGTTTTCGCATTGTCCAACGTTCCGATCCGTATAAGAAAATCGGTTGTCTCATCGACTCGTATATTTTTGTCTTGGTTTTCTTGAAAAATTCTCTGCTTCTCCATATCTTGTTCATTATTCGAAATGCATGTGAAGCGCGCCCAATCCTCCTTTGTATATATCTTTTTCGTTGCTGCCATCTGCGTTTTTAGCCCTCCTAGATAGATCACTTCATTTAAGAATAAGGCCTACATTCATATTAGTTGCAAATACGTGACGATAGCTTTCTAATGAATTCTTCCCGATCAAATTGTTTCCAATTTGGGCCATGATTCGTATTAAGACTTCCTTCGGTGATGTCTTCGTATTCGACAATAGGTATTTCGATTGTAGTGCTATCTGGACATAGGTCAAGATAGATGTCATAGACAAAATAGTTTCGATAGGGAACCATAACCGCAGAAGAAGATTCAAAGTTGTCATCTAATTGCAGGTCTGATAGACGTACTCGCTGTATGAATGAGGGCATGAAGTAACCGGGATAAATATCATTTCGAGAAAATTCCATGAAACAAAACATGATCCTCTCGACCCAGAAGGCGAGTTGTTTTGGCGTGATTATATCTTCGTTTTTCGTTTCACTTCCATTTCTGGCATTGAGAGCTTCCATGCAAAACAGAAGACAAGTCTTCAATTGATAAGTAATCCCCGAATGACGATAAAGTATCATCTTGCAAACCATATATGCAGCCTTCATTAAAGAAGAGCTTTCTTTTATGATTTGACTTTCTAACGGTGCAAATGAAATTCTGGCAAATGTCTCGGAAAAACGAAAGTGACCACCACCTTGCTTGGAAGAATCAAAATTTGGCCGATCAAAGACCAGCATACAACTTTTTGCTTTCACAGCTGGTTTTAACGCAACTGGCAGAGGGTCGTCTGGCCACCAATCTTCCATATGAATACAAGCAACAATGTCAACTGATATCTCGACAAAAAGAATGCCATCGATGGGATGAATCATTCTCAGTCGCACAGTCGTATGCAGACCAGCTGGTTTTCGAGATTTATCTCCCTCTATGTCGGTTAAGTTCCATTCGAAAAGATGTTCATCTTGCCAGAAATTGGAGTCACACAGGACTTCTTCTAAGATAACCTGGAATCTAGAATTGACTTCGTTAGTCAACAGCCAGTGATCTAAGTTGAAGAAGCAAGCAAAATTCCCATCACTCAGACTTTTTGTAACGTTACACGACTTCCGTCTCAGTTGAAAGTATCCTTTTGGACCCAATGGATGTGGAAACGCTTCGCAAAGTTGGCTGAATTTAATCAGTTTGAAGTTAAAGTCAAAGTCCGCTGAAATGACGACTTTTGTTTTTTCATCGGCGCTTCCGACTAAAGTCGGCTGGCATTCAAATCGCCAGTCCCTTTCCTTTACACCTTTTGTCAAACGCTCAATTAGGTGTTGTATTGGCGGTTTGAGTTTGCCTAGGCGTCTGTTGAGGCGAGAAAATTCGTTTTCGGTCCATATCTTCCAAATTGCTTCTTCTGACGATCCCTGAGGGCGAGGAGATTGGGAGTTAATTCTAATGGTTTCAACCAGTTTTTGCTTAGTTAATTCTGTCACATGTTTAGTGTTGAGTACGTGCGCAATATTTCTGGACTTGGTGTACAGCATCATCTTCCCGATTGTCAAATTTATTGCGCTGTCTTCGTTGGCAGTAACCAATTCTCGTAGCTGCTTAAGATCTTTTGGCGTATATCCAAAGTTGTCCTTTGTGTTTTCATTAGCTCCGTATTCGACGAGAAGCTCGTACTGATCATTCATTTCTGCGTAATGTAAAGGGATCTTGCCGTAAATGTCAGCTGCGTTTGCGTTAGAATCCATTTCCAATAACACCCTCACCAGTTTGCGATCTCGCTCGGCAAAGTAGGATGGTAGGCCCTTTACCGTGCGTGACATGACAGCATAGTGAAGTGGATTTCGTCCTTTGTCGTCTGTTGCATTGGCCCATTCCCTTAAATTCTCTGGTCTTAGGAGAAATCCATCAACCATTAACTTTATTTTGTTACTGTCAATTTTCCGTTTGGCTGCTTTCATATCTTCAGTTGCGTAATTTGAAACACTGCAGATGATCAGTCGATGAAGTGGACTTCGACCTCTCTCGTCAATCCTTGCCTCATCGATTGGCGCTTCGTTTTCTGGTTCTAGTAACATTCCAATGGCGCCGCGATTCTTAAGTGATTCGAAAGTGGCCGTAGTAATTCGCTGGGAAGACTTAACTGCCAAATCAAGTGACGTATTTCCTGCGAAATCTGTGGCATTCACATTAGTTTTGTCGTTATACAACAGCAATTTAACCACTTCTTCTTTAAATGGAGTGGTTTCCTTGTTATATTCAATATGTTCCTGTAGACGGTCAGTTACTTCATGTGGATCCAAGGTTCGGGTAGGACTATCACTGCTGCCAATCTCAAAAGAATTAACTCCGTCAAATTTTCGCTCAAGAAGCCCTTCGCAGAAAAAATGCAAATCAAGCCAATTCATATTTGGCTCATAGATAGCTGCGTGCAAGGCAGTAAATCCGTAATAGTCGTACAAATTCACGGAAGCATTATAGTTTAGAAGTAGGCGCACTACCGAGACATGATGCATTCCAGCTGCTTTAATCAAAGCTGTTTCTCCATGACGGTCTCTTGCGTCAATGTCGAGCTTCATTCCTGATTTGTGCTCCCAGTCAAACAAAATTTGAATTGCTTGATAACAACCATTCTCAGAAGCAAACATCAAGGGCGTTTCGCCAAAAGAATTCCTCAGGTTGAAGTTTGCGCCTTTCTCTAATAGCAAATGTATCACATCGTTTATGATTTGAACATACAGATTTCGCCATTCGGGCGATTCGATAATAATATAATCAGAAGAAATTATATGCTGCATGACTTCGTGAAGGAGAGTATTCAATTCATCGTCCTGGTGGTTTACATTAAATTTGCGCGTGTTAATAAGAACTTGTGCAAATTCTCTTAAATTCGTCCTGCATTGTTCAAGGTCACTTCTACCTTTTTCAAGCAAATGCTTCAGTTCGATTGAGCGTATTATTGAACTAAAGCTCTTTCGAAGATCCTCTTCTGAAAATAAACATTGGTCTCCACTGAGCAAGAGTTTAACCATTTCCGAGGCGACCGAAATTCCTGCGAGTTCGAGTGCATTGGAATCACCCAAGCATCTCCTTATCTCGAGAGGTATATTTTCTTCTCTCCAAATTATTCCGGCAGAAACGCGTCGACCATCGCGTTTAAAAAGTTCAGCTGGAATGACGCCTCTCGTTTCAACCAAGTTTTTGGCTTTCTCTTGAAGTTTGTTCTTCTCTTTAGCTAATTTCTCAAAAATCCTGCAGTGCTTCAATATAACCTCAACAACGTCCGTATGACCTTTTCTGACGGCAACGAGTAATGGTGTTTCAGTGGAGTCAATAGACCTATCTACAAAATCGCAAACGCCGCGGCGCAGTAGCAAATCCACGATATCTGCATGACCATTCTCAGCTGCAAAATAAAATGGTGTTTTTTTGGATTGTTTCATAACATCAACGGTAGCATGGTTGTCCAGTAAAATCTTAACAATGGACGTATGACCATTTTGGCAGGCTAAATGAAGTGGAGTCTTCTTGGCTTTGTTACATGCATTAACATTTGCACCGTTAAATATCGAATTCTCTACCATTTCTAACCGTTCATGTTCAGCTGCAAGGTGAAGTGGTGTCGCTTTTCTTTTGAAGACTGCATTACCAACAGAAGAATGACTCAGTAGATTATCTGTGATTTCAACATTGCCACCTTCTGCTGCGATTAGGTGTGAAGTATGACCAACACCAACTTTTCTTTTAATGGGATGTTGCGAAAGTTCAAATTCAGCTGCAGGAACTTGGTTTACCGCCAGCTGGGAACTAATCCCCCTATCCCTTTCCGCAGTCTCATTGAGCAAGACATTTACATCACGGTTGTGGCCATTGCTTGCTGCAAAGTGAAGAGCAGTATCGCCATTTTCGTTGACCGTGTTGACTTCACCTTCGTGATCTATCATTGCTTTGACTATTCCCACGCAACCTATTTCAGCAGCTTTATAAAGAGGAGTCTTACCAGAAACATTTCGGATATTAGCACCTGCATTACTTCTCAACAAAGCCTCTACAACTTCGAAATGGCCATTTTGGGATGCAAGATGGAGCGGAGTGTCACCATCAGAGTTTCTAACGTCAGCATCCTCGGCAGAATTTAGAAGGAGCTGCACAACATCGGTATGACCATATTTTGCCGCAAGATGTAGCGGTCTATTGCCATAGCATATCAGCAGAACGCTATGGTTCATTAGAATCTGGACGAGTTCGTAATGGCCATGCATGGCTGCAATGTGAATCGGTGTGTTCATAAAGTGGTCGGTTACATGAAGATCTGCTTTGCTGTCAAGCAATAATCGTACAATGGCTAAGTGGCCGATTTCAGACGCCAAATGAAGCGAAGTCTGTCGGAATGCATTTCTAGAGTTAACACTTGCGTTGCTGCATAGGCCCTATTAGGAGATTGACAACGCCTTCGTGACCATTTTGAGTCGCATAGTGTAAAGGAGTGTTACGCTTTTTGTCCAGTACATCGACATTTGCTGACGATATCAGTAAACTTCTAACGGCCTCTGTATCCCCACGTTCAGCTTCAAGGTGAAGCTGACTAAAACCGTCTTTGTCTTTTTCATCGTTGACGTCCGGAGCGCCCACCTCCTCGTCAACGTCAGAATCTGTACTTACCCTTTGAATCTCCTCTTCATCTTCATCAGCATCAGTTTCGGTAGTCAAGCTGTCGTGATTTTCATAATTTGTAATCAATTTTTTGCTTTGAGAAGGAGTGTATGAATGTTCGGTAGTTTCGGATCCATCTGATTCAACAATCATAGTTTCTTGATCAGATTCAACGTGTTTCGCATCAGATTCGTGGTTCAGTTCATCAGCTGATTGCGCATCGTCGACATCACCTGCGTTTTTTGTTTCTCCGAACTCATCCGGAGTATTTTCTGCTGATATTTCACTCATTGGTGCAAGATCCTGTAGTCTGTGTATCAAATGCAGTTGTTGATAATGGTACAACCAAGTATTACCTGTGAAACAGAGTATAAGATTACGGTTTAACAGAAATGTATACAAGTGCCATATCGAACTGAATAGGTATGCCGATGTGTAAACTTTTCAAATGCTTTTAGGATCTAGTACTAATCGCGAGTCTGCTTTATGACACCTCTGATTTGTCTTGCTCTGTGAGTGGTGCTAAATGGATGTTCAGTTACAATTACAATGTAGTTTATTACTTTGAATACAGCGGTCGGTGGCGAGGCTTTACTGTGCCACACATGCAACGATCGTCTTGCTATATTCACCAAATGAACGCTTGATTTCTTCAACAAGGATTCAATCATACGACAGAGAACCGGAGTTTTTAAATGACGTCTACAGCTGATTACGAAGAGGTTCAATACAAGAGTAGTTTAAAGTACTCATTCAAAGATTACACACCGCCATCAATTTTCGTCTTCAGGGGCGTAGTCGGGGATCCGATCGGCACCTTTCAGCTAAGTGCAAAGATCACAAAGGAATCCGCCTCCGGTGTCTCTGCTACTTTTCTATGCCATATTTTCCTTATTTTGATCATATTCTCTTCTCACTTACATTTAACATTGTTTAGGCTATTGCGTAGGGAACAGGACCGTAACTCTTTTCGACATGTGGGTATGGAAAACTGCCCCTTCGAAAATGTGTATACTCATAAGCGCCGACTTTTGCTTTTGTCTCTGGGTGCCAGTCAGGGGCGGATCCAGAAGGTTTATCAAAGTTTTAAAGGACCAACGAAACTTTTTTTTAGGAAATCATCTCCGAAAAAAACTGATGAACCTTTTTCAGTCATCCGAAAAAATTCATTATACATTATTTCGTCATTTTTCATCGTCTACTCGTGTGTAAACATAAACACATTTTAAATGGGGGGATGGCCAGATTGGCCCCCTGGATCCGCCTCTGGTGCCAGTGCATATTTTAAGATAATTCTCTCCTAAAATTTGACGACTTTTTTTAGGAATTGATCCCCCGAAAAAATGTGACGACCTTTTTTTAGGAATACCCCAAAAAATTTAATTTAAGGTCCGAATTCTTCTGGGTGCCAGGCCCCCAATGAACTTTTTCTCTGGGTGCATTGGCACCCAAGGCCCCCAAGAAGTCGGCGCCTATGTGTATACTTCCCTTAATAAGCCCATAGGGCCTATAACACCATTGCGTAATAATTGTAATTATTTAATAAACGTATTGAGCAAAACAATATTCCAACTTCCACTGGCGGGAAATGACTGATTCCCACTACGGAGTTTAGTTGCACACTAGGTTAGTTTAATAATTAATTGAACGGTTACTCTAAACTACTCTTGTAGTGAACTTCTTCGCTATCGTTCGTAACACCATTTCAAAACTCCGTTTCGCTGTCGCATGATGGAACCCTAAGCCTTGGTGAAGAATTGAACCGATCAGTTCTGAAATATTGCAAATATTTATTCGTTTCCCCCACTGCATATATGTTCGGACTGTAAGAAGCAACAAGACTAGTGCTTTTTGTCGAACCAAAAAAGTTGAAAGTATTATTTAGTCACTCGAGTATGAACTCGACTGACTATATAATACTTCGTTTTTGACTAGGCGTCCACCTATAGCAACTCATTTGTAAACCGAACTGTTACCCATTTCATCATTCTTTCGCGTGAAATGTTTGATCATCAAGTTAAACAACAAGTCGGCTATTCTTTTATAATGTGTTGAGCAAGGACATAAATAAATATGCATACTGCGATGAATAAAATGTCGATGAATACTGCAGAAGAAATACAATGTCAGCTAGCACCAAGTTAATTTTTCCTGATCTCCGAAGCGGTGGAAAATTTCGGCAACATCTCACTCATGTCAATGTTATCTAAGAGCTCTTGATGAACATGGAAAATTGACCAGAGGCAAGCACTGTTGGGGCACAGAAGGAGGTCACGGTGTTTGGAGTAACCTCTGAACAAATTCATTTTCGCGAACCAAATACTCGCCAATGAACAGTTTGCGGCTGGTGCCATAACATTTATGACATATTGTAATGGAAGAGGGCAATTGGGATGTTAAATATAAGGATAATGGAACATTGTATTAACACTGTAGGCATTGGAATGGTTAATAATAATAATAAAACATCTATATAAACGATAACAAGGCATAGAATTTTATAACCTAAATGAATATAAATGTAGAGACTGCATATAACTATGTAGACTGATTGAAGATATGGTGTCATAGCTAGTATATGAATCACCAGCAGAGCCGTTCCCTACAGCTACAGCGGGCGGGGTCGACCAGTGAAGCGACATCAGCTGCGGAGCAGAGACATGCACAGGGACCGGATGTCGGAATGACTGAAAAGGGAAGGAAGAGATGCAGACAGCCGAAAAAGAAAGATATGACCAAATAACGACAGAATAGGCGAAAGGGGCAGGAACAGGAAGTGAATAAAAAGGAGGCGAAATCTGGAGTCGGGGTTTACTCTCGGAAGAGTCGGGGTTTACTCTCAGGGTCGAGACAAGGGACATCCACGACGGAGAAAATTCGCAAATTTTAGTGATGAGGTGACGGAAGGGCGAAGTGTTATGGCAGAAGAAGATCTGGCTGAGCGGAGTGTTTGCTCCGTGAACAGCTTAGGCCTACGGAGATGGTAGGACTGGGAGGTTTGGAGTGTAATTGTAGGTGACTGCTGTGATTTTATATTCAATTTGTTGGGGTATTTTAAGTCAATGGAGAGATTTGAAGACAGGAGTGATGTGGTGGTGTTTTGGGGTTTTAGTCACAGCGCGGGCGAGGGCATTCTGAATTGCATGGAGGCGGTTTATTTTGTGATGCCTGTCATTTCTAAACACCTCCCACCTTAGCCGTCTGACGATCAGCCTGACTGACCCCCTTGGATCTTGACCTGGAACCGATTTCACACCCCCACCTATCGATTTTGATTTGACTAAGCGCCTGTGAATAAGCTGGTTCCGGCGACTTGGTTTTTTAGGCGTGGCAGAAATTTCGAGATTACGATTACGATTCCTTACCCACAGATGTCACCAAGCTGCACCTTGTAGCCTACATCGAATATTAAACATGATGTTTTACTTTCCACATGCAATGCTTTTCTTTGAAAATATAAGCACTCGATGATTTTCTACAAACATATAACGAATGCAACGCTTCTGTTATGCAAACAAAGGAACGGATATACCAAATATACGCAATATTATTATACATAGCTCTATGCGGCTGTACTGTTGCAATGACGGGATTTTCAACGCATATACGAAACGGATGGAAATTTCCGGGGAAGTCCCATTAAAGGCTCTCGGCATGAATATAATAGCTTTAGTAAAAATGGACCCGAGAAAAAGCCTAGTGAGAGAAAACAGAATGTAGGCTACATGAGCTATAAGTAGTAGACTCGTCTGAACCAAGCATTGAAAAAATCCTTTGTAAAGAAATGTGCAGCCAAAATGGGCTCAGGTCTAAGCCTACTTATCAAATCTCCGACGTTACACTGCAGCCAAGTTTATCTTCTCAGGCGATGGTAGGTAGCCTATTGTATCATGCATTCAGTTTTTTCTATGACAAGACTATGAAATGTTTGTTTTGAATATCCTGAACATAATTATGTGCAGTTGTTTAAATCCATAATCCACACGAGGGGACCAGCAAGGGTTCAACCCCATTTTCAAAAACGACTTTCCATCTCAAGCCCTGCTAATGCCATTTTGACATAACTTTGTCGTCTCATCGACCCAGTAGATTTTTTCAAAATGGGCGTCTGAAAAATTCCATATTGCAAGATGTACAGGAGATGGGCATCTTGAAATAATGGAAAGTAACTACAAATACGTGATACGGCAATCCTACAATTTTGTGCATGAAAACAGTAACAAGTAGTAAATAAATAAAATACATTAGTTTTTTTTAAATAATCATGCTAATGTAATTGTAATTTTAATAACAAGTGTATAACACGCCTCTTGAAGAGAAACTCTTCAGAGATGTCACTGACCTCACAACTTAACATGACGACAATCAAAAGAGCGGTCTTCAAGTGCTAATGGTAAAAAGAGACAAAAGAGCTCATGTCACCGGTAGCTGGGCAACGTAGGCCCACTAGGCCCCCTATACAGCATACCGAAAAGATGTACCAACTACAGTGAAGCCTCCACACGACACAGTGGAGTGGACAACCAGGCTGCCTGGGACACCAGAGCGGTGGGAACTGTGGCCACTAAGAGGAAACCTAGCACTGCATATAAGAGAATACATGTGCGCAGTAAGTGTAATTTTAATATTAGAGAACATCAAAATGCCTAACATGTCTAAAGTTTGTGTTTATAAGTTTCAGCGATGATACAATTACTCAAAACTGAAGTCTCACCTTTACAAGAACTCCTACCCGGACTCACCCGATCCTCCGCCTTTCAATTTTTCTCGTCCTAAACGACACCCACCTTAAGGGCTGCTCTCTCTCCTCTCTTGACCAACCCTATGGAAACCGGGATTGGACTTATTCTGGACTACTCTTCGGAAACCCCTCCGATTTGATGCAGCGCTCGTGAATAGACTGTGTCCTGCGCTTGGCCTTCGAGTGGGCGTTTTAGAAGTTTGGAGATTACGATTACGACATTCGTGAAGTTACTCGCATTGAAGTCCATAACCACAGCTCATATGATGGATTCAGATACAGATACTTTAAATACTCCTTTGCACGTTGCGGCTCGAGATGGTTGCCTAGAAGACGTGACGACGCTGCTACAGAGCAACACCGAAGACGTCAATGCAAAGAACAGCAAAAGCAGAACTCCACTGCATCTCGCCATTGAAGCTTATCATCCACGTGTTGTTGAGATGCTGTTGAAACACGGAGCGAAAATTCACGTCAGAGACAAATACAAAACGACTCCGTTTCAATTGGCAGCAACAAAGGGGTTTGCAGATATTGTCGAGATGATGATACATTTCGTTGAAAGTGCCGAACAATGTGAAAGTAAGGACGATGAGCAAGACGTCGGCGGCTTCTTGATTGAACCGCCTTCTAGGACAATTCATACACTACGCAGTCTCAAACGAGACGATTCTCATCTAATTCGTAAATCCGACAACCCAGTAATCGTATCGGAGAAAATACTTACGACTGGTGACATAGCTATGCATCAATTTTCAGCTATGTTAGCACGTGCATTCTCGGGAGCAACGCCAGTAACGCAGAAATACCAGATGAAACCTGGAGATTTACAGTATGATATATATCCAGACGATGAAGATGAAATTCTGCCAATCAGAGTAACCGTACGCAAGAAAGATGAACCATCGAACATGTTAAACCGTGAGTGTTTCAAAGCTCTTTTATCCGCAATAAAATCTAGAAGCGTTGAAGTAAGCCTATTCGAAACTTTATTAAAGAGCAATATAGTAGACGGACACGAGATGACCGAAAAAGGATGCACGGCGTTACATGTTGCAATGGAGACTTCGAACATATCTAGAAAAGTGGTAGAAATACTCTTGAAATCTGGTAAGTTTAATGTGAATGCCCTTTCTCCGAAAGCCGAAACACCTCTGTTTCTTGCCAACAACCAACGATTTGACCATCATATTTCTATAGAGGATTTTGATGAACATGGGAAAGATGATCAAAACATTGTGCTGTTACTTTTGAAACACGGAGCAGACATCAACTTGAGGAACTCTAAAGGCGAAACTGCTTTGATGAGGGCAGCAGAACATAAATGCTATCACATTGTTAAGCTTTTCATAGACTGGGCGAAAGAAACTGGTATAGTCATCGATCTCAATGCCAGAGATTCAATAGGTGAGACCGCATTACTAAAAGCAGCCAGAAGGCGACACTCACAAACAGTGAAAGTACTTATTGATGCTGGCGCTTCTGTCTCTTTGGCGGATCATTGTGGTCACACAGCGCTACATAAAGCCTTATATGAAGTACTTACTCCAGGCGATTGCATCGATTTTCGTTTTATGTGGCGAGAACTCAACGACGGAGACCCAAAAATTAGCCTTCAAGAAGCGATACGTTCACTTAATGAAAAACCGCACAAATCTTTACATAAGCCTGGCGATCAAAATGCTAAGAGAGAGGAAGTTCATGACTGGGAACTTCAAAAAATGATTGAAGATTGCTTTACAGAAACCAAAAAAGAATTGAATAAACACGGAACTGTTAATATTCTCCTTGAAATCGAAGATACTGATATAAATGCTGTTGACTTTAGAGGCAACACCCCCCTTGATCTGGCCTTTAAGTCGGGAGTGAAAACAAAACCTTGTACAATAGAAATGCTTAGACTACGCGGAGCCACTTGCAACACATTTCGACCCACACAATCGAATGACAAATTAAAAATGCGAGAATGTGTGATAGACAAAAGGGGAGGATCACCTTTCCATCGTTTAGCCATTGCTCACAGATACAGGACCCCGTCTTCATTGGATCACAAAGAGTACATACAATTTTACACAATGCTTGACGGCATTCGATTTTTTTCCCAAATACGAAGCGATAAATGTCGTCAAATCGTCGAGATCACAGACAACCAAGGTAGAACCGCTTTGCATAAAGCCATAATGCCGACATCTTACTCTTGTGACTGGTTACCCGATGAAGACACTCGTCCGCTGATCGGTATTGCGACTGTACTATTAAGCATTGGCTGTGATGTCAACGCCATTGATAAGTATGGAAGAACGCCGCTTCATTACTCCTCGGGTCCATATGCAGATCTTTTCATGGAAAATGGCGGAAATAAAGACATAAGAGATATAGACGGGAAAAGTGCGATTGAAATGGTACAAATAAGGGAAAAGGAGGAAGACATGACTCGCAAATATGATGAGCGTGGAATCACTCAGTACATGACAGATAAAGTAGTTCTGATATCAGATATTACTGAATTACTGCAAATTGATTCATCTCTGCTAGAGTCAATGCATTTTCAATATGGAACTCGTCCATACACATCAGATGAAAAATCAGATTATGCGTTATGGATCCTAAGTACGATATTGAATAAAACAAACTTCGCCCTGTGGAATCCCATTTCAGATCTCCTTACCACAGAAATTAACAACATTATCAACAGAATCGTGGATGGAGTTAAAAACTATGATTCACGGTTTGAATGTAGACCGATCTTCGTCGGAAGTGCTTTCGAAAAAACAAAAATCGATTTCCCGGATGAATTCGATTTTGATCTGGTTCTGACAAAATTTAGCGAATTATGTGAAGTTTTTCCATCGCCAGTACTCCCAAGTGGTTTTGTTCATCTTAAGAAAAAGCAGGCAAATGATCATCCAGCGAACCAAAAATTCGGCGATTTCTTCAACACTGAAGGTATTCTATTAACGAATAAAGTCAATGCACAGTTCAAATTAGTTCTCGGCGAAGTCCTTGAAGATCCGAAATTTCTGAAAAACGAACTTCTTTTCGAAATAGACTGGCGATGTCATAATGACTTCCACGACAGTAGGTCAAGTGGCCTGAATCAAAACAGCCTTTGTACAAATCTACGACTGACCCTGAATCGACCGCTTGGTGGAAACTACATGTTCAAAGAGATATCAATCGACATTGTTCCTTGTATTCACATAGATAATTGGTGGCCAGAGGATGCATTGCCAGATATAAGGGATGACTAAAAGTGGACGGTTGCAATTTGGTATTTGATCAACCACATCGCAAGTATCCTTGGATTCCGTTCACCGATCCATGTGCTAGGATTTCATTTGCACCGATTGAAAGTCGAATTATCAAAGAGAGCACTAGAATAGCAAAACTAGCTTATATGGTAGGAAAACAGTTGATCAAGAACAGTCGAGGACATACTTATATATTGAAGACAAGCTTCTTACATTGCAACGAAGCACTGGATCCGCAACATGCGGAACGTACCGGACGACCACCTTACAAAGGCACGGCAGGTGACTACCTAAAATATTTACGCTCGAATATGCAAGTACGTGTTGAAGAACTCCATTTCTGGGTTGAAAAATTACTCAAATGTTATCTTGACTTTAACCTTCAAGATTTCTGTCCCTGCTACATGATGCCATCTTTCATTTTACCGATTGGCGAATATCTTAAATCGAATCATATTGAGCTACTGTTCCGTGAAGATTTTTATTGGAAACGATCCCATACTGCAACAGATTATGAGGCAATTTACCACATGTATCATAGCATTTCATCGTCTGAAACCGACCTGAACATTGAACCTCCGAAGCTTGAACCTCTTCTAGAACGCTTTGACAGAGGAGAACTAATGGAGCAGATAGCTACTCCTCTTTCATACTCTGCAAGGTACAAAGCGTTGCGTCTGCTGTCTAAAGGTCCTCTCTACCCCGAGAACGAAAGTAACGAGCAAACAGATTACAACGAAGAGAGGGAAGAGCTTGCGGAGGAAGAAGAGGAAGAAGAGGAGTCAGAAGATGACGAAGAACTTGCGTCATCCTACGAATACGATTATTGTTATAGTGATGAAGAGTAGGCCCCCTATTGGTGTTACCTTTAGTTATCACTAATACTTTTAGGCTATTATTTTCACTATAGAATTATTAAGTGCAGGTTAATACAGTAGCCTTCATACACCGCAAATGCGCTCAGCATTGTCAGATTATATAAACAATAAGTAATTTGAATATATATCTGGAAAGAGTTAAGCCATGTGAAACTGATTATACACAGTCATCAATTTCTACAGTCTGTTAATGTGAATCAGTACGGGCAGAAGGTAATTAAGTCCACTGCGAAGCGCCAGATAAAAACCGATGCAACTCTTTCGTCTCTGAGTCATTATGTGAACTAACAGCTTTCGTACTAATTTTAAAGCTTGGGTAGCAATGGTGTTTGAACATACTTAATTTAAAAAAGCACTCCTTAAAAACATCCAACATTGTCCTTGCTGATTAGGATTTCATATCAAGCAATACGCCCACACACCCAAATACTTTTGGGGTTAGATAAGTGGCTGAGTTGCCCGTTCCAGACAGCATCCCAGTCTTGTTGTCAAAACCTTAAACCTCAAGACCAAGACCAAGACCTTGAACCTCAAGACCAAGACCAAGACTTTGAACCTCGAGACCAAGACCTTGAACCTTAAGACCAAGACCAAGACCCAAAAAAATCACAATCAGGTCAAGACTTCTAAAAATTGTCAAGTCGGAATATTCGCTATTTTAATAATAATAAAAACATGAGTCTTTTATTTTATTCAAGCAAATAAACTTTAAATGCAGAGAATTCCGAATTGGTACTCAAAAGTCCTTCATGCAAAATATTATTCCAAATGCTTTTTGTATTTAAAAAAATCCAATTCGCTCAGAATTTTCTGACCAAGACGTGCCTAGTGGGCCTCATAAAAATTCCGCCATGTGAAAAAAAACGTTCAACAGGTGCTGAAGTCGCTGACACACGCACACACACACAGTAGCTTTTCAAGCACTGGATGTAAATGTACAGATAGTGAGTCAATCACTTTTTGAAATCTTCCCATGCTTTATTTATACCGTCTGATACAGCATAGGCTAACTGTTGCTGCTGCCAATGGGTTTCCCTGACCAACAAGACTTGTATCCATCCATAGATATTGGTCGTATGATGCATGCAGGCTTGATAAATTTTTTAATTCTTGAGTTTTGTTAAATGACTGTTCATATTGACAGCCGGTCTTGGTCTTGGTCTTGCGAGACCAAGACCAAGACTTTGAACCTCAAGACCAAGACCAAATCCAAGACTTTGAACCTCAAGACCAAGACCAAGACTTTTGGTCTCAAGACCAAGACCAAGACCAAGACCAAGACTTTCAAAAACGAACTCGAATGCACTCGAGACCAAGACCTTGGTCTCGAGGACAACAAGACTGCTGCATCCACAACTGGGTCGTGGCATTCTTGGTTGATCGTAGCCACGGAGCCAAATACAATGGAGCGGTCTCGGCAACGCCACGTTGTACAGGGATCGAGATTGGGCCATCTAAACTTCATCACGGACATATCAAAACTGAAACAAGCCCACTCGGCAAATCGTATGGTCAAGTATGCTGACCATACATATCTGTTAATACCTTCCTCAAACAGTGCAATGATCAAGGCAGAACTGGACGACGTCTCGGAGTGGGCAGACGGGTGCAACTTTAGGCTGAATCACAAGAAGACCCAGGAAATGATTATCCGAAGTCCCCGAGGGCGAGGTAGGTGAGGTGTCCCCGGAGAGATATCGGGCTTGCCAAGGGTTTCGAAGATGGTAATTTTGGAGGTTACCGTGACTGATACTCTCGGTTTCGAACGTCGCATGAAACGCACATGTGGCCAAGCAAGACAATCGAAACCTTCATCGGAAGAACTACTAGAGTCCATTTGTGACATTAATTTTTTTAGTTAAATGTGTCCTTTGATACTTAATGCTAGGGAGCACGTATTTACCAGTGCGTTTTTCAGAAAACTCACATCAGTCCAGAATTACAATGGGAGGTAAATAGTGTTCATGTAAAAGCAACTAGACTCCTTGGACTTAAGTGGTTCTTACATGAATCGTGAACTGCAAACACACAAGGCAGAAAATTTGTACTTATAATTTTAATACTATTTTTAACTTAATAGCGGCAGCTATTATGCATAATTATTGTCACTGTTGAACAAATTTGCAGTTATTCAATGAATACTATCTGTGCACGGCGAAACAATGAAGTTTATGTAAGAAATTGCAGTGCGCAGCAAAATTTAGAACTTTACAATGTGGCGCCACCTACCTGTTAAATCAATAATTATCTTTTGTTTTGTGAATATCTCAAAATGTCAAAAATGGACTCTAGTGGTTCTTCCGATGATGGCTATGATGACAAATTTAATTTATTATTTTATCGTTATACGCACTGCGCATTCTAACGGCACATGGCCTTTCGGGGCAGATGCTGCATAACGTGGTGCGGAAGATCACAGTGGCCCGACTGGTATACGTGGCTCTGGCATGGTGGGTTTCGTGGGGCAGCAGGAGCACAGTCGAGTGCAGTCTATGATGAACCGGTTGATCCGACTACGCTATCTACCGAAGGGAAGCCCAACTTTCCAGCAGCTGTGTCGCTGGGCAGACAAGAGCCTCTTTGCCGATGTCCTGGACAATAATTCGGGTCACGTGCTGTACTCACTTCTTCAGCCTGAAACGGCGATCCCAAACTCCGTGCGCTCACGACCGCACTACCGAATCGTCCCACGAGCAGACCATTTTGCCATAAATGTCAGCTGCGTTTACATTAGAATCTATTTCCCTAGGCAAATGTACTACATCGCGATCTCGTTCAAAATTATGGGATTGTGCCCGACAGCATAGTGAAGCGGAATTCGTCCTTTGTAGTCCATTGCATTGGCCCATTTCCTGAAATTCTCTGGTCTCTGGCGAATTCCATCAACCTTTAGGTCGAATTTTTCTTTCTCCTGTTCACTTCTGATTACCTTCCCATCTACAGTAAAGTAATTTCTAAAAGAGTAGATGATCAGGCGATGAAGTGGATTTCGATCTCTCTCGTCAACCCTCGCCACTTCCATTGATGCTTTGTCTTCTGGTTCTAGTGAGTTTCGAATGGCGCCGCGACTCTTAAGTGCTTCGAAAGTCGCTGAATTAATTCGCTTGGAAGCAGTGGGGGCGCCAGGATTTCAGGTTTGGGGGGCTGAAGCCCTAAGCTCTTCCCTTTCTCCCTTCCTCCTTTGTAAGCATTGCAAAGCTTCAGAGGTTCCAGCGTTTTGTTTGGGGGGCTGAGCCACAGTTTGGAGGGGCTAAGCACCCCCTAGCCCACCCCTGGCGCCGCCACTGCTTGGAAGACTTCACTGCCAAATCAAGTGGCGTATTTCCTCTGAAGTCTAAGGCATTCACATCAGTTTCGTCATTAGCCAACAATAACTTAACCATCTTTTCTTTAATTCGAGTGAGTACCTTCTCGTGTTCAAGATGTTTCCGTAGCAGCCCGTCACTAACTGTGCCCTTCTTCCTGCTGCTAATCGCACGAGAATTAACGCCGTCAAATTTTCGCTTACGAAGCCCTTCGCAGAAGAAATACAAATCAAACCAGTTCTTAGGTCTATTTGGCTCGTAGATATCGGCGTGCAAGGCCGTAAATCTTTAATAGTCGTACAAATTCACGTAAGATTTATGGTTTAGAAGCAGGCGCACTACTGAAACATGATGCATTCCAGCTGCTTTAATCAAAGCAGTTTCTCCATGACGGTCTCTTGCGTCAATGTCGAGTTTTATTCCTGATTTTTCCTCCCAGTCAAAAAGAATTGTAATGGCTTGATGACTACCATTATTGGAAGCAAGCATCAATGGCGTTTCGCCAAAAGAATTCTTCAGGTTGAAGTCTGCGCCTTTCTGTAACAGCAAATATATCAGATCGTTTATGATTTGAACACGCAAATGTCGCCATTTTCTCAAATCAGGAGTAGGCCTACGATCAGAGAAATGTTCAGAGCAATCCATTATTTCATGAAGAAGAGTAGGACTATTCCGATAAAGTGATTCCCTGTCCTGGTGGTTTACATTAAATGTGTTCGCGTTAATAAGAACTTGTGCGCATTCTCTGAAATTCATCCTGTATTGTTCACGGTCATTTAGACCTGTTTTACTGAAATGCCTATAATTGATTGAGCTTATCATTGAGCTAAAGCATCTTTTAAGATCCTCCTCTGAATATACACATTGGTCTCCACTGAGCAAGAGTTGAACAATTTTCGGTTTTACACACATTGCAGCGCGTTTTAGTGCATTGAAATAATGAAACCATCTCCTTATCTCGATAGGCATATTTTCTTCTCTCCAAACTATTCCAGCTGAAACGCGTCGACCAACGCGTTTAAAAAGTTCAACTGGAATCACGCCTCTCGTTTCAACTAAGTTCTTGGCGTTCGATTGAAGTTTGTTCTTCTCTTTAGTTAATTTGTCAGAATTCCTGCAGTGCTTCAATATAACCTCAACAACAGTAGTAAACAATATGCCGTAGCCAGACCACTCCAGGACATTCGACTGCCGTAGCCAGACCACTCCAGGACATTCGACTGCCGTAACCAGACCACTCCAGGACATTCGACTGCCGTAGCCAGACCACTTCAGGACATTCGACTGCCGTAGTCAGACCACTTCAGGACATTCGACTGCCGTAGCCAGACCACTCCAGGACGTTCGACTGCCGTAGCCAGACCACTCCAGGACATTCGACTGCCGTAGCCAGACCACTCCAGGACGTTCGACTGCCGTAGCCAGACCACTCCAGGACGTTCGACTGCCGTAGCACAGCGAAATCTCTCCCAGCAGACTAGGGATGACAGCGAAATCTCTCCCAGCAGACTAGGGCTGACAGCGAAATCTCTCCCAGCAGACTAGGGATGACAGCGAAATTAATTCTTTTACTTTTAATATATTTTAATATTATATTTGAACCCTAATTTGTACTCTTACACGATTTAATTATTGAAACATTTCAGATGTTGAATAAACTTATTTCTCACATAAATTTTAAGTAGAGCCTACACTTAAATTATTTGAACTTCACCAATTTGTATAGCGCCCTAGCACAGCGAGGCTCATTTGAATATGACATTTTAAAATATATATTATGTTATAATCTAAGGTATATTAAAAGTTGTACTCTTTCACAAACAGAAAAACAGAGAAACAGAGAAACAGAGAAACAGAGAAACAGACAGACAGACAGACAGACAGACAGACAGACAGACATATAGTCAACATATTTTGACATCTTAATAATAATAATATGGAAGCGTTTTAAGCAAGAAGAGAGAGAGGACCCATGAGCTACCGCAATTTTTAAATTTTTTAAATATTTTAACATGTTCAATAGCCGAGTGGTTAGCGTGTTGGACTATCAACCCAGAGGTCGGCGGTTCAAACCCCACCAGGGCAGAAAATTTGAAACCAAACCTCTGTTAAATCCCAGTCAACTGACATATGACGAATATGATGTTGAGATAGACCATCCCTCATATGCCGAGGCTAAGAAAATGAAGTCGCCATCGATAGAGTTCACACAGCCTATAATTCTATACAACTGAGCAGTCAAAAGACCCTACACGCTCTAGTGAACACATTCTTAAGCATTCGTATATCCAAATGACAATGCATTTTTGATTCATATGCGTTTACACACCTTGAAATATCTACAAATATATACGCAGGTACATGCATATATATTTTGATCCCTTGTACACTAAATTCTAAATTTTTCGATTCCTAAGTTGCACGAAATACTGACCTGCATTGTAAAATTTCAACAGATAAGTTGAAAAATAAGCCAGCGCGGAAGACTTGTACACTAATTTGATGACATGTAAGTTTTCAAAGACATGTGGAGTAGGAAACTTACGAATTTTAGATTGCATGGAACGATGACATGTATGATTCAATTACAACTCTTAGGGTGAAACGTCGCACAGTTTGACATCAGATACACTAAATTCCGAATTCTCGTCTCTGAACATGTATGAAATACCATCCTGTGCAGTAAAAATTTAAACATTTTGAATACTGAAACGGGCTCCCATGAAGATTTGTATGCTAAACTTAAGACATTTACTGTTTCAAAGTCAAGTGGAATGAGAGTTTTAGTATGACGCTTACGAATTTGAGGATGTTAGACTGTTGAGGGAGAGAGAAAGAGAGAGAGGAAGAGCGAAAGAGAGAGAGAGGAAGAGGGAGATGGAGAGCGAGAGAGAGAGGTTTTATGATAAAAGTTCAACTTTCTAGGTTGAAAAGGCACATAATATTTGGTTCTACACTAAAATGATGCCGGTTAGGGTGAAGATATACATACCATGTCGACTTCTACGATAAATTTAAGACTTTAAAGTTTCCAAATACTCATGGAATGAGAGTATGAAGCTTATGAATTTGAGTTTGTAAGACTGTCGAGGGTGAGAGAGAGAGAGGTCGAGGAAGAGAGCGAGAGAGATAGAGGAAGAGGGAGAGATAGAAGAGGTTTTAGGGTAAAAGTCCAAATTTCTAAGGTGAAAAGCGCATAATGTTTGAGTCTATACTAAAATGGTACCGATTAAGTTGAAGAGATACATGCGACGACAACTTCTGCGATAAACTTAAGACTTTAAAGTTTCCAAATCCAAGTGGAATGAAAGTTTTAGTAGGAAGCTTGCGAATTTTAGTTTGCATTAGTTATAGCACAACTTTGCTGGTGACTGAAAACTTTGGCTTTTACCTTTGAGTGTACATTTCTACAACTTTTTGCAAATGTTGTAGCCGCTTTCGCTCGAATTTCGAATGTTGTCAAGTTTAATTATTTTAAAATGGTCTTGTAACATTGAAATCTTTGATAATGCCGTTTATGTGAAAACGCTGACTTTAACAAACTGAGCGTGTGTGGAACTATAATGATAATGCGTCGAGTACAGATTTCCATATGTTGTGCGAGAAGTTGTATTAATGAAATAACTCAGCTTTTAACCTACAACTCGTGTCTTTGAGTATTTAGTTATTTTACATGCAATTGAAAAACATCTGAGAATGAAAATATGCAAAGTTTCATGTCTATAGAAGATCTCTCCTCTCAGACGAAACCTCTCGTTTTCTATCAAATTGCATCTCCAACGCTTTCATCCAAACTGCCCAAGACATGATAAAATTTTACAAGTGTACTTCGACTGCTGCTTCCTACAAATCATCTCTAGGAATAATGTGACAACCTCTGAAAATGCAACATGCTTCCCAATGGAAATCACTCTGTTCACACAAATTGCACGCACATGTCTCATACTTTATCCGTTAGAACTCACATATACTTCAGTTCCATCATCAAAAGATGTACAGTTTCAAATACATTTCATCCAAAAACTTAAAGTTTCCACAAATTCGCTTATTCCACGACATAGCCAAAACCGTGCGAATTCGAGCTCGGCTTGCCAATTACCTTTACTTTCAAGCGTTCAAACCTTTAAAACATCGCACATTCTTTTTCATAACTTTGGTATTTTAGCTCAAAATTTGTTAAAGAGTTCGCTAACTGGACATGTGTATGTAAAATGTTGGACAATGCACCCGTTCCTACCATATGTCTCGATACGTAAACCTTTCCTTGCTAATATTTCACCAATTTGGTCGTCTAAAACACGCAAATCAGCGTGCAAATCTTTCGTTGAAACGAACAAAGTTGTAAATTTTCCGTCCTGACCAGCGCTCGTGGAACTCAAAAGCTCACATTTTACTCTGCAAACCTTCAGGGCAACTCTCCTAAAAGACCTAAGTTTCTCACCTCGTAGGCGTCTCTGCATTCCAAAATTGTGTGTTTGCACTCTTCTCAGCAGACTTTACCTCGTAAGAGATGTCACTTTGCAATGTCTTGCACATCTTTGTAACATAAACGGTCTCATTTTAGCTCTACACCTTGCGACTTCACATGATAAAAGTCGACATTTTACTGTAGAAATCCTTCATGCAGCTTGCAAGTTCTAAGTTTTATAAGTAAACTCTCAATCCAGCTGAATATGCAAACGTGAAAGATGTTAGCAAACCTTCGACATCGGTATCTTTGTGGCAAAACTTGTCATTTAGCCTGTATGCTCACAAGTCCTGCGTCTTCGCAGACTAAAAGTTTGATATGTTGGTGTGGAAATTAGCACATTTGGGTGTACAGTGTGGAAAGACTTAAGCTTAGCAGCACCTAAAATGTGTAATTTTTACAATATGACCCTCCACTCTAACTACCTCACCAGACCGTGCAACAACTTTATAATGAGAACATTCGTCTCACTCATCTATCGAAAGAAAATTTTACCATGTTAATGAACTTCTCAAACTAAAAAACCTTCGTTTCACCCACCTTACAACCTTAAAGTTGTCAACTGGAGGTAAAACCCACTGTAAAACCCACTGTAAAACCCATCGCAATCTCAGTCTTTGCCTAGTATAAATTGTAAGTTTAGCATTCAAACTATCGTTGCATGTGTCTGTCGAACTTACAATTTGACGTTTTAGTGAACAAACTATCATGGAAATTATGCCTTTTCCCCTAAAACCTCTTCTCTCGCACTCTTTCTCTCTCCCATTCTACCTCTTCTCTCTCTCTCTCTCTCTCTCTCTCTCTCTCTCTCTCTCTCTCTCTCTCTCTCTCTCGCGCTCTTCCTCTCTTCCTCTCTCTCACGCTCTTCCTCTCTCTCTCGACCTTCTTCTATCCCTCTTCTAAAACCTCTTCTCTCTCGCGCTCTCTCGCTCTCTCAAAAGTCTTACAAACTAAAATTCGCAAACTTAAACTCTCATTCCATACGTATTTGGAAACTCTAAAGTCATCAGCGCACAGTCTTGATAATTAAAAAGTTGTAATTGTAGCGTACAAGTTTGTATTCCAAGTCTCGTAGGAATTGAAAATTCAGAATTTTGATAAAGAAAACTCCAAACGCTTCGATGTTTCCTCATAAGAGTTGTAACTTAGTTATACAAATCAACATCTCTGCACACTGGGAATCTGAAAGTTGTGGTTTTAACGTTCGAACATCCAACTCATTCTGACTTTGCAAACTAAAATTCGCAAGCTTCCTACTAAAACTTTCATTCCACTTGGATTTGGAAACTTTAAAGTCTTAAGTTTATCGCAGAAGTTGTCGTCGCATGTATCTCTTCAACTTAATCGGTACCATTTTAGTATAGACTCAAACATTATGCGCTTTTCACCTTAGAAATTTGGACTTTTACCCTAAAACCTCTTCTATCTCTCCCTCTTCCTCTATCTCTCTCGCTCTCTTCCTCGACCTCTCTCTCTCTCACCCTCGACAGTCTTACAAACTCAAATTCATAAGCTTCATACTCTCATTCCATGAGTATTTGGAAACTTTAAAGTCTTAAATTTATCGTAGAAGTCGACATGGTATGTATATCTTCACCCTAACCGGCATCATTTTAGTGTAGAACCAAATATTATGTGCCTTTTCAACCTAGAAAGTTGAACTTTTATCATAAAACCTCTCTCTCTCGCTCTCCATCTCCCTCTCCCTCTCTCTCTCTTTCGCTCTTCCTCTCTCTCTTTCTCTCTCCCTCAACAGTCTAACATCCTCAAATTCGTAAGCGTCATACTAAAACTCTCATTCCACTTGACTTTGAAACAGTAAATGTCTTAAGTTTAGCATACAAATCTTCATGGGAGCCCGTTTCAGTATTCAAAATGTTTAAATTTTTACTGCACAGGATGGTATTTCATACATGTTCAGAGACGAGAATTCGGAATTTAGTGTATCTGATGTCAAACTGTGCGACGTTTCACCCTAAGAGTTGTAATTGAATCATACATGTCATCGTTCCATGCAATCTAAAATTCGTAAGTTTCCTACTCCACATGTCTTTGAAAACTTACATGTCATCAAATTAGTGTACAAGTCTTCCGCGCTGGCTTATTTTTCAACTTATCTGTTGAAATTTTACAATGCAGGTCAGTATTTCGTGCAACTTAGGAATCGAAAAATTTAGAATTTAGTGTACAAGGGATCAAAATATATATGCATGTACCTGCGTATATATTTGTAGATATTTCAAGGTGTGTAAACGCATATGAATCAAAAATGCATTGTCATTTGGATATACGAATGCTTAAGAATGTGTTCACTAGAGCGTGTAGGGTCTTTTGACTGCTCAGTTGTATAGAATTATAGGCTGTGTGAACTCTATCGATGGCGACTTCATTTTCTTAGCCTCGGCATATGAGGGATGGTCTATCTCAACATCATATTCGTCATATGTCAGTTGACTGGGATTTAACAGAGGTTTGGTTTCAAATTTTCTGCCCTGGTGGGGTTTGAACCGCCGACCTCTGGGTTGATAGTCCAACACGCTAACCACTCGGCTATTGAACATGTTAAAATATTTAAAAAATTTAAAAATTGCGGTAGCTCATGGGTCCTCTCTCTCTTCTTGCTTAAAACGCTTCCATATTATTATTATTAAGATGTCAAAATATGTTGACTATATGTCTGTCTGGCTGTCTGTCTGTCTGTCTGTCTGTCTGTCTGTCTGTCTGTCTGTCTGTCTGTCTGTTTCTCTGTTTCTCTGTTTCTCTGTTTCTCTGTTTTTCTGTTTGTGAAAGAGTACAACTTTTAATATACCTTAGATTATAACATAATATATATTTTAAAATGTCATATTCAAATGAGCCTCGCTGTGCTAGGGCGCTATACAAATTGGTGAAGTTCAAATAATTTAAGTGTAGGCTCTACTTAAAATTTATGTGAGAAATAAGTTTATTCAACATCTGAAATGTTTCAATAATTAAATCGTGTAAGAGTACAAATTAGGGTTCAAATATAATATTAAAATATATTAAAAGTAAAAGAATTAATTTCGCTGTCATCCCTAGTCTGCTGGGAGAGATTTCGCTGTCAGCCCTAGTCTGCTGGGAGAGATTTCGCTGTCATCCCTAGTCTGCTGGGAGAGATTTCGCTGTGCTACGGCAGTCGAACGTCCTGGAGTGGTCTGGCTACGGCAGTCGAACGTCCTGGAGTGGTCTGGCTACGGCAGTCGAATGTCCTGGAGTGGTCTGGCTACGGCAGTCGAACGTCCTGGAGTGGTCTGGCTACGGCAGTCGAATGTCCTGAAGTGGTCTGACTACGGCAGTCGAATGTCCTGAAGTGGTCTGGCTACGGCAGTCGAATGTCCTGGAGTGGTCTGGTTACGGCAGTCGAATGTCCTGGAGTGGTCTGGCTACGGCAGTCGAATGTCCTGGAGTGGTCTGGCTACGGCATATTGTTTACTACTAACAACGTCCGTGTGACCGTTTTTGATGGCAACGAGTAATGGTGTCTCAGTGGAGTAAGTAACTACAAAATCGCAAACTCCGCGGCGGATTAAAAAATCCACGATTGCTGCATGACCATTCTCAGCTGCAAGGTAAAGTGGTGTTTCTTCAGATTGTTTCAATACGTCTACTGTAGCATGGTTGTCCAGTAAAATCTCAACAATGAAAGTATGACCATTTTGGCAAGCTAAATGAAGTGGAGTCATCTTGTCGTTGTTACATGCATTAACATTTGCATGTTCATGCTTAATTGCAAGGTGAATTGGTGTTGCCTGTCCTTTGAACACTGAATTGCAGGTAGAAGAACGACACGGTAGAGTATCTGCGATTTCAACATTGCCAGCTTCTGCTGCGATTCGGTGTGAAATATGACCAACTTCAACTTTGCTTTTAATGGGATGTTGTGAAAGTTCAAGTTCAGGTGCAGAAACTTGATTTAGTGTCAGTTGCGAACTAGTTCGAGCATCCACTTCCGCAGTCTGATTGAGCAGTACGTTTACAACAGCAATATGGCCAATTTCTGCTGCATTGTGAAGAGCAGTGTTGCCATTTCTGTCAACTGCATTAACTTTACCTCCGTAATTTATCATTGTCTTGACTATTTCAGCGTAACCCAGTTCAGCAGCTATATGAAGAGGAGTCTTGCCAGAATCATTGCGAATATTAACATCTGCGTTGTTTCTCAACAAGACCTCTGCAACTTCGAAATGGCCATATCTGGATGCAAGATGGAGCGGAGTTTCACCATCCAAGTTTTTAACGTCCGGATTTTAGTTTTGATCTAAGAAGGACAGCAAAACGTTTGCATGACCGCATTCTGCCGCAAGATGTAGTGGCGTGTTGCCAGAGAACATCAGCGGAACTTTCCTATGGTTCATAAGAAGCTGAACGAGTTCGTAATGGCCATTCATAGCTGCAATATGAATCGGTGTGTTCATAAATTGGTCAGTTACATGGACATCTGCGTTGTTGTCAAGCAATAATTGTGCAATTGGTAAGTGACTGATTTCAGACGCCAGATGAAGCGAAGTCTGACCTAAAGCATTTCTAGAGTTAACACTTGCATTCTGACTTAGTAACCGATTGATGACACCTGAGTGACCATTTAGAGTCGCATAGTGTAAAGGAGTGCTATGAATATTGTCCAGTACATCGACATTCGCTGACGACATAAGTAAACTTCTAATAGTTTCCATTTCACCACGTTCAGCTGCAATGTGAAGCTGGCTAAGGCCTTGTCCTTCATATTTCTCACAGACGTTCTGAATTTCCTTCATCTTATCTGCTCCAGAATCTGCACTTACGTCCTGAACGTCTACCTCCTCATCAGCGTAATCTAGCAGTTGCTGTTTTTATTAATGTGAATCAATTCTTTAATTTCAGAGGGAGTGTAGACATATTCGCTAGTTTTGGATCCATCTGATTCAGCAACCATAATTTCATCATCATATTCAACGTACCAGTACTCGTTGTGCAGTTGAACAGCTGATCGTGCATCGTCGACAATCGACATCACTTGAATTTCTGGTTTATCCAGACATATCCGCAGTATTTTATGTTGATTTTTTTACTCATTGCTGAACAATTCAATGTTTTTAGCAAATACAGTTGTTGGTACCGTAATAGTCTAGCCAAGTGTATTCTGCGAAACAAAGTATAAGATTACTATTTAACCGACATGTATAAAAGTGTCGAAGAGAATTAAACGCCGATGTATAAACCTCTAAGTGTTTTAGTCTCTACTACTAATCGCGAGTCTGCCTCTGATTCGTCTTGCTGTCGAAGCGGCGCTATATGAATTTTAACTTACAATCACAATGTAGTTTGTTACTTTGGATACAACGGGCGATATCCGGTCGTCGTTTCTCTGCAACACATTCAACGACCGTCTTGCATAATTCAACGTTGAACTGATCGGCTCATTTCTACAACAAGGATCCAATCATACGACAACGGAGAGGGGATTTGAAATGACGTCTACAACCGATTACGAAGATGTTCCAAAGAAGAGTAGTGTAGAGTAACCGTTCAATTATTACACACCTCGTGATACCTGTATCATGTTCGTCTTCAGGTCCAGGGATCCGATCGGTATCTTTCGGCTAAGTGCAGAGACCACAAATGAATCCGCCACCGGTGAATCTTCTATTTTTTTTATATGCACTATATTCCTTTGTGCGTTTCTATTCATGTTTCTCTTCACACAGTATTACTGTTCATATTCCTGTTCTCAATTACATTTAACATTATTTAGGTTAGCGCAGGGAGCTCCTGTGATTGTTCAAGTGGCGCTATGCAAATTACCTTAATAAACAAAATAATAATGAACAGTAACCAGACAATCTATCCACGTGGATCATCACTGTCACATGAACAGTGATTTGAACCCCGAAGAGATGGTTTATATGAAAGGCAAACGTTCATATTGTAGGCATAAACTAAGCATATATTATTAATTGCGCTTTACAACTAATTACGCTTCAATCAAGGAATGTGCTTAACTGCATGGCGCTGTCTGACTTTGAAAGTTCAGCTGTAGGCCTACGTCTAAATTCTTCTGACGATCACACACGATCTTTCGTTGCTTTCAAAACTAGTCAAACGAAGGTCTCATGCAGTCTTTCTCCAGCGAAAATATAATTATAATCTTCTTTATTAATTCAAACTGACAAGTACACAGTACGATTACATTGAAATATGACAGCGCAATTATCAAGATCTTAACTAAACACACTTTTGGCAGTCTTTCAAGGCTCCCGCTCTAGATTGGGGTCACGGGTATCGAGCCGCGACTTTTCAAGATCCAATGCTCTTCTGGCCATGTGTATTACCATTCATCTATCTATCTTGAAGCTTGATCGGCGTCGGGCACGACTCGCTAGCGTTGATTACTGAAGATTCAGCAGTCAATTAAGTCCTTGTATTATAGTTATGCTCCATATAGATAATAATAATGACAGAGGTTATAAAGTAGAACCGTTCTTCAAGTGGACACGTAAGCACAGTAAACCACAACGCTGGGAATTTCCTGCAGCGCAACAATACAATACAATGCAACTGTAATTTGATAATGCCCTCCTTACAAAGTTCAGAAGTGCACATTGAACCCAAGCAACCATTAAGAGACATAGGCAGGCTGGAAGAGGTAAATTTTCAGTTTAGAGCGAAAGACAGTCTCTCTAAGAGAATTGCAAACATGAGGAGGTAGAGAGTTCCAAATGGAGGGACCGGCAACTGTGAATGAATGCTGGCCAAAGACAAGACGTGTACGTGGAACAACATACTTTCCAGCAGATGCTGATCGGAGAGAGGAACGACCTTTGACAGTGTTGCAAGGTGTGACCATGGAAGATAAGTAGGATGGTAGATGACCTGCACGTGCTCTGTACATAAGGAGTGCCAGCTTGAAGCGAACACGCTCACAGATAGGAAGCCAGTGTAGAGAATGAAGAGCAGGTGTGATGTGGTCTCGGGACGAGAGTACAAGACAAAGTCTTGCAGCCTGATGCAGTACTCTGGTTAGAGGAAGCAGTGTGCATTCAGGGAGATCAAAGAGTATAGAGTTGCAACCTCAATGTCCATAGGTATTTCTGATAGACATACCTGATTACCCAACAATATAATGCATTTTACCGCATATTGTACTGACCCTGCCGTCATTTCCGTGGACATTAGATGGGACTCATATGGGCTCTATACGGGTCCAATATGGGTCCTATATGGGCTCCGCTCCATGTGGACACGCTGACAGGGGACAGACCGATGACTGTGAAATGTCAGGCCTAATGTGAATTTATGAAAGCGATAGACGCATTTGAGTGTTTATAAAAGGAATAAAGCATAGGACTTAGGCTAGTCCATCGCTGCAGTGGTTGACCAGCCTGCAATCCACTCAGCATTAATAAACCCAGTTAGCGTAACTAAGCAGCAGTTGAAAAGTTTAACTAATCCACCACAAGACTAGTTCACTACAGATAACTGGATAAGCATAAAACCTAACAGTAACGAAACCAATAGAAGAGGATCTGGAGAGTTTAACTTTAACACGCTGCAATCTGTGCTAGTTAAATTAAAGTACAGTTTATAATTGTCATGAAAGAACGAGGGTCAATTAGCTGTAAGAGGAGCGAGGGCTGACCTTGTGGCATTTAATATCAGCCCCATGGTCGAAAGCATGTTCTCTGCCGGGACTGAAGAAGTGCTCTGAATGAGGAAATTCTTAGCAAGAGCTTCATGTAGTGGGACCTTGCCATTTATCCTAAAATTTGAGTCTTGTTTTAATGTGTTTGAATGGTAGAATGCAGTTATGGTATATAAAAAAACAGGCACAATGTCATCACAAATTCACTTGTTTCGTTCGAACACGTCTAACACAGGCCCATAACTAATTCACTTGTTTCTTTCTTTGAGGGAGACATACATTGTTCAACTTAACAAAGGAGGTCACGTCTCACTGCAAGTCACGGTATGTGTCCAAATAAAGCGGTGGTAAATTAATAGCGAGTAGTCCTATACACCAAGTCAAAATTACCAAACCACTATTGCGTTACATTCAGATCAAATCAAACTTATATTACGAACACAGCATAACATGGCATAAAAGGATGCCAAAAAGTTAAAGTCAAAATTATATTTTAAACAGTTGCTATGTTGAAGAGGCACATGGAATTATAAAATAGTAACTAATTCTCAAATCTCGCTAGCCCATATATTTCTGTGTCATAGCACTGGAAATAGGCCTATATACTTTATTATTTATTATTATCATTATTACTATTATCGCTTTAGACTGTTGTAAGCTGCTGTGATGCGGTGTGTCATCCTTCGGTGATTTATAATAAACGAATATACATATACATGAATGTCACGGGTCCAGTCGTTAAATACCAAGACAAGAATTGATGTTAATTGAGGCAGTAAGTCTAATAGATGGTAGTTAATGTGATAAGAAACAAAAGCATGCAACATTAAAGTCTCTGCCTAGAAGAGCAGGCATATAGTAGCCTAGTTCGCCAAAATGGGCCCAAACGCCGGATTTCTCTCGGGAACGTAAATGGCCGCCTTTCCTTTCCTAATTCTACAAACATAATTATCAATTTTCCAGGCTTCAGCTGCAGTTATACTGTTGGCAGAAGTCGTGGAAACCAGCGTATTTTCAACGAGACGTTTGCATGTAGAGCCTACGACGAGACGTCATTGTCGATGACAACAAGTGCGTGACGTCAGGCAATGTGACAGACATATATGAGTGGTTATAGTAAGTATAATAGCCAGTACAGTAGTAAGTTGGCAGATAGCAAGATTGTAAGTGAAAAACTGGTTCCTTGTTAATCTGTTGCACTGTGACTCGTATCTTATAGGCAATTGTTGCTCCTGTACTGCTGCTGATGTCTACTTCAAATACTATGAGAATTTTAGAAGAAAGACTGGGGGGGGGGTGTCAGGCTTTGATGACTCTGATCCATGTGCAGTTGAATATTTTATTCGTATTTTGCAAACTAAGAAAATTCCAAAATGTAATATGAAGCTTACACTCCTTAAAGTGATGACATCACCAAATTTATTAGCATATAATTCACATGGTCACAAATCTCACAATAAACCAGAGCATTAATTTATTTTATTAGTAACCCACAAAGTTAATTGTGAAAGAAAATATCAAATTATATGCACAAAATGATCACACTGGCACAACGGAGGGGGGAGGTTGGAAACGACCCCTCTGGGGTGTGCCAGAAGTCTTAACTGTGTGGTCCTAATAAAGACTTGGGGCTTGAACCTCAAGCCCCCGACAATTCTCACCCTGCGGCACTGACCGGAGTGCATTAGTAGGCTCAAAAAAGTAAATTAGCGTACAGTTTCAGCTTTAGGTAAATCGATACTGCGGTACTGATATAGTATATGTAACCTGGGCTTACGAAAATTGTTTTCGTTGTTATCTGTTATTGTTAATTTAAAATATAAATTTCTGCTGAAACTCTGCCAAAAATTTGTTTAGACAGTCCTTTTGTCATTTTGGTGTCACCCCTCTGAGGGTGTCACCCGGTGCGGCCCGCACTCCCACACTCCACAGTGATGCCACTGAGACCCGAGTTATGCTTACGTTCCTTAGATCTTAAATTTAGTTATAGATATTATATATAATATGTAACTCAGACATTATCAAATTGTTTATAATACTGCTTGTGTTTTGTCTTACTGATATTGTGTTTTTGGTCTATTTTGCCAATGTATGTTTTGTGGTTGTAAAGTATGAGCGTTTATATTGTACTATTAAAAGATTACCTACTTACTTACTTACTCACTTACTTACGTATATAACACTGCTAATTTTAGTTGTATAGGTTTTTGAACCGTAATGGAAAGTAACAGCCTGACAGAATGTACAGAGCTTAGAGTCTTACAACCGAATCTAGGCTGCTGAATGGCATGCATTGACCAGTAACTAACTGACCGCGGAGAGGGCATACGGACCATTGGTCATAGGCTGATTGGTCATAGGCTGATTGGTCATAGGCTGATTGGTCATATGGACGCTTGGTCATAGGGACCATTGGTCATAGGACTATCGGTCATAGATCACATAAATAAAATCAATGTCAATTAGCCGTATGTCACTCAGATATAAATAATAATTAAAATGGCTGTCAATTATGACCAATCGTCCACATGACCAATCAACTAATTGACACTAATTCAACGTTAATAATGAAATCACTGTCAAATAGCCGTATGTAATTCTGGTATAAATAGTACTAAAACAAGAAACATAAAGCATTGCAAAAGTGTTTAGGCAGATTTAAGTTGAAAAGCTGGTATAAGCTTAGGGGTCGTCCATAAAGGACGTCCGCAAAATATGACCTACTTTGAATCCCTCCCTCCCCCCTTGTCCGCATTTGTCCCCCTTTGCGGACGTTCGCACGTCTAAGCCAATTTTTAATGTCATCGTCATTATTTTTACAATTATTCCACAGTACCTGTGCACGTTTAAGTGACAGTTCGGCTTTCATATCGCAGGATGTGCTGTAATAAAAGCCTCCTTAAAGTCTCAGTAAAGGTTATACAATGCAAGAGGTTTCAGGTAATAACTTCACTGACCTTTTCGTCTTTTGGGGAAGGTTGAAACAATGTGGTGTTTAAAAAACTATCAAATTAAAAAGTTTAGATGCGGACGTCCGCACTGGTCATAACCCTCCCTCCCCCCTTGTCCGCATTTGTCCGCATTTCGATGACCCCTCCCTCCCGAATTGCGGACTCCCTTTATGGATGACCCCTTAGCTATGAACACAGAAGGCGAACTTGGCATCTCCAAGAGGGGAATCCAACATATATCTCCGTGCTTTGGCTTTCATTTCTTTTAGGTACCGTAGTCTTGCGTATAGAACCTGGCATCTCGTAGAGATTCTCTGGACGATATACTCTTTAGCGGCTTTGTTCGATATAACGTTACAAGTTGTAACATTTCCTTTACCTTTTTCGGAACACTTTCACGTTATGTAGTTTTATTAGATTCGATGTAGGCATTAGATTTCTTAAAATTTTCAGAAACCTAACGTTTTGGTTAGTTTCTACACCTAGTCCTTTCAAAGACTAAACGTATGACCAATAGTCCTATGACCAATGGTCCATATGACCAAGCGTCCATATGACCAATCAGCCAATGACTAATCAGCATATGACCAAAGAGCTTATTGCCAATAGTCCTAGAACCCGTTTAGTACCGATATTTTTGCCGTGGATGAGCGATGAAAACATATCACACTTATTAAACACACGAGTGACCAATTCTGCCAACTCATAAGAACATTTCTGAAAGAGCCAGGCTGGCAATCCATTAATCCCAACAGCTGTGTGTGCCCAGAACTTCCCAGAAGCCTTTCAATTTCCAGTATATTCACCTATGGCGCCATTGACCGCTCCCAAGTCTCTCTGCTCGCACTCTTTGACGTCACAGCAGCCTTTGACTCGGTTGATCATGACATCCTCCTCCTCCGTCTATCCACATCTTTTGGCCTTTCTGGAAAGCCCCTAGAATGGCTGGCCTCCTATTTACACGACCGCTCATCTTCCGTTATCTATAGTTCCACCAGATCCCCTTGGGTCCCAGTCCAGATTGGCCTTCCTCAGGGTTCCGTATTGGGTCCCCTCTTATATATTATTTTCACCTCGGATCTCTGCCAACTTCTTACTTCCTGCTCTCTGTCTAACCAGCTTTATGCTGATGATGTACAGGCGTACACTCATTGCTCTCCCTCTGATGCCGCCACTGCAGTCCGCCTTATGTGTCTTTCCACTGACTCATTGGTCGTCTGGATGTCTTCTAACCGCCTCCGTCTGGACCCCTCCAAGACCCAATATATATGGCTGGGTACTCGCAGGCAACTTGCCAAGATTGATCTTGCTAGCCTTGCTACTGAATTCCCTAATATCGTCTTTTCCACTTCTGTCCGTGACCTTGGTGTTACCCTGGACTCTGAACTCACCCTCTCCCAGCATATTTCACAGCTGAGCCGGGGTTGTTATTTTCAGTTACGTCAGCTCCGTGTGGTCTCCCGCTCTCTCTCACCCAAGTATGCAGCTACCCTCGTTCATGCTTTCATTACCTGTCGGCTTGATTACTGCTGTTCTCTCTATATTGGTCTCCCTAACACTCGACTGCATTGCCTTGAACGCGTTCTACGCTCTGCTGCGCGCCTCGTTGGGCACATCCCTAAGTTTGGTCACGTGTCTGACTACATGCGTTACGTCCTCCACTGGCTTCCTTTTTCGCAACGCATTGTATACCGGGTTGCTTCTATTGTCTGGCAGTGTCAGCTTGGACGCGCTCCTTTATATCTACGTGAGCTCTGCTTTCCAGCCTCTGCACTTCTTGGTCGCCGTTTACTCCGTTCCACTGCCCGCGGTGACTTACATGTTCCTTTCGCTCGCACTGCAACCATGCAACAGCGAGCATTCTCCGTTGTCGGTCCCACTATCTGGAATGGCCTTCCTGTTGAACTGCGGTCTCTTCCTCGAGACTCGTCCACCTCTTTCTTCTCTACTCTTAAGACTGTTCTCTTTCGTCGAGGTTGGGCTGGGAGCGCCTCTGAATAGCTGCATTGAAGAGCGCACTATATAAATTCCTAGTTGATTGATTGATTGATTGATTGACTATGATAAATTTTATTTATTCCAGCCAATAGTGTTATTTTTAAGACTAAGGATTTCCTCAATTGAATAGTCCACAGAAGTCGCTATGTAATCGTAGAAGTCATTGGCCAGATTGATGCCATCAAAGAGGTCGACGAATTTTTAGTGCCGTGGTCAGAGCAGCAGACGAGTTTCACCTTTTTTTTTACCGCATCCAAAGCTACTTACATGTAGGTGGTGCGGTATCTTCAAGGAAGCAAACGTATTTGTGTGTTTTCCAAGATCAGCTGATTGATTCTTCCTGCAAGTAAGTCTGCATCATCCATTCGACCCTTCCTTCGAAGTTTATTGCGCTTTTTTAGAAGTTACTTTACGAGAGGTGTTATGAAGTCTGGGTCCTTGGTTTTTTATTGTGACAGCTCTAGACGGGATGCACTTGTCAATAAGCGCAGAAATGGTGAAGAAACATGTTGGAAAGCAGAATGACATCGGAGGTATTAAAAAACGCTGAATAATCGTCCAAGTTATAGAGAGCCTAAGAGACGCAATATATTGCTCTCTGCGGTCATAGGTCTACAGCTTTATTTTCCTCTTTTGCGATGCCTGCATAACCGTATTATCATTAGAGTTGACCTCAGAAATCAATACCGAAATCAATACCGCTTTATTTTTATTAATATTCTTTATTGAAAAACCAACAGCGAACCGCACATTGGTGAACAAGCATAGACAAAATATATAGGCTAAAACATTGAAGTAATAAGAAGCTAATAATATATGAAAAAAGGAGTGTAAATTTAACAAAAGTTAAATATTACTAGGCTAATAACACTACATCAAAAGCATCATAATAGAAGAGAAATTTAACTATTTTCTAAAATGTTTGGCAGTTTTACTAATTAACAACATCAAAAAGCATCCTAATAATAAAGCTTCCCTGCGTCCTCTCCGATCTTCTGATCGTCTTGACCTCTTAGTTCCTCGTGTCAGGACTACTATGGCTCAATCATCCAGGTTCTTTGCCTGCATATGTCCCTCACTTTGGAACCGACTTCCGTCTTCTGACATATGCTAATATTACTAGACTAATAACACTACATCAAAAGCATCATAATAGAAGAGAAATTTAACTATTTTCTAAAATGTTTGGCAGTTTTACTAATTAACAACATCAAAAAGCATCATAATAATAAAGCTTCCCTGCGTCCTCTCCGATCTTCTGATCGTCTTAACCTCTTAGTTCCTCGTGTCAGGACTACTATGGCTCAATCATCCAGGTTCTTTGCCTGCATATGTCCCTCACTTTGGAACCGACTTCCGTCTTCTGTCCGCACCACCATTCACTCAGGTATGGTTGCTTCTTCCTTTTCACACCTTAAATCCTGCCTTTTTTGTCGGGGTCTCGCGCACTTGGTGGGCCTCTGAATGGCCTATGCCGCGACAGGCGCTTTATAAATGCCCATATACAATACACTACAATACAATACAATAAAAAATCAATCTTCAGCAACTGTTGAGGGGAGCCAAACCAAATGAACTGGATTTTGGAAGCATTAAGAAAGAGACGATTTGAGGACATCCATAGAGACTCAATACGCTCAACTAAGTGCAATTGGGATGAAGGAGATCCATGGACAAATGCTTGCATGTCATCCGCAAAGAGATGACCAGCAGCTCCCTAGTTTTGGAAAAGATAGGGAATGTCAGCCGTGTAAAGAATAAAGAGTATAGGACCAAGTACATAGCTTTGAGGAACGCCCAGCTTAATGTGGATCTATTTTGCTCTAGAGTCACCCGATATAATCATGTGTGTTCGTTCAGACAGTTAAGATTGAAACCAGCAAAGTGGAAGGCCTTGCAAGTTGCAACCCATATGAAGTCTCAAGACGCTGATGGAGGATATTATGATCTACCATATCAAAGGCTGTAGTAACATCGTAAAGAGCCAGAAGTGCAAGTTCAGACCTGTCAACGGCAGGTATATATATGATATATAAAAGATATATGATCTAAATTTACACAGAAATTTACATGGAAAGGCGGTTTAATAAGAACTAGTAGCAATAGACAATACTCATGGAAAGACAACTTAATTAAAACTAACAAATTCGCGTTTATATTCTTGTTTCTCAAATAAGAACCGAAGACATTTGCTAAAATGTTATTTACCTTTGATCGTACTTCATATATTAAGACTAAAATCTTTCACCACAGTCAGAAATCTAACCAACTGATTGATTCTGATGGACTCAGTCTCCCAATATTCTATTCATGTACGGCTTCATGTGTAATGGCTCTCCTGCCTCTCCACAAAAAAGGCCTTAAGATAGATTGCTTCATAATCTATCGAAGATATAAGATTTCCGTAGGCCTAGTATTTTTTTTAACATCATTTAGGTTAGCGTATACAGCGGGTACTTCTGACAAGTTTCTTTCACCAGACACAGACCGAAAGCTAAGCAACTGCACATGGTCATGATTGACTCTCAATGTTTTATTCATGAACGGTTTTCTGTGTACCGGTTCTCCACAGCAACAGGCATAAACTATCACTTCTTCAGAATCTATCGAAGACATCACACAAGAATTAGGCCTACATTCATTAGTTGCAAATACGTGAAGATAGCTTTCTAATGAATTCTTCCCGATCAGATTGTTTCCAATTTGGATCATGTTTCATATTAAGACTTTCTTCGGTGTTGTCTTTATACATGAAAGTAGGTATATCGATTGTAATGCCATCTGGACATACATCAAGATAGAGATCATAGACCGCATAGTATCCATAGTATTCCCTAAGCGCATTAGGATAGAATCCATCCAACTCGCTGGTATCGGAAGATTCATCTGTGCTACTAAAGTACTGAGCTTCTGGTTGCCTTTGCTGTCTGAACGAGGGCATGAAGTAGCAGGGATAATCGCGATGTCGAGACAACTCCATGAAACAAAACATGAGCCTCTCGACCCAGAAGGCGAGTTGCTTTTGCGTAATTTTGTCTTCGCTTCTTGTTTCATTTACATTTCGGGCATTAAGAGCCTCCATGCAAAACAGAAGAGAAGTTTTCAATTGATAAGTAGTTTTCGAAACACTATATAGTATCAATTTGCTGACTCCATAGGCAGCCTTAATTAATGGCGAGCTATTCTTTATTGTTCGACTTTCTAATGGTGCAAATGAAATTCTGGCAAGTGTCTCGGAAAAGAGAACGTCAGCACGACGTGGATCGGAGGGATCACAACGTGGCCAATCAAAGACCAGTCTACAACCGCATTCTTTCACAAATGGGCTTGTGCCAACTGGCAGTGGCTTTTCTGGCCACCAATCATCAATGTGAATGCAAGCAACAATGTCAATTGATATTTTGACAAAAAGAAAGCCACCCTCTCCATCCTTAATGGGATGAATCATTCTTAGTCGTACATTCTTACACAGACCAGCTGGCTTTTCAGAACTCTCTATGTCGTTATCGGTTAAATTCCGTTCGAAAAGATGTTCATCTTGCCAGAAATTATGGACACGTAAGACTTCTTCTAAAATAATCTTGAATCTAGAATTGACTTCATGAGTCAGCATATACTGATCTGAGTTGAAGAAGCTGTCAAACTTCCCGTCATTTTGACTTTGTGTATCGTCAATAGACTTCCGTCTCAGTTGAAAGTATCCTTTCGGACCCAGTGGATGTGGAAACGGGTAACAAATTTGGCTGAATTTAATCAGTTTGAAGTTAAAGTCAAAGTCTCCTGAAATGACGGCTTTTGTTTCTTCACCGGAGCTTCCAACTAAAGTCGGCTGGCACTCGAATCGCCAGTCCTTTTCCTTTATACCGTGCGCCAAACGCTCCATGAAGTGTTGTATTGGCGGTTTGAGTTGGCTTAGGCGTCTGTTGAGACGAGGAAGTTCGTTTTCGGTCCAAATCTTCCAAATTGCTTCTTCTGGTGATTCTTGAGGGCGACGAGATTGGGAGAAAATTCTAATGGTTTCGACCACTCTATGCCTCGTTAATTCTGTCACATGATGAGTGTTGAGTATTTCTGCAATAGCTCTGGACAGGTAAAGCGGCTTTTTTCTGATTGACAATTTCTTTACGTTGTCTTCGTTGATAGTTACAGATTCTCGTAACTGTTTAAGATCTTTAGGAGTATAGCCGTATTTGTCTTTTACGTTTTCATTAGCTCCGTAGTGGACGAGAAGTTTGTACCTGTGATCCATTTCTGCGTAATGTAGAGGAGTTTTTGCGTGCATATCTGTTGCGTTTACGTTGGAACCTAATTTCAATAACACTAGGTCGAGGTCTCGAGTGCTGGTGTAGAATTGTGGCAAGACAGCATAGTGAAGTGGAGTTCGCCCTTTGTCGTCTGTTACATGGGCCCATTTCCTGAAACTCTCTGTTTTAAAGAGAATTCCATCAACCACTAACTTGAACTTTTCGTCGTCAAATGATCTGTTGACTGACCTCATATCATCAATTGAGTTTTTTGAAATACTGGAGATGATGAGTCGATGAAATGGACTTCGACCTCTCTCCACAACCCTTGCCGCTACGTCTTCTGGTTCGAGTAAGCCACGAATGGCACCACGATCCTTAAGTGCCTTGAAAGTCGCCGAACTAATTCGCTTGGAAGACTTCACTACCAAATCTAGTGGCGTATTTCCTAAGAAGTCTTTGGCATTCACATTAGTTTCTTCATTAGCCAACAAGAAGTTAACCACCTCTTCCTTAAATCGAATGGTTGACGAGTCAATTTCAAGATCTTTCTGCATACTGTTAATAAATGTGTTTGTAACCACGGTTGGGGTAGCAACCTCATCGCCAACAAAGTTTTGCATAACAATCCCTTCGTAGAAGAATTTCAAATCTAGCCAGTTTGTATTCGGCGCATAGACAGCTGCGTGCAAGGCAGTAAATCCGTAATAGTCGCACAAATTCACGGACGCTTTATGGCTTAGCAGCAGTTTCATTACTGAGACTTGATGCCTTTCAGCTGCTTTTATCAAAGCAGTTGCTCCACATCGGTCTCTTGCGTCAATGTCGAGTTTCATTCCTGATTTGTGCTCCCAGTCAAACATAATTTGAATGGCCTGACAATATCCTTTCTCGGAAGCAATTATCAAAGGCGTTTCGCCATCAGAATTCTTCAGATTGAAGTCTGCGCCATTCTCTAATAACAACTGTATCACGTAGTTTATGATTAGAATACGGAAATGTCGCCATTTTGAAAAAAAATTTATTGGACCTAAACCATCTTCCCAATGCTTCAACGCGTCGTGAAGGAGAGTATCCAGTGTATCGTCCTGGTGGTTTACACTAAATTCGTCCGACTGAACAAGAACTTGTGCGATTTCTTTGAAATTCATCATGTGTTTTTTAAAGTAACTCAAACCTTTTCCAAGGTATAACTCAGCATAGAAATTTGCTATCATGGAATCAAAGCTCTGTCTAAAACTCTTCTCTGAATATACACACTGGCCTCCACTGAGCAAGAGTCGAACCATTTCAGGTTGGAACGAACGTGCTGCAAGTTCTAGTGCATCGCATAAAGTCAAGCATCTCAATCCTTCGAGCTGTATATTTTTCTCTCTCCACTCTATTTCAGCAGAAACGCGCCGACCATCTTGTTTCAAAAGTTCAGTTCGAATGATGTCTCTCGTTTTGACCAAGTTCTTGGCGTTCTCTTGAAATTCGTGCTCCTCTTTAGTTAATTTGTCAGAAATCCTGCAACTGTGTCTCAATATAACCTCAACGACGTCCGTGTGACCTTTTTCGACGGCTACGAGTAATGGTGAATCAGTACGGTCAATATGTACAAAATCGCAAACGCCGCGGCGCAGTAACAAATCCACGACATGTGCATGACCATTCTGGGCTGCGAGGTAAAATGGTGTTTCCTCAGATTGTTTCGTAACATCGACGGTAGCATGGTTGTCCAGTAAAATCTCAACAATGGAAGTATGACCATCTTGGCAGGCTAAATGAAGTGGAGTCATCTTGGCGTTGTTACACGCATTAACATTTGCACCGTTTAATATCAAATGCTCTACAATTTCTGAATGTCCAAGCTTAGCTGCAAGGAGAAGTGGTATCGCTTGTCCTTTGAAGACCGTATTGACGGCAGAAGAATCACTCAGTAGAATATCTGCGATTTCAACATTGCCACATTCTGCTGCGATTTGATTTGAAGTGTAATCAAGATCAACTTTGTTTCTTATGGGATGTTGCGAACGTTCAACTTCACCTGCAGTAAATTTATTTACCACCAATTGTGAACGAATCTGCCAATCCCTTTCCGCAGTCTGATTGAGCAAGACATTTACAGCAGCGCTATGGCCAGTTTTCGCTGCAAGATGAAGAGCAGTGTTTCCATTTTCGTCAACCGCATTAACTTCACCGTGATGATCCATTATTGCGTTTACTACTTTTGCGTAACCCATTTCAGCAGCGATATGATGAGGAGTATTACCAGTAGCATTGAGAATATTAGCATCTGCGTTGTTTCTCAACAAAACCTCTGTATCTTTGAAATGCGTTTTTTTGGATGCAAGACGGACTGGAATGTTAACACTTACATTCTTCTTTTGTAAAAGATATATGACACCAAGGCGATTTTTTCCAGTCCCAATGTGGAAAGGAATGTTATGCTTTGTGCCCAGTACATCGATATTCGCTGACGACGTCTGTAAATTTCTAACAGCCTCTGTATCACCACGTTGAGCTGCAAGGTGACGCTGACTAAGACCTTGTTCTCTTTTATTGTTCTCTTTTCTAGTTTCTGCAGAAACATCCGCAGTATTTTGTGTTGATTTTTTACTCATTGCTGCGCGATTCAGTATTCTATTCATCAAATACAGTAATCCTCTAAGAGCTTTCGTATCACCACATTCAGCTGCAAGGTGAAGCTGACTAAGACCTTGTTCTCTTTTATTGTTCTCTTTTCTAGTTTCTGCAGAAACATCCGCAGTATTTTGTGTTGATTTTTTACTCATTGCTGCGCGATTCAGTATTCTATTCATCAAATACAGTAATCCTCTAAGAGCTTTCGTATCACCACATTCAGCTGCAAGGTGAAGCTGACTAAGACCTTGTTCTCTTTTATCATTGACGTCCTGAACGTCGTTCTTCTCATCAGTGTCAGAATCTTTACTTGCATCCTGAGTGTTTCCCTCCTGCTGATTAGCATCAGCATTGGTAATCAATTCTTCAATTTCAGAAGGAGTGTATGAATGTTCGTTAGTTTCGAATCCATCTGATTTAACGACCATAGTTATACCATCATAAAATTCAAGATCTGATCGTGCATCTTCGACATCAGCTGCGTTTCTAGTTTCTGCAGAAACATCCGCAGTAGTTTGTGTTGATTTTTTACTCATTGCTGCGCGATTCAGTATTCTATTCATCAAATACAGTAATCCTCTAAGAGCTTTCGTATCACCACATTCAGCAGCAAGGTGAAGCTGACTAAGACCTTGTTCTCTTTTATTGTTCTCTTTTCTAGTTTCTGCAGAAACATCCGCAGTATTTTGTGTTGATTTTTTACTCATTGCTGCGCGATTCAGTATTCTATTCATCAAATACAGTAATCCTCTAAGAGCTTTCGTATCACCACATTCAGCTGCAAGGTGAAGCTGACTAAGACCTTGTTCTCTTTTATCATTGACGTCCTGAACGTCGTTCTTATCATCAGTGTCAGAATCTTTACTTGCATCCTGAGTGTTTCCCTCCTGCTGATTAGCATCAGCATTGGTAATCAATTCTTCAATTTCAGAAGGAGTGTATGAATGTTCGGTAGTTTCGGATCCATTTAATTTAACGACCATAGTTTCACCATCATAAAATTCAGGATCTGATCGTGCATCATCGACATCAGCTGCGTTTCTTGTTTCTCCAGAAACATCCGCAGTATTTTGTGTTGATTTTTTACTCATTGCCTCACGATTCGGTGTTCTATTAGCAAATACAGTGTGTATAATAGTATAGCAAAATATTATATGTGAAACAGAGTATAAAAAAATATTATATGTGAAACAGAGTATCAGATTTCAATTTAAGAGACATGCATAAAAGTGTCAGCGAATTGAACGGGTTCGCTACACGGACGTATACATAAACCGGCTCTTGCGCTAATCGCGAGTCTGCCCAACATTCATTCATTTCATTCATTCTGGACATTTATATAGCGCTTCTTCAAGAGACCTACTCAGAGGCGCTCCCAGCCCAGCCACGGCTAAAATCACGAGCCGCGGCTGGCTAGAGTTCTCACGCGAGAGGCGCCACTCATCACATTATCGGTGCGTTACATTACAGTGCGTCTGATCATTGCTTCTAGGTATTTGGAGTTTACGATTACGATTACGCGTCTAAATTATGTTTCCGTGAATACAATATTTAAGAATTCTCATAGCAAAACTAGAACACTACGGTATCAGAGGCACTTCACTTGACTGGTTTAAAAGCTACTTGACTGATCGGAAACAACAGGTCCTATGCAATAATAGCTTATCCAAATTCTTACCTATCAGGTTTGGTGTACCTCAAGGTTCTATTCTGGGGCCCCTCCTATTCATCATATACATTAATGATCTCCCTAACTCTAGCTCACTACTTCATTACATCCTATTTGCTGATGACACAAATATTTTCCTCTCCAATTCCTCATATGAAGAGCTCTTTAGTATCGCAAATAGGGAACTAAAATCGACAAGTGATTGGTTCAGGGCTAACAAACTCTCCCTCAATCTGTCCAAATCTAACTTTATCTTATTCAGATCCCACAACAAGCAACCTCCACCCAATCTGAGTGACATAGTCATAGATGATAAATCTATTCCCCAGGTCAACTCAGCTAAATTCCTCGGAGTATAGGGCCTATATCGACCAGCACTTGAAATGGAGTGTCCATATCGAGGAAATCAATAAAAAAAATAACTAAGAACATTGGTATACTCAAACGAATCTCACATATAATACCCCCTCACACACTGGTTAATCTATACTTCACTCTTATCTATCTTTATCTTACTTATTGTAACCTTATATGGACCTCGACTTATACCACGAACTTAAATAACCTAAGAATTTCCCAAAAAAAGGCAATACGGGTAGTAACTACATCCCCTTACAATTCACATACTAAACCTTTATTTACACAATATAACCTACTTAACATTATGCAACTCAGATTTATGCAAATTTGCGAATTTATGTACAAATATCATAATAATCTTCTTCCTCCCTCATTTACGTCCTATTTTATTCAAATTCCGCATACAATTAATATGAGAAATAAATACGATTACAGAAGCATCTACGCCAGAACAAATACTCGTCAAATGTCTATCAAATACCAAGGCCCAGACCTATGGAATAGCCTCCCGCTTAGTGTCCGAACTTCCTTAAAAATATGTTACAGACAATTCAAACACTCATTGCGTGCACACACACAGTAGAGCATATAGTTTAACTGTTTAGTTAAGATGTAGTTAAGACGATTGTTATGTTTTGTTATTCGTTTAATGCAGGCATATGCTGTATGTTTAATTTATGTCTAAAGCAATCTCTCCAGTATTTCTCTTTGACGTTTGATGCACAATTGCATGCATCGACTCCTGCCCATATCCATTCATCCATTGACCCCTACTATCATTTCTACTCATACATCCTCTGTCATCTTTTCCCACCTTATTTTGTAATGTAGACCCCTTCCTAGCGGGACTAGTCCCTTTTGGGTGCCCATTGATCTCATTAACAACAATACTATGTTGAGGATACCTAACAATATACGTTTTACAAATGTTACCCAATGGAAATTCAATGTCATGATATTACTTCCCTGGTGCTACTATTCCTCTTATGATTGTCTGCTGCTTGTTTGTTATTATTGTTATTCTGGGATCAATAAAATTGAACTGAATTGAATTGAAAGAAACCCGACGGACTAAATTTGTGACGTTACACAATCAGCATTACAGCCTGTCAGCATATAGAAGGCAATGCTCTGATTTGCCTTGCTGTTGATTGGCGCTGTATACATTTTCAGTTACAGTCACAGTGTAGTTTATTGCTTTGGATACAACGGTCGATGTCAAAGCGTTTTTGTGCCAGACATATGTAGCAAAAGTGGACAGTGGAAGCTACATTTATTAGGCGCCATAGAAGTTGAAGTAAGGGTAACTCAGTACGGTGGCCACTGGCCATGGTATTGCGAATTGAAGAGGTTAACGGGTGCTCTGGCCTCTGGGGACTTCTGCCTCAGTGAGGCATCGTGCCTCCTCAGGGTCGGGCTTTGATGCCCCGCTGGGGCCTCATGCCTCAGTGAGTCCTAGTGCCTCCTCAGGGCCGAAGTACTGTCTGATGCCCCGCTTGGGCCTCGTGCCTCAGTCAGGCATTGTGCATCCGTGAGGCCGCCGTAAGAGTATAAAATGGACCTCTTTTTGTAAACGAAAGACGAGAGGAACAGAACGAAAGGATAGAGCAGCGGAGCTCTTGTCCATCGTCGGAGATTCTCTGGATGAAAATATGGATAAAGTAAGAAGTTATCGGCCGTCGTTGAGATATTTTTAAGATAGTTCCTGCGATTAGTAATCGAGTATTGCAAATGTGAGCAGTGTAAGTGATAATTCTCGCTAGACTTATACGAATTATTTATGCTTAAATAAGAAGTGTCTTTCGTTTCTCAATCGTATGGGAGTATTGAGTTATACATAAATTTTGGTTTCTATAAGAAAAGCGTCTTCAAATCGTTGTTCTTGCCTTCATCAATTGTCAAGTTATTCACTGGAATGATTACTCGGAAGTCCTTCGAAAAACCCGGAGGCCTTCCCCGCGCACACGTCCCACGCCCTGTGATATTTTACTTCTAAAAATAATTCCTAATTCAGTTCCAATTTAGTTCTGAGCTCTTGAATTTTAGTTCTAATTCTAATTTTACTTCTCATTCCTAGTTTAGTTCTCAAATAATTTTACTTCTTATCTTAGTTCTCCAAATGATTATTAATTTACGTGCTGTAAAAGTATGCAACGCTTGCAGTCGCTGATGGAATTCATTCGAGTCGGTCGGTCATGCGACGATTCGATGTTGAGAACAATCCCCTATTTGCTGGATCTTCAGCGATGCTGGCATATCTGCATTGATAGACCTATGTTTCACCGTGGTGCCTTGTTTACTTCAAACAATTTTTTCTTACTCAAGATAAGTCTGGTGTCCTCTATGCAAGCGTTGCATATGAGCTATATGTACCATATTTTTATTCGTGTTTTTTATTCATTAAATTGCAAAATTATGTGTTTTTCGAGAATGTTAGGCGGAAGGAAACGAGATAACCCTGGTTGAGTTTTGACAAACCGCAGTAAGTTACATTGAAACATGACGGTATACTTATCAAAATCTTAATTAACACACGTCTTGGCAACCTGTTAGGAACCCGCTCATTTTCCTGCCTCCCCTAGGGAGTGGAACGCTGAGTCGACCTACGGGTATCGAATCGCGACTCTTAAAGATCTATTGCTCTTAGGCTATGCCAGCGTGTTACCATTCATCTATCCCCTCCCGACTTATATTGCTTGTATTTCTGTAGCAAGTGCTGTTCCACAAATTCCATCATTTTCTCCATTTAGTACTTGGCATGTAGATCTGCCTGAAGCTTCGTCAAAATGTAAAACTCAAACCGGGCTATCTCGTTTCCTTCCGCCCAACATTCTCGATAAACACATAATTTTACAATTTAACGATCAAACCGAAATAAAATGGCGTATGAAACTGAGGTCGTTGGTACGCAATTAAGCGGGACAATTATTAGACAACGAAGACCAAATATAGTAGATTAGGGCCTATATCGAGAGTGGTATTAGAGCCCTGCGCCGACGTTAAAGTGTCGGCGGAGGCGCGACCGGTCAGTTTAAGTCGTCGGCGGCGGCGCGCCGACGAACAAAAATCGGCGGCGGCGCCCACGAAATATCGGCGTCGGCGCGGCGCTGCCTAGTCAAAAGCACGAGTCACTACGAGAGTTGAAGAGCCGTTGGGCCTGTGACCAGTCAAGACGGACAAGTTCTCTAAAGCCACTCCATCACACTGAAGCTCAACTACATACAAAGGGACTGAGAGAGAAGACACCTTCAGACATTTTTGCCTTGCAAATATGAACATCCCTGATTACACCGCACATCTATTGTATTGTATTGTATTTAAACATTTATAAAGCGCCTCTAGTAGGGTGAACCGTTCAGAGGCGCTCCCAGTGCGCAAGGCCGAGAGAAAAGAAATAAGTCTTGAGGAAAGTAAAAGAAGATGAGGGGTTACTTATTAAAATTAAAGAGCGAGTAGAAGGAGACAGTGTATTCCAGAGAGAGGGACCAATTGAGGCAAAAGATCGGGACTGAGCCATAGCTGTTCTAGTACGAGGAACTGAGAGATCAAATCTGTTTGAGGAGCGAAGTGGACGATGCGAAGAGACAGAAAGAGGCCGGTGAATTACATCAATTAAATATTTGGGGGCGAGACCCCGCTGTGTCTTTGACACCAGAATAAGGATTTTAAACTTAATACGTGCAGAGAGAGGAAGCCAGTGCAGTTTCTCAAACATGAAGGATGAAATGCGTGAGTAGCGTGGCAGACGGGCAATTAATCTCGCAGCTGCATTTAGGACTGACTGCAGAGGCATGAGACGGACCTTAGGAAGACCGATTAGAAGCGAATTGCAGTAGTCAATTCTGGAGCAAATGAAAGCATGGACCAGCGTTGTGAAAACAGAGGAAGAGACAGATCGTCGAACAGCCCTGAGACGCCTTAAGTGGAAGTAGGAAACACGTGTGAGGTTAGAGATGTGATCTTTGAAGGAGAGAGAGCTATCAAGCGTAACACCTAGGTCACGTACACTTGATGAAAAGGAGTAGTGAGGGAAGATTTCCAAGAGGAGGGCGAAATCAATCTTAAGCAACTGTTGAGGGGAGCCAAACCAAATGAACTGGGTTTTGGAGGCATTAAGACAGAGACGATTTGAGGACATCCAGGAATGGAGAGACTTAGATAGAGACTCGATACGCTCAACTAAGTGCAATTGAGATAAAGGAGACCCATGGACAAAAGCTTGCACATCATCAGCAAAGATATGACCAGTAGCTCCCGAGAGTGGGAAAAGAGAAGAAATGTCAGCCGTGTAGAGAATAAAGAGTAAAGGACCAAGTACAGAGCCTTGAGGAACGCCCAGCTTAATGTGAATCCATTTTGTTCTAGAGTCGCCCGATATAATCATTTGGGTTCGTTCAGACAGATATGATCGAAACCAGCAAAGAGGAAGGCCCTGTAACCCATATGAAGTCTCAAGACGCTGAAGGAGAATACTATGATCTACAATATCAAAGGCTGCAGAAACATCGAAAAGAGCCAAGAGGCTAAGTTCAGCCCTGTCAACAGCAGAGTAGATTTCAGAGAGGAGAGAGAGGAGAGCAGTCTCAGTAGAATGATGAGCCCTAAAGCCTGATTGATTAGCAGGAAGGAGTCCAGATTGCTCAAGATAAGGGAGGAGCTGAAGAGAGACAAGACGTTCAAGAGTCTTGGATAGGAAAGATAAATTGGAGATGGGACGGTAATTATTGCAGAGATTAGTATCAAGATTAGGCTTTTTTAGCGAAGGAAAGACCAGAGCACGCTTCTGCGATGGAGGAATACACCCTTCGGAAAGCGATCTATTAAATAGATAAACAAGAAAGGTAGCAAGGTCATCTAAAATGTCACTAATAACAAAAGGGGGTAGCGGATCGAGTTCACATGATTTAAGATTAACAGACGTTAATACTAAACGAAGGTCGAACTCTGAGATAGGACGAAAACTATCGAAGACAGTGGATGTAGATGTGAAGGTCGGAGGAGGAGCATCAGCTGTCGAAGCACGAAGTCGGTCTAATTGTAACCTGCATAGGTATTGGCTAATTGTAATCAGATGAAGCAACATGCACTTGCATATACACTGATAAAGTATAGGCCTACATACCAAGTCACATGGCAGAGGCCGGCTAACAGCATCCTCCCAGTGAGAGAGGCTGTTGTCAAGCCATGAAGTGAAATGTAAATATGTATACGTTTTCCTATGGTGATACAATGGCCGAGTGGCCTCACCTCTGTTACGTTTTTCAAAGAATTTACCAGGTGGTCTGCTGCCCTTTTGAATTGGTGCCGTGCTATCTAGGGCCTCCATAAAAATTATTTCTGAATTAACAAAAAAGAATAAAAAAATAATGCTAGTGGGGGATTTTAACATTGACCTACTAAAATCTAATGAGCATAGGGCAACGGGTTCTTTCTACGGATGTATAACAGCGTACCATTTCTTACCGGCTATAACTAAACCTACTACACTGTAAGTAAGTAAGTAAGTAATTTATTTGCCACCAAATGAAACAAACACAGTAATAATACATATACAGTTGCAGTGGCAGGCTACCGGAGAAGTCTTGTAGGACTCATCTCGCCGGTCACCCAAATAATACAAATCATTATAACACAAAAACACCCAACATACATGTATAAACAACACTTACTAATAGCAAACATAGCACTAACAATCATCATTGCTAACAAACCAAACAATCTCATGACCCTTATACTAATTGTAACTAATTGTAACCTGTATCCAGGCACTGTCTACCTACTCAGGGAATCAATCAAATACAATTTCAACATGCTTTTAAATCTTCGATGTGAAGTTATGTGTCTAATATTACTTGGAAGTTCATGCCACCATTTGGCCCCACAGTAACGGGTTGTCTTCAGTCCTTTGGTAGATAAAAATTTAGGTATAAAAGTATTGTCACTGTTCCTTGTATAATGGGAATGAACATCAACATTGAGTTTAAAATAGTTGTGGAATATCAGTGGAACATCCAAATTGTACACGCATTTATGCACAACACATAATACTTGAAATTTGCGCAGTTCTGTTAACGGAAGAAGATTATAGTTCCGATATAAATCAATAATCGGTGTGCAAAGGGGAACACCTTGCAGTATGCGTAGGATACGATTAATATAAACATTTAACCGATGTAATACAGACTTATTAGCAGCCGTATAAATCTCAACCCCATACAACAAGTGAGGGTAAATTAATGCAAAGAATAGGTTTTTTAGAACACAACAGTTTAACTTATTTCTTAGTCTGAAGAATATACCAATAAATCTTTTTATTTTATTAATAACGTGGTCTATATGCTCTTTCCAAGTTAGTTTTTGATCAATGATAACACCAAGATACTTATAGGTGTCTTCACGTGAAAGCCTGACATTATCCAATAAAAGATCAATGTCATCAGTACACGGTTTTCTTTTATAATCAAAAAGCATGTATGATGTCTTATCTTTGTTAAAAGACATTTTGTTAGCCAGGAACCAATCGCATAGATTATAATATTTAATGCAGCACTAGCATCTGTATGCAACTTCGCTGTCGTACGCGCATGAAAAAATATATTAGTGTCATCAGCAAATAGACGTATATCAGAACCAGGAACTGAATTTGGCATATCGTTAACTGTAAATTATAAAATTCTCCTGGATAAACTGTAAAATTATGGCATAACTGGTTTGCCAGGTACCTTGAGAGATGTCTGCAATGCGTCGAGTGTAACGGCAAACGCTCCACCCCAAGAGAAATTCATTATGGGGTCCTTCAAGGCTCCAATCTTGGCCCCCTATTATTTCTTGTATACATCAATGACCTCCCTAATGTCTCCACTCGCCTGTTTTATACTGTTTGCAGACGACACGAATATCTTTTACTCCCACACCTGTATAAATACTCTGTTCCAAGTAGTTAGCAATGAACTGGTATCCATCGCCGAATGGTCTGTGTTAATAGAATATAGATTGACGATAAACTTGGATAAAACGAATTTTATCTTATTCAAATCTCATAGAAAAACCATTCCACCGGGTCAGTTTGAATTGCATATTAACAACACTCCCCTCTCTGAAGTGAGCTCATCTAAATTCTTAGGAGTCTACGTTGATCATCATATGCAGTGGACAGACCATATAACCAGTGTTGCATCCAAAGTAGCAAAAAATATAGAAATATTAGCGCGCACTTCACACATCGTAGCCTCGGCCATCAGGCTTAAACTGTACTACTCGTTAAAACACAACTATTTTTCCTATTGTAATATAGTATGGGCCTCCAATTCGAGGTTATATAGGTTAGCTGCTTTACAAAAGAGGGCAATCCGTTTAGTGGCGGGGATTCCATATGGCTCACATACTGGTCATATTTTTCCTGCTCTTAAAATTTTAAAAATTTACCAAAATCAGGACTCTTCAAGTAGGAGAGTTTATGTACCGCTATGATCGAAGCCTCCTGCCATTCGCATTTAATAATTTCTTCGATCATGTGTCCGATGTCCATTCTCACTTTACTAGAAACTCTACCGCATGTCGCCGTACCTATGCCCGAACTAACACACGCCTCTTTTCTATCAGATTTATTGGTGTTGAAACTTGGGAGAAAATCCCTATGGAAATACGCCTATCTCCTAGTTTACGGATATTTAAAGGCAAACTATGCACTTACCTGTTGGAATCAATAAGATAATTAACCTTTCCTATCTCGCTCGCTCTATTTATAGTATAATAATTGATTGCAAACTGATCTGTGTTTCTCTGTAGTTAAGTCGTTTCAGTTAGTTCAGAAATATTTTGTAAGTATCTCCTAGGACAATTGACTGTTCCTATCTTGCTCGTTTTATTACTGTACAACAATTGCTTGTAAATTGAGTTTGCTTCTGTGTAGTTAGTTAAGTAATTTTTTCAGTTAGTAAGTTAGCTTTCTAAGCATTTTTTGTTTACTTTCTGTTCTTCTTCTCATTTACCTTTTTATTCGTTTATTCTGATTTTCATTTCCTATTTTCACAGTGAATTGTGTTTTTTCGTTCTTTTCATTTTACACATGGTAATCAAAGTGCTCGTGGTTGTAATAAGCAATTAAATGTGATTTAGTAAAATATCATACCTCCTGGCCACCTCGATCTTTCATATTTAAAATCTGTACCTCGGTGTCCCTACTTAGCGGGATCCTCGATCCCTTCAGGGCCACCCTTTTTGTAGCCGAATATAACAATATCTATGCTCATGTGACTTTTGTACTGAATTGTTTGGTTGCAAAAATAAACGATTGAAACGATTGAACATTAAGCCAAAAATTTACATCATTGTAATAAGACCACAGACATCACATCACAGACTATAATCAATAAGTTATAGAAGCTATTCAACATGAAGGTAACGAATGGGGAATACTGTAGTACTGTAGTACACATACAAAGACATGCATTGCATACTGCTTTTGTTGTTAAGGTATTAAGGAAATGGCAACAGGAACAGAAGTATGAAAACAATGGCTACTTGTATCAAGATATCGCTTTAAATGATTTTAAAGGACAAGACTATCAGAGTATAAGGAAAATGAATTTGGTCAGGAAGATGATGCATTCTTAATTGGTATCAAGATAAAGACCACAAACATTGTAATCAGCTATGTTCACTCTCTATCTTCTTCATTAACACACGAGTTCCTACCAATCAAAATGCCATTTCTGAAAAAAGTTTGTTTAATAAAACATTTAGGCGTAGATATATACTTATCAGCATATCTTACATCAAATCTTTTAAGAACTGTTAGATAGCCAATTAGCCGTATTTTAGCACCTCATATTGCTGACACTCCAGCTGTTTGTGTAGAAATTTTATTCTGTCACAGAATAAGAGTTTTCACAGTGATTGTAAGACCGGCAACAGAGAAAATTCTTTTATATTGTAATTGTAGTTGTTTTAGTTCGTCTGGTTTTCTTACTTGTTATCTACGTAGTACATTCCACTTCACAATCACCAGCATGCTATGATAGCTGCAAAAGTCAACACGAATTGGTGATATCATACACTCATAGCATTGACGACACCAATTCGTGTTATCGATCAAGTTTCGCAAAGAAAACCCAGAAAAAAAGTAAGTAAGTAAGTACAAGACGTCCACTTCCATTTCGCAAAGAAGCAACAATTTATCGCAATATCATGCAAAACATGAAAAATGCAACAATAACAAATAAGCATATCAAACTGGCATCGGCGGCGCGCCGACAGATTATCGGCGGCGGCGACGCGCTGACCAACAAAAATCGACGGCGGCGGCGGCCACGAAATGTCGGCGGCGGCGGCGCGGCCGGTGTCACGAAAATAGAGTATCCCCCATACATGCGTATCCCCCTTAGCGAAATGGAGTATTCGGTTTAGTTTGCATTTTTGGCGGTTTCTAAGTGTATTCAGTCGTACTGTTTGGATTTATTGCACACATAAAATTTTTGAATTGCGTATCTTTAGTTTGTACGTCGACCTGAAATCAATTTACTTTGTTTTTGGTGAGTTTGACTGGAATTTCGTCGAGGCTATCGTGGTGCGTATGACGAGGGGGGATAGAATGGTTCATCCCACCGGATACTCTAAACCGGTTTATTCCATCCGGGGGGATACGCTTTAGGGGGGGATAGAATATCTCGGGACACCGGCACAGGTTTTCATCTCAACCGAAGTTAAGTGGTTTTCATCTCAACCGAAGTTTTCCAATGAATTATGTGTTTGGATCAAATGCAATTTACTTGCCTTCATCTCAACTTAAGTGCCATAAGAAGTAAAATGATTTTAGTTCTGAAAATAATTCCTAATTCAATTCTTAATTTCGATTTTGCTGCTGAAATAATTCCTAATTTTACTTCTAGTTCTCGTTAACGAAATCATTTATTTTTACTTCTAATGTTAGTTTTCGTTAACGAAAATATCACTGCCTACGCCTTCCTAACCCACTCGTCAGAGAGAGATAGAGAGAGGTCTATTTTCGTTACACATACAACAACCGTCTTGCATAACCACCTACTGATCGGATCATTTCTGCAACAAGGATCAAATCATACGACAGAGAACCGGATTTTTAAAATGGTATCTAAGACCGATCACGATGAGGCTCAATGAAAGAGTAGTGTAAAGTAACCGTTCAATAATTACACACCTGTATAATATTTCGTCTTTGGTAAAATCCAGTGGCGGCTCTAGGCTTTTCCAACAGAGGGCCATGAATGGGCCGGGGAACCTGATAGAGGAAGGGGCGTAGCCAGGTTTTAGCACAAGGGGAGAGGGCGAACACAAAAAGACCCCAATTACCATAATAAATAATTTCAATTAATTACATTAATTATGATTATACGTATTTATGTTTATATTTTAAATAGAAACACTGAAACGCCCAAAATGTGGCAAAAGCAATATGTATAGTAAATGAGTAATAGTGTACTATATAGTATACTATAACATAATAGTCGTCGGACTAAGAATCCCGTCGACCGACTAGCCTGGATTACTCAGCTTCGCTCACTACATCGCCTCTACCATCAGAAGGAAGCTGAGTATTGGGAGAAGCTAGTCTTGCGTAATGAGAAAATCAAAGACGCTTGAGGTCGTCTGTATCGGGTCTCCTTGGGCGACCGTCTCGTTCTACTGAGGCTCCATCCTTCACCGCAGATGAGTTTCAGGAAATACTTTCTGCAAAGATTGACCGACTTCGTGCTTCGACAGCCGATGCTCCTCCTCCAACTTTCACTTCTACGTCCACCGTCTTTGATAGCTTTCGTCCTGTCTCAGAGTTGGAAGTTCGTTTAGTACTAACGTCTGTTAATCTTAAATCACGTGAACTCGATCCGCTACCCCCTTTTCATATCAGTGACATTTTAGATGACCTTGCTCCCATTCTTGTTTATCTATTTGCTGAGGGGTGTATTCCTCCACCGCAGAAGCGTTCTGTGGTCTTCCCCTCGCTAAAATAGCCTAATCTGGATCCCAATCTCTGCAATAATTACCGTCCTATCTAGAACCTATCTTTCCTATCCAAGACTCTCGAGCGCCTTGTCTCTTTTCAGCTTCTCCCTTATCTTGAGCAAGGTGGTCTCCTTCCTGTTAATCAGTCAGGCTTTATGGCTCATCACTCTACTGAGACTGCTCTTCTCTCTCTCTGCTTTCTGAAATCTACTCTGCTGTTGACAGGGCTGAACTTACCCTCCTGGCTGTTTATGATGTTTCTGCAGCCTTTGATATGGTAGATCACAATATTCTACTTCAGCGTCTTGAAACTTCTAATGGGTTGCAGGGCCTTCCACTTTGCTGGTTTCGGTCTTATCTGTCTGAGCGAACCCACATGATTGTACCGGGTGACTCTAGAACAAAATGGATCCACATTAAGCTGGGCGTTCCTCAAGGCTCTGTACTTGGTCCTCTACTCTTTATTCTGTACACGGCTGACATTCCCTCTCTTTTCCCACTCTCGGAAGCTACTGGTCATCTCTTTGCGGATGACGTGCAAGCATTTGTCCATGGGTCTCCTTTATCCCAATTGCACTTAATTGAACGTATTGAATCTCTATCTAAGTCTCTCCACTCCTGGATGTCTTCAAATCGTCTCTGTCTTATGCCTCCGAAACCCAGTACACTTGGTTTGGCTCTCCTCAACAGTTGCTGAAGATTGATTTTACCCTCCTCTCGAAAATCTTTCCACACCACTCCTTTTCATCAAGTGTACGTGACCTGGGTGTTACGCTTGATAGCTCTCTCTCCTTCAAAGATCACATCTCTAACCTTACACGTGTTTCCTACTTCCATTTAATTTAAGGCGTCTCAGGGCAGTTCGACGATCCGTCTCATCCTCTGTTTTCACCACGCTGGTCCATGCTTTCATTTGCTCCCGAATTGACCACTGCAATTCGCTTCTTATCGGTCTTCCTAAGGTCCGTCTCATTCCTCTGCAGTCAGTCCTAAATGCAGCTTCTAGATTAATAGCACGTTTGCCTCGCTACACACACATTTCGTCCTTCATGTTTGAGCAGCTGCACTGGCTTCCTCTCTCTGCACGTCTAAAGTTCAAAATCCTCATTCTGGTGTCCAAGACACAGCGGGGTCTTGCCCCTAGATATTTAACTGATGTAATTCACTGGCCTCTTTCTGTCTCCTCGCATCGTCCACTTCGCTTCTCGAACAGACTGGATCTTTCAGTTCCTCATACCAGAACAGCGCAGTCCCGATCTTTTGCCTCAAATGGTCCCTCTCTCTGGAATACACTGTCTCCTTCTACTCGCTCTCAAATTTTAATTGGTAACATGTGGTCTTCCTTTGCTTTTCTCAAAACCTTTTTCTTTTCTTGTGGCCTTGCGCACTGGGAGCGCTTCTGAACGGTTCACCCTACTAAAGGCGCTTTATAAATGTTTAAATACAATACAGTAATAGTCACGCGAGCTCAGTCACGCTTGAATGAGGACGCGTGTAGTATTCGAATGTTGATAGCCAACGTAATGTTATGTTATTGCGTGATTCTGGTTCGCTTCAAACTCTTGTGAGTCGCGAATGTGTGGACAGTTCTGAATATCTGGAGACCGGTGTGGTGCGTTTAATACGAGGAATTACTGGCCAGACCCTTGAATTACCTTTGATCGAAATGCGGGTGGATAGTTTATTTGCTAAGGCAAAGAGTTTGGCATGCCTTATTGATTCTCTACCTCAGGGCGTTCCAGTGTTGGTGGGTAATGACTTGGACGAACAGGAAACGTATGTGGATGTGGGAGTTGTCACGCGAGCTCAGTCACGCTTGAGTGATGACGCGTGTACGCCGGCTGTGCAAACAGAAACTTCGGATATTCAGAATGAAGCCGAGTTGATTGAAGATGGTTAATGAAGCTAACTGGAATCAGGCATTGGTTAAATTGTTTGATCATGATTCTGTTGTGACAAATGAAGTGTCGAATGTTGCATCGAGAGCAGAGTTAATGCAGTTACAGCGAACAGATAAATCATAGGCAAATTTGTTTGTTCTGGCCAAGAAAACAGGAATGGTCGCGGATGTTAGAAGCGAGTATGAAATCTCAAATGGAGTACTGGTTCGGCGGTGGTGTGACCGTTTGACGCCTCAAGGCTTGCGCATTACACAAATAGTGGTACCTAGCCAGTTGAGGTTAAATTTGCTTAAGGTTGCTCATGATATTCCTGTATCTGGACATTTGTAACACAGAAGACATTCGATAGACTGGTAAGACACATTTGGTGGCCAGGTATTCATAAATCTGTACGTGAATATTGTCGGTCTTGTGATATGTGTCAAAGGTTGGGTAAAGGTGCTATACAAATTCGAGCGCCTTTGACTAATTTGCCTGTGATAGCTGAACCGTTTCAAAGATTAGCAATGAATGTCGTTGGACCACCAAGTGTGTGTGATAGGTCAAGAAATAGATTTATTCTGACGATTATTGATTTGGGTACGCATTTTCCGTTTGTTTTTCCATTAAGGAACCATACTGCGAGTGATGTGGCTAAATGCTTGATTAATGTGTCTACAACATTTAGTTTTCCGGTTGAGCTGTTGTCTGATTGTGGATCTGATTTCATGCGTATATTGATGCGTGAGCTTTTGCATGTATTTGGAATGGTACAAATGAAAACGAGTCCTTATCACCCACAAACTAATGGGTGTTGCGAAAGATTTAACCGAACTCTGAAAGATATGTTGAAGTCTTTAGTTGATTTTTTTCCTGGTTATTGGGATGATTTGTTACCTTGGGTGTTATTCGCCCATAGGGAAGTGCCTATTCAAGGACTGGGTTTTTCTGCATTTGATTTGGTTTTTTGCAGAAATGTGAAAGGGATCAATCAATCAATCAATCAATCAATCAATCAATCAATCAATCAATCAATCAATCAATCAATCAATCAATCAATCAATCAATCAATCAATCAATCAATCAATCAATCAATAAAGTTATTGTGTCAACTGATAATCAGGAACAAAACATATTTACAAGTAACAAAAAATTAGCAATATATAATGCATCTGAATACACTCAATTAAATACTCAGTACTAATAATCCGTAAAATATGACAAGGATAACAAATAGGATGCAGTATAAGGAGCAATTCATTTAATGTTGCAAATTATGAAAGATACTTGGTTGAATGAGGATGTCTTGAAAGAGATATCTGGAACTAATTTAATTGACTTTGTGTTGCAATTGAGGGAGAAGATTCGTGTGTCTATGAATTTGGCGAATGCTAATGCTAGTGGCACAGTCTAAATCAAAGGATTGGTATAACAGCGTGCGAAGGTGGTGAATTTTGAGGAAGGTGACTTGGTTTTGCTATTGTTACCAGTTACTGGTAAACCATTGTAAGCTAAGTACTGTGGACCATATGTTGTGCTTCAAAGGTTAGGTCCTGTGGATTATTTGGTTGGTACTCCTGATCGGAGGAAGACTAAGAGGGTTGTGCATGTTAATTTCATTCGAAAGTATATGGAACGGAATGTTGATTGTTTACCTTTGACGGTGAATAACATGGAGAATTCTGAAGTGTTGGATGATACTTGACAGATAGCTGATGTGCATAAAAGTTCGGTGGTAGATTTCGAATCTTCGGATGATTTTACTTTAGTACAGTATAAGGATTTGAAATCTGTTTTATGTTCATTCAAGCATGTATTTAGTGAAGTGTCGGGGAAAACTACGGTGATCGCTCATGAAACTGAATTGATTCCGGGAGCTCGACCTGTCCGACAGTCGCCGTATCGGGTGCAACCTGAGCGGTTGGCTAAAGTCGAGTTGGAGATTGCGGATCTTATGCAAAGGGGATCATTGAGGAATCGGAGAGTCCGTGGGTTGCACCTATTCTGGTTGTGCCGAAGCCGGATGGGTCAGATCGGTTATGCACCGATTTTCGGAAATTAAATGCTTTAACTGTTCCAGATCCTTTTCCTATGCCACGCGTAGAGTCTGTAATTGATCGGATTGGTACAGCAAAGTTTATGACTAAGCTGGACATGACAAAAGGGTACTGGCAAATCTCGATTTCTCAGGAATCGATTCCGTTAACTAGTTTTGTGACACTGACTGGACATTACCAATGGAAATACATGGCGTTCACGACTCCGCAACGCACCTGCAACGTTTTCTAGGCTGATTACGAAGGTGTTGCAGGGTTTACATACATTTTTTGATGCATATTTAGACGATGTCATAATTTTCCGTGTTTGTTGGTCGGAACATATGTGTCATCTGCAGAATGTGTTGCAAAGGGTGTCGGATGCTAATTTAACGTTGAACTTGAGCAAATGTGTGTTTGCGAACGCTGAAATAGATTTTTTGAGGCACCACTTTGGGTTGAATATTATACAACCCAAGACTCAAAAGGTGGACGTATTGTTGAATTTTCCGCAACCTGTCACTAAGAAACAAGTACAGTCTCTTTTCGGATTGGCTAGTTACTAGAGAAGATACATTCCACATTTTTTGGAGTTAACGTTGGCTTTAACGGGAATGTTGACGAAAGGTCAGAAATTTCATTGGACTGAAGAAGCGCAAAAGGCTTTCATTGATATGAAGTCTAGGTTGGCGTCTAGACCAATCTTGAGACCTCCTGATTTTGCAAAGCAGTTCTGTGTGGCTGTCGATGCTTCTCAGTTTTGTGTGGGAGCCTGTTTGTTTCAGGTAGTGGACGATTTGGAGCACCCGGTGTCGTATCTAAGTCGGAAGTTGAAGGTCCACGAGGGGCGATATTCGACGATCGAGAACGAGGCATTGGCTTTGGTGGTGGCCATACGCGCCTTCAGTGTGTATTTCGGTTTTTCGCCAGTGCTAGTCTACACCGATCACAATCCGCTCCAATTCATCAACCAAATGGCCAATTCCAATCAGAAGTTACTTCCCTGGAGTCTGGAGTTACAGCAGTACTCTTTGAACATCGGGCATCGCCCTGGACGCTTTAACTTGCCGCCGGATATCTTGAGTCGACCGCCGAGTGATTCGCCATAGGGGTGTTTCTTGCTTAAGTTGGGAGTTATTGCTTTGTAGGTGTTTTTGGTTCTGTTTTTTTTTGTCTTGAGGTTTTTTGTTTTGTGTGTTGAACATTTGCAATATGAACAGTTGCATAGTTAAGTCAGATAGGGCACAGACTATTAATTAGTGTTTCGTTTCCTGTGCTTCTGTTCAGTTGTCAACCTGTGGTTGCCTCTCGCTCAGGTGGGGATATGTTACATCTGGGCACGTGACCTCTTACGTAGATGCAGGTGCTAGGTGGGCGGGAATCTTATGCCATTGAAGGAGTGGCAGTGTCTATAAATAAGATTGACTCCTTTATTCTTGAGCTCAGTGTCTAGTTTGATTGACCATGTTGGGTTGACGTTTGTGGAGCTCATTGTCTTGTGCTGGTCAGACATGATGGTCTGACGTTAGTGGCGCTCAATCGTTGATATTAGTTAAGAGAGCTGTTGATTGACCGCCTGAGGTCTAGGTAAAGATATTTCGTTAGTCGACTTTGTGACGGTTGTTCGTCGGTTGTTTTCAACTCCGCGCCTGACGGGTTGGTCGAGTTTCCCCTGCTGTCTGTCGTACGAGCGTGGTGCTTTGGCCGTCTGTTCCGTTTGAAGTGTTTTCTTTCGTATGTATGGTTTATGTCGCATTTTCATTATATTAAAACCTATTTTATAGAACTCTGGGCGTGCATTCCTTTAGATAGCGGGAATCATTACTAGCAACACGCCATTATATATATTTTATATATATATATATATATATATGTATATATACATATATATAAAATCCCTGAGTGAATCAGGGATTTTAGAAATTGCCTAAAAATTTCAGGCATTTTACAAAATCCATGGTTTTGCGAATTGCCTATAAGGCTATAACATATATAGGCCTAAGAGAACTTGAAGGAAAACATAATTATAACCTTTCAAGTAATTTTAAAAATCCCTAGCTTCTGAACAGTGGCGTAACAACCTAGCGGGGGCCCTTGGACAATTTAAGTTTGGGGCCCATTTTAGCAGTCATGGACGCCAAGAGGAAGTTTTTTCGGGAGCAAAATTTTTTTAGACAGGAGGCAAAATTTTTGTATGGGCAGCAAAATGCCTATGACATATATGGGCCTAAGAGAACTTGAAGGAAAACATAATTATAACCTTTCAAGTAATTTTAAAAATCCCTAGCTTCTGAACAGTGGCGTAACAACCTAGCGGGGGCCCTTGGACAATTTAAGTTTGGGGCCCTTTTTAGCAGTCACGGACGCCCAGAGGAGGTTTTGTCGGGGAGCAAAATGTTTGTAGACAGGAGGCAAAATTTTTGTATTTGCAGCAAAATGACGTTTTTGCATAGAATTCTTAAACATGAAACATGTGGCAACTTTAACAATAAATAATGGTCCAGGACTTACCTAAATAATTAAGTGTTTTTTCGCATTGAAAATAGTGGCGGGACTGTTGTAAAAATCATAAAAATCAATAGATTTTATTTTTGTAAGATATACGCAAAATCCAAGGGGCAAATTCCCCTTGCCCCACAGAATGCCCATGTTAGCAGACCCTTTTAGCTCTGAGCAATCAGCATGAAGTGTCAGCGACTTAATTTTTCTTGGCCTCGGCATATGAAGGCGGCTGGCCAGTCCTCCCTCGCCGTCTCATCTTCCCACCGACAGTGTATACACGGTCAGTGTACTCATTACAGGTGAGTTGACTAGGGGGTGCAGGTGGAGAAGAAGAATTCTCTAACCAAATTTCTTGCCCTAACGGGAATTTGAATTCCCGACCTCTCATTTGACAGTCCAGCACGCTAACCACTACACTTTTGAGCACCTCCTAATCTTGGGGGCACTTACCCATTAACAAGTGAAAATATTGAGATAGACATTTAAAACTGCAGTTAGATATAAAAACGAGTATTACTTATCATTAATAATCCTTGACAATTCACATTAATAGTTCAAGACAAAGCAAGTAAGCTTATGCAACAAAAATGTATTGGCCAAGGGTTCCACGACAAATGGTTCACCACAAATGGTTCACGGACAAGTGGTTCACGGACAAATGGTTCACGATCTTCCAGCTTCTAGTTTGAGCCATATTTTCACGCAAATCCAGCTTTGAGTTTTTGTTTTTTTAGATTATACTACGAAAAAGCATTTTGAGCTCTATTTTCATCAATCTAGCAGCTGGATGAGCGATGGAAATATAGCTCAAACTAGAAGCTGGAAGAGGGATGAAAATAGAGATCAAACTAGAGCTGGATTTTCGATGAAAATATAGCTCAAACTAGAAGCTGAAAAATCGTGAACCACTTGTCAGTGAACCATTTACCGTGAACTATTTGTCGGTGAACCATTTGTCCATGAACCATTTGTTGTGACACCTTGGCCAGGTTGGCCTGTAGCTCATAGACTAGTCACATTATTATTAAGGAGTTTCTATATAGCGCCCCTTCAAGATGATCTACTCAGGAGCGCTCCTAGTCAAACCACGGCTAAAGAGAGTAGTTTTCAAGTTTGTAAGAAACAAGGTACATTGAGTCATAGGGAACAGGCGGAGTGCAACAGGAAGGCCATTCCAGGATGCGGGGCCAGCGACCGAAAAAGAACGATGCTGCATAATTGCTTGTACGCGTGCGGGGGACCAATAGCTCGGCGTGGTCAACCGAGCGAAGAGCAGATCGCCGCAGGACCCCCGAGGTAGGACGACACAACTCCCGCAGGTATGGGGGAGGAGGGCAAGTCCATCCAGACAACGCCTAACCAGTGCAGAGACCCGGTAAGTAAGTAAGTAAGTATATTCTTTATTAACACCAACTGCCTATACCGCACTTTGGTTTACATACAGTTTATACAAAATAAAACATTCTCGTCAAAAATGTTTTCCTCATTAAATTGTCTGCTCTAGGAATTAATCGGTCGTGCAGTCTTGGCCTCATGGAATAGTGCTGTGGCCTCAGCGGTAAGAGATGATGGTTCAGCACATGGCCCTCGTCATGCAGTACCGCTGCGAAGAAGCTCCCATCTGCAAGGCTACATAATTGCTCGAAGGAGGGGCTATCTGCAGGGAGATAGTGCAGACGCACCAGGCGGTCTAAAACGGACTGCAGTCTATCATGCTCCTGTTGACCTGTGAAGCCCCACCATGCCGGGGCCGCGTATAACATACGGGCTAATGCGGTAGGCGATCCGCAGCGGGGATGGTAGCCAGTGCAGAACATCTCGCATATAAAGAGAAACTTGGCCAAATCTGGGGATGCGACCAATAAGACGTGTGGCTGAACGCAAAAGCCGGTCCAAGAACCCAAGGCGGGCAGCTGGGATGCCAGCGTAAAGGGCGCTACAGTAGTCCAGACGGGAAACCACAAACGCATGGACAAGGGTGGAAGCAGCCGCCTGTATCAGAGTGCGGGAGACTACCCTTAACTGACGAAGTTTATAATAACAGACACGACAAAGCAAATGAATAGGTCGCATGAATGTGAGTTCTTGATCCAGAATATTACTACATCATGCACAGTACAATTATAGTCAATAGGTTAGTAGGTTATCCTGATGAATAGTTCAAGTGAGATTATTTATTCAAGTGAAATTGTCTTGAATTAAACTTAAACGAAATGTAGGCCTATTGGTCTGTCGCCTATCTTATGCTACTGCCTAGGCCTACATACACAGTAATGTAATGTAGACTGTAGTTTTGTAATTCTTCAGATTGGGAAAAATTGGAAGGGGATAGCGAAAAAGACAGGATATTCTTGGATTTTATTGATGCCAGCTATATGCAACAGCAACAAGTTATGGAGCCAACCAGAGGGGGCAACATTTTGGACTTAGTGATAACATCGGATGAAAATATGTTAGAGAATGTAAGTGTGGGAGAGCATTTTAGCACTAGTGATCATCAGGTTATCAGATGGGAATTAGTCATGGAGCAGACCCAGGAAGTCAAAGACTATGTGAAAAGACTCAACTTCTTTAAAGCAGATAATGAGTTAGTGAAGAAAAGGTTGCAGGAAAAGGATATGGTAAGTGAAATAAAGGGCATGGGAGTGAATGACGCTTAGAAGAAGCTTAGGGAGCTTTTGAGAGAAATTATTGAAGAAAACATACCGAAGCACAAAAGAACCAATAAAAGGAGGCCTTGGGTAACAAGAGAGGTTCAGAGTAAAAGAAGGGCAAAGAACAAAGCGTGGAAGCATTTTCGGAAGATGAAGAAAGAAACAAAGAATGGACTGAATTTTGATCATGAGAGCGTTGCCATACTTCAGAATTCAAGAAACAATACGTGAATAGAAGAAATACGTGCAATAATGCAAACAAAAATGCAATAAAAAGGTTTGAGCAGAAGTTATCGAGGAATGTAAAGGAGGATAGTAAGAGTTTTTACAACTATGATGTGGAAGCTGCTGAAGTGCTCAATAAATATTTCAGCTCAGTGTTTACTTTAGAAGAATTAGAAAATACCCGAAGCCTAAGCAAACAGACTGTGGTAAAGAGGGATTTACGCAGGTAATGTTTGCTAAGGAAAATGCGGTGAAACAACTGAAGAGGATAAAAAAAAAAACGACAAAGGTCCAGGCATAAATGAACTCCATCCAAAGTTTTTACAGGAAGTACGGGAAGAAATTGGAGAGGTATTAGCTCAGATCTTTAATAAATCAATGCAGACTGGAGAAGTTCCACAGGAATGGAGGGATGCACTCAGAGTGCCATTGTTTAAAAAGGGAAGTAGAAATGAACCAGGGAACTACAGACCAGTCAGTTTAATTAGTGTGGTGGGCAAGGTCACGGAGAGAATTATTAAGGGTAATATTGTGGAACATTTGAATAAGCATGATATCATAAAGGACAGTCAAGATGGATTTACCAAAGGCCGTTCGTGTTTGACAAATCTGTTGGAGTTCTTTGAGGAGGTCTATGAGAGGGTTGACGAGGAAAACCTGTAGATATAATTTACTTGGACTTTGCTAAGGAATTTGACAAAGAACCTCATGTAAAGGTGGCCAAAAAGTTGCGAGCAAGTGGGATTAGAGGGCAAGTACTAACATGGATTCAAAGTTGGCTATCAGGTAGAAGACAAAGGTGGGCATAGGAGATAAACACTCTTGCTGGGCGACAGTGCTAAGTGGAGTGCCACAAGGATCAATGCTTGGGCCACTGCTGTTCGTACTTTTTATTAATGGCATAGACGATGGGATTATATCTAAAATTTCTAAGTTTGCAGATGATACAAAACTATGTAGAGCAGTGGATGATGAAGAAGAAGCAGAGATACTGCGGGAAGATCTAAGAAGAATGTTCAGTGGTCGCAGAACTAAGTAAGTGAGTAAGTATGACTGGCAAATGCTCTTCAATTTGGAAAAGTGCTCAGTGATGCAAATGGGAAAGAGAAACAAGGAGTTTTCATATGAAATGGGAGGTAAGGTATTGAAAGTGAGTGAGAAGGAATGGGACTTGGGAGTGATTATGCACAAGAGTACAAAACTTTCAAGGCAATGTGCTGAAGCTTCGACAAAGGCCAATTCAACTTTAGGTATGATAAGACGGACAATAGTCACCAGAGACAAGGATACAATAATAAGGTTGTACAAATCACTGGTTAGGCCGCAGTTGGAATACTGTATCCAGGTATGGAATACATACCTGAAACAGGAAATTGAAAACTGGAGAAAGTGCAAAGAAGAGCAAAAAAGATGATTTGGGGCTACAAGGATTTGAGTGATGAAGAAAGGTTGAAAAGGTGTGGACTAACAACACTAGGGAGAAGGAGGAGCAGAGGAGATCTAATCGAAGCATATAAGATTATCACTGGAAAGGAAAGACTGCAGTGGGAGACGTTCTTTGAATTAGCACCATGCAAGGCAGCACGGGGGCACAGGTATAAATTATTTAAGAGGCCGAAAGGAACATTAGGGCAGAAATTCTTTAGTGCAAGAGTTGTAGACCTGTGGAATGGTTTGGATGATAGTACTGTCTCAGTGGACACTGTCATAGCTTTTAAGAAGAAGCTAGGGAAATTGGGCTATTAAGCGTTCGAGGTTAATTTGCAGTGGTTCTAACACAGTCTTCCGAACCACTTGAAACCCTTGTAATATTATGTTGTGTTTTTACTTCATGTCCATGAATTTGGCTATTCAAGCGTTACTGTTCGCAAGTATGTAAATAGGCCTATCAAGTTGTCAATATTCAATTGTTCTGCACTTTCGATTCAATCGCAAGAAGAGCAGGACGACCAAACCTATTTGCACAGATTCACAGCGTAACGTTTAAGGTTTAAGTAGAAGGCATTAGTAATGTTTCACGAGGTGAAGCAGGTTACTGATATAAACTACTTTAAAAAGTAAAGCAACAGCTGCTAATCTAAATTTAGAAGTTCCATACCGTCAGTTGAGTCTTAGATTCTCTGTCTCTTGTAGCCGTCGATTAAAAATTTAATTAGAAGCCGTTTTTTTTATTTAAAAGTAAGCGAATGGCTGTATTCTGAAGAAGAAAGACTAAACTTTCACGATAGGTTGAGCAGCATTAAGAATGAAAACTGCAGTCGTGTGTAGACAGTGTAGTGTGTATAGGCCACAAGTCTTGTAGAGTGACATTGACAGAGAGACAGACAGACTGCGACAGAGACAGAGCGAGAGAAAAAGAGAGAGACAGTGACAGAGAGCGAGCGAGTGAGTGAGCGAATGAGAGAGCGAAAACAGACGAACAATTAGGCAGATATTATTTCAGTCATATCTTAGCACTGGAGCTGAGAGATATATGCCTTATACAGTTAAGGTGTTTGCGGAATTTGTACGCCTGAAAAGGATAATCTGGCTCATGGACAACTGGGCCTTCGATTCTACTGCGGGTCGGCCAGGGTCAAATACCCGACCCCGGCGACCCGGTGACCTTATCTTATCTTATCTTATATGATTATTTATAAAGCGCCTTTCACAGTATAGACTATTCAGAGGCGCTCCCAGCGTGTCAGCCCCTAGGGGAAAAAAGGTCTTTAGGTAGCGGAGAGAAGAGGGCGAGATCCCAAGCAATATCTTGCTACGGAGAGAGGGGGACAGGTCATTCCATAAGGAAGGGCCAAGGATGGCAAAAGCACGATGCTGAGCCATCGAAGTCCTTGCGCGAGGGACAAGTAGATCAAGGCGGTCAGCAGACCGAAGAGGGCTGGAAGAGAGAGCAGATAGAGGTTTACGCATTAGGTCACAGATGTATTTAGGAGCTTTTCCCAGTTGAGTCCTAGAGACTAGGAGAAGGACCTTGTATTGGATGCGGGAAGCAACAGGAAGCCAGTGAAGTACATCAGTCATAAAGGTACTTATGTGAGAGAAGCGAGGAAAACGGGCAATGAGCCTGGCAGCCGCGTTTAGAACAGACTACAGAGATGAAAGGCGCGCTTTAGGAAGCCCAGCAAACAATGAATTGCAATAGTCAATGTGGCAGCAAATGAAGGCATGGACCATAGTAGTAAACACTGAAGGGGAAACTGATCTTCTTACAGCCATCAAACGCCTCAGGTGATAGAAACAGGAACGTGTCAGGTGGGAGAGGTGTTCAGAAAACGAGAGGGTACTATCAAGGGTGACATCCAAATCCCGAACACTGGATGAAAATGAAAGGCAGGTACATTGACGACAGAAGTGGGATATCAAGTTTAGAAAGTTGCTGCTTAGTGCCAAACCAGATCAGTTGGGTCTTAGAAGAGTTAAGGTTAAGTCGATTTGATGACATCGAAGAGTGGAGATCATGTGACAGGGAATCAACGGATCCAACAAGGGAGATCTGCTGAGATTATGAGCCTTGGACAAAGATCTGAACGTCATCTGCATAAAGGTGGCCAGAGGTAAGTTGTTTAGTAAATATAGAAGGAATGTCAGCTGTGGCCCGCTTCTGAGATGGAGGGAGATTGCCCTCTTGAACAAATATAGCAAAAATGGGACAATATCATCCAAAAAATTAGTAAGAATAAACGGAGGAAGCGGGTCCAGTTCACAAGATTTCTGGTTTGAAGAGCTGAGCACACGTCGGAGATCAGCCTCAAGGATGGGACGAAAGTCATCAAACTTGAAGTCCGTGCGTGTGAATTGAGGTGGAGAGTCAGCGGTTGAAGCACGTAAGCCCGCAATTTTCTCAGTCATCATTCTGAGGAAATCATCGGCCAAAAACGCAGGAGAGGAAGACGAACGGGATAGATACCACACGTACATACGTCAGTGGCCCTGTGTATCATGTTTCATGAAGCATCCATCATATATACAGGCTAGTTCAGGCTGCAGAGAGGCTCAGACCTACATGAACCTTGTTGTGGCACTTTTGAACACCGTAGACTAAATGTGTAATTAGTAAAAAAGCTTGGGGCCCTTGGGACTTCGGGTCCCTCGACTTTGTCCACCCTCGTTAAATGGCTGTTACGCCACTGCTTCTGAAATAGATTTACACGCATGAAATAAAATTAAAATCAATTTATGCGCTTAACAATCATGGTTCGGTTAATAGTCAGGTTGACTATTTAAATAGACTAGTAAATAGTACCTGTTGAAAACTATTGAAATAGTATTTTAAATAGTAAATAGCTGCAGACTATTGCAAATACCACTTGACTATTTAAAACTATTTAGCTTGAAATTTTCTAATGTAGCAACATTTCGTTAGTAGTTCTTGTTAACTACATGTACATGTATGAGTAAGAGACTAAGAGCAACTGTTCAAAACTTTTCTCGGCTAAGCGATTCCTTTTCTTGGTGAGAATTAGTGCTGCATTACTACACACTCTCTCTACTGCAGCACTCGATGGAATAATTGTGTTGAAGCGCAGAAACATTGACTTGATTCGTGGATGACTGTCCAGCATTTCTAGGTCACCTGACGTATCATTCATCTGCAGATACTTGAAATGAGAATCCTCTTTCTGCATAGTTGATAAATCATAGAAAAAGTTATCACTATTTCAAGACGAATTGTATGTAACAGCTTTGTCACTGTGAGCAGAAGTACTCTCAGTATTGTCGCTGTCATTATGCACGTTCTCTATTCCTCTCTGCAAAAGCATGAAGCATCTGACTTTCATTTCCGGGTTTTCAGTCCAACTGAGTTTGAACTTTGGATGACAAACTGCTGCTATAAGGAGTTCACTGTTTTCAAAAAAGCATCCAAATCGTTTATTGATTCCCGTCAACAGTGCACCATGAAGAGGTCTAGTATGTGTGACACTGCATTTAATTTGATTTTGAGCTTCTGCAGTGTTGGCAGCAAAAACCCAAGACACGACTCCTTGGCACCTTGGAGGACATCCAATGCAGCTGCAACTGGTGTTATAAGTGTCACATATTCTTGCAGAAATGCTAGGCCTACTTCATGCTGCAGAAAAGCAGATAGTGATAGTGCAGTGCAAACTAGATTCAGCTTAGATTCAGCACTGAGTAAATTTCTCAGAGTCCTTATACGAATTCCAACAGATTGCACAAGGCACGCAAATCTGTGTCCAACAATATCAAATGTGGTATCAGCTGCTTTGGGCTGCTGCTAGTCGTGTTCCATATGCCGAAGCTGTAGCTACTGATTTTAAAGTTAATAATAATAAGTAAGAAATTACAGAAATTAATTTTAAATTTATTTTTTCATACTGGTGGATGACTATTTATTTTTAATAAAAATAGTAAATAGGCGCATACTATTTCAATACTATTTCAACAAGACCTTTTACAAGACTATTTTAAATAGTGGCATCAATACTCATTGTCAACCCAATCCTTCCGTTGACAATCCTTCTTGTTAAATCCTTGTTCTCTCTCTACTTAACGCCTATTTAACGTTCACCTTTTGAACACTAATTCTACGTATAAGTATAACCTGAATTAATCAGCAACACAGTTTTTAATATCTTTTAGTTTAATAAGAAACAAACAGACAGAACTCAATTCGATTACAACTCGACTAGTCAGCCACACTACTACAGCGAACACACTCGAATTCAAACTTTTCTAGTCAGCATAATTCTTCGCGCCTCTTGACACACCTGTCTTCTGTGCGCATAAGCGAACTCTAATAATATACATATAGCGCGCCGCTGCCGATATCGGCCGGCCGCGCGTGTCACTAAGACTAAACGTTATACATCTATCATATATACATATACACGTGAAACTAAAGTAAACGCACTAAATATATACGCTAATATCTCGCACTGCAAGACTGTACACAAAACTCAGTTCACATTACCTCCTTCCTTTTTCTGGAATTGAGCAAATTAAATTTCAAAATTTGCGAAATTACCAAAATACATGAAACATATATATATCTAACTAATTAATAAACAGTCTTACGATTACTTATAACCTTGACAAACAATCAGCAATAATATTCAATCTGCCCTTCTTGTACTTCACCTCAACATCAAAAGTTTGTAAGGCTAACGCCCAACGCACAAGTTTAGCAGACTTAGACATTGACTCAGTCAAGTATGTAAGAGGATTGTGATCAGTAAAAATGAAAATTTTCGATCCAATTATAATTTCTTTTAACTTGTTTAGAGCCCAAACAATAGCATAGGCTTCCTTTTCCACAGTAGCCCATCTCTTCTGGGTATCAGTTAACTTCTGACTGATAAATGACACAGGGCGTTCTATTCCCTTGTCGTCCATCTGTGTTAAAACAGCACCGACTGCAAAGTCACTACTATCGCAGTACAAATTGAATGGTTTTCCCACTTCAAAAACATATAACACTACTTTGGATCGCACAGCCTCTTTAAGTAAATCAAATGCTTGCTGATGTTCAACAGTCCAATCAATCTTATCAGAAACACGTTTACTAGTTAAATCAGATAAAGGTTTCGCAATCTGTGCAAAGTCCTTAATAAACTGTCTGTAATAATTAAAAAATCCAAGCAGTTGCTTAACTTGCTTCTTAGTTTCTGGGATCTTCAAATTAGTCAAACTTTCAATTCTGTCTGGATTCATCTTTATCTTACCAGACCCAACCACATGACCGATAAACCTTACCTCACTCTTACCAAATATGCATTTTTTCAAATTCAAAGTAACGTTATGCAATCTCATTTGCATCAAAAATGCATCTAGATGCTGCAAGTGAACTTTCCAACTGTCAGAATGCACAGCAATGTCATCAACATACGGTTCTGCAAAGTCACTTATAGGCTGTAAAACTAAATTTATCGCCTTAACAAAAGTTCGGCCTGAATTTATCATTCCAAAAGGAACACGAGTAAATTCATACAGTCCATTATGTGTTACAAAAGCTGTCTTCCATTGATCAGATTGTTTTACAGGACAAGTCCAATAAGCACTTCGACAGTCCAAAATAGAAATCACATTAGACTTTCCAACTTTGTTCAAAACGTCTCTGACAATCGGCATCGGATATTTACAATCCACTGTGAATGAGTTAATGTATCTGTAGTCACAGGCAAGTCTTAAAGATCCGTCTTTCTTTTTAACAATAACCAAAGGGCTTGCCATTCTGCTCGATGATGGTTTGATGATGTTTGTTTTTAACATTTCTTTGATCTGACGTTCCACTTCTGCTCGATAAATCAAAGGAATTCGATATGCTGCAAATTCCTTTTCACGAAATCCTGGTTTTAGTTCAATTTCGTGTTCGACCAATGTACATAATCCGGGTTTTTCTGAAAATCTGTCACAGTATTTGTTCAAGACTTTCAACAACTGTTCTTGCTGAGTTACTGTCAAATGGCTAATTTGATCAGGATCGAGGTTAAGTGAATTCTTGTCATCTTGAACCTCATTCCTCATTGGTAATTCAACCACTGAACCAAAATCTTCATCTTCTTCAACGATTAGACCACAACTTAATGCTCGAGTAACATATTTTCTGATCTTGTTGGCGTGAATTATTTTTCGACCATTTTCTCCCATATCGACTAAATAAGAGTACTTTGATCTTCGATGTATGATCGTACATGGACCATGCCATCGAGAAATAAGTTTGTTTGTTGACGTTGGATACAAAACTATGACTTTCTCACCAGCTTCAAATTCTTTGTGCTTTGCTCTCTTGTTATACTGATTCGTGTATTGTAATTGCTTTTCTCGAGAGTAAGATTCTGCAAACAATAATGCTTTCTCCATATTTTCTTTGAGTTCTTTCAAATACTTTTCTGGTTTAACTCCAACATGAGGTGGTAAGTTTATTTCTCTAGTCCAACTCTCTTTTAATATTGCCAATGGTCCTCTCGGAATTTTCCCATAGACAAGCATATATGGTGATACTCCAGTAGTTGCATTCGGCACTTCTCGTAATGCCCACACTGTGAAAGGAATTATCTTGTGCCATTTCCTCGGGTTGTCTATTATCACATGATGGATCATCTTTTTAAATGTCTGATTCCATCTTTCTACTAATCCAGCAGCCTCTGGGTGTCCTGGTGTGTCGAATCGTGGACTACAGCCCATTAAATCGAGAAATTCTCTTGTCAGACTGGCTGTGAAGTTCGTTCCTTGGTCACTTGTAATCACGGACGGCACACCAACGTTCATGAATAGTTCCATCAACGCTTCACACACAGCCTTCGCTGTCAGCGATTTCAATAAGAAGATTGTAGGCCATCTGGTGCACGAGTCCACAATGCATAAACAATACTTGTGACCTGCAGCAGATACTGGATCGATCGGGCCAACGAGGTCCATCGTCATTCTCCTGAAGGCGACCTCTTCTCTTGAGACAGGAGTGATAGGCACTCTATCCATCACCAGACTCCTTGCCTTTAATTGACACTTCTCACAAGACTTACAAAATTTCACAATGTCTCTTCTCATCTTTGGCCATACAAAAGACAACTTTATTCGTTCTCTTGTTTTCTCTTCTCCTAGATGTCCTCCAAATACCGATTCATGCGCCAATTCCATCACTTTAATTCGTCTCTCTTTTGGTAACACTAGTTGATATATCGTCTGGTCTAATATCTGATATTTCTTATGCAATAAACCGTTGATCACAGAGAATTCAGATTCTTTCTCTTGTGCTAACTTCCACCACGGCTTCAACGATTCATCCTTTCTCTGTTGCTCTTCGAACTTCTTCGAATCAGCAATCTGCACCTTTTGTTCTTCGTCCATCTCTTCATCTCTATACAAGTCTCCTATCCCCACATCACATTCATTGTCTTCTTCAGTTTCATTTAATGTGCCATTCTCGCATGCAGCCATCTCTTGCTCATTCATCTCTGCTATTATACCATCTCGCGATAAGCTTCGTTGCTCATTACTTTCGTTTTCCTCATCACTTGAACTTTCAGTTTCACACTTCTCTTTAACATCGACCATTTCCTGTTTCCGACTCTGCGCTCTCGTCATTACATTTGCTTGTACACTCACATCTCCTTGTATCGTTTTAACTTTCATCTGTGGTACGGCTTTTAATTCGGCAATTATCTCTGGATGCAACAAGAATCTTTCTGTACTGCCCATCTTTGCAATACTAGCACACATCAAGGTGACATAAGGTGTAAGTGAACACTGGATTTTACGCGGAAATCCCTCTTCTTCCACGTCACTACCACACAGTCTAACATCGACTTTTACTAACTTCGCAGGAATGGCATCTCCTGCCACACACTGCAAATTCACTTTTCCAATTTGTTCCACCTTCATGCCTTCCAGTAATTCTTCACTAATCACCGGAATTTCTGCTCCCGAGTCGCTCAGTGCTTTGACTTTCACTGGCTCTTTACCGTCTACTGCACGAATTTCAACCTCGACATATTGCAAGAACGATTTCTTCAATATTCGACTGTCATCTTTTCCTATGACTTCTCTCTGAACTTCAGCATCCAATAGAATTTCTTTTTGAATACCACATTTCATTACTGACTTTACTTCAGTCTCTTGGTTTTCTTGACTCGCGGTTTGATTATCTGTATCACTAACCACTTGAATCAAATTCACACTTGTGTGTTCTTGATTTCTGCTAGAACTAGCTGCTGCCACTGGAACTGGACAAAATTTAACCAAATGTTTGTCTGAACCACAGTTGTGACAACGCTTCACAACTGTATGGTATGGTTGTGAAATACCTCGTTGTTCATTTCCTTCATTTCTCTTATACTGCGTAAACGATGTGTTGCCTTCCCTCTTGGCAAACGGCGCTGACGATTTGTTAAATCCCTGACGACCAAACGTCACTTCTCTGGTCTCATTGGGTACAGGGACACTAGCCTTGACTTCTTTACCTTTGAACTGATCCCCTGTTCCTGGACTACTTCTCCACTTTCCACTCTGGCTTTGGTTTACGGAACGTTGAGAAGGATAACTGTTTATATTTGGGATCGCAAACCCAATTCGATTGTTCACATGAATGTCTGCTAGGTCTGCCACTGCACTAGCTTGAAGACAGTCAGTTCCTTCCTTCGACAATACAAACTGTAGTGGACCTGGCGGTAAACATTCTTTCAGCTTATCCGCTACCAGCAAATCAAAGAGCGTATCATACTCTCTGTTCACGTTTCGACTTCTCACGTAATAGTTTAGCAAGTTCTTCAGTCTTGCCGTAAACATCGTATAAGTCTCTTCTGTCGTCTTCTTAGCATCCACAAATCTGGCTCTGTATTCTCTCGAGGTCAATTTAAATTCTTTTAATAAGTGCTGCTTGACTTTATCGTAATTGTCTAGATCATCGAATGACAATCTATTCAGAACAGTTCGAGCTTTCGGCGTCATCAATGGTAGTAATAATTTCACCCAAAACGGCTTCTCCACAGCAAAGCTACGAAATGCGTTCTCGACTGTTTCAAAATATAATGGCACCTCCATCATATCAGTTGGCATTTGAGGCAATACATGCTTCATTGCATCACCTATTTTCTTAATTTTTGACACCAAAGTTTCACTTTCTTGCTGCTTCCTTCTTTCAGCTTCCCGTTCTTCTCTCATTTGTGTTTCTTTCAATGTCAATTTTGATTTCTCCAGTTTCAGACGTTCTTGTCTTTCTGCCTCTGCCTTTTCCAAACTTTCTTTCTGAAATTTGAGTTCTTCCTGTCTTATCTGTTCTGCACGTTCCAACTCTAACGTTCGCGCTTTTTCTTTTTCTTCTTCACGCATTCTCTTTGCTTCAATCTGTTGCTGACGAACCTCTTCATCACTTTTTCTAGCTTTTTCAAATTCAATCATCTGCTCCAATCTTCTTCTTTCAGCATCTTCCCTATCTCTTTTCAACTGTTCTAACTGAATCTCAAACTGATTCTTTTGCAATTCAAGTTCTGCCTTACGCACTTGTTCTGCTTTATCTTCTCTCTCTCTTTGCAGACGCAATTCCTCTTGCCTTGCAAGTTCCGCTTTCTCTTCTTTCTCTCTCTGCAGACGTTCTGCTTTCTCTTCTTTCTCTCTCTGCAAGCGCAATTCTTCTTGCCTTGCAAATTCCGCTTTCTCTTCTTTCTCTCTCTGCAAGCGCAATTCTTCTTGCCTTGCAAGTTCCGCTTTCTCTTCTTTCTCTCTCTGACGACGCAATTCTTCCTGTCTTAGCTCTTTCTCTTCTTGTCTTCGTCTCTCCTCTCTTTCTTTCTCTTCTTGCCTCGTCATCATCATCCACTGCATCAACATCTCCATAGACATAGGCACAGGAGGTTTTTCAATAGCCTTTTCTACGGCACCGCCAACTGCACCTTCTTCTTCAACTTCTTCTTTAACCCACACTTCAGCGAGTTCCTGTATCATGTCACCACGTGACATACCTTCTAATTGTTCTTCTTTAAAACCGGCTTTCAACAAACGCTGTTTTAGCCTTTCCGTAGACATCTTCTTAATATCTGCTTGTCTTTCAGCACTTAGTTTCTCCATCTTACTTGTTTACTTTGGTGATTTCTCTTTTCAAAGAAGTCACGGTTTTTCTTGTTGTGTGAATCGATAAACAAACGGGATTTCTTTTATATTTGTTCGTGGAAAACAACGAAATTTTTTTATACCGTTTCTCGTGTTCCACCGTCGTTGATATCGTAAACTCGTCACACAGCAACAACGCGTAGATTCTTCTAACACCGTCGTAGATTCTTCTAACACCGTTGTAAATTCTTCTATCACCGAAGGAGGTGATAACGTGAATTTTAATCCACCGTGAGTATTTATTCCACCGTGAGTATTTATCCACCGTGAGTTCTTATCCACCGTGAGTTCTTATCCACCGTGAGTTCTTATCCCACCGCTGCCACCAATAATGTCAACCCAATCCTTCCGTTGACAATCCTTCTTGTTAAATCCTTGTTCTCTCTCTACTTAACGCCTATTTAACGTTCACCTTTTGAACACTAATTCTACGTATAAGTATAACCTGAATTAATCAGCAACACAGTTTTTAATATCTTTTAGTTTAATAAGAAACAAACAGACAGAACTCAATTCGATTACAACTCGACTAGTCAGCCACACTACTACAGCGAACACACTCGAATTCAAACTTTTCTAGTCAGCATAATTCTTCGCGCCTCTTGACACACCTGTCTTCTGTGCGCATAAGCGAACTCTAATAATATACATATAGCGCGCCGCTGCCGATATCGGCCGGCCGCGCGTGTCACTAAGACTAAACGTTATACATCTATCATATATACATATACACGTGAAACTAAAGTAAACGCACTAAATATATACGCTAATATCTCGCACTGCAAGACTGTACACAAAACTCAGTTCACACTCATAAACTATTTAAATACTATTTTAAAATAGTATTTTTAAATACGATTTAAATAGTATTTTAAAATACTATTTAAATAGTATTTACTATTTAAATAATATCCAACTCTATTAACAATTAATGGAACTAAAAATAGAAAATGGAGACTGCAAAGTATCTAAAGTAAACCCTGACCATGACAACGCAATTAATTCGTTTGCAGGTTTGAAATCTAGAAAGCATTCATTAAAGTTAACTTTCTTTCTTGTTAGGAAAATCGTATAACAAAGTTAGCTGCTCCTTGTGGCTGATATCTTTTGTTTCATCAACAGAGAATCAGCGATAGAAATATAAATAGAATCTTTAACCTGTTCTATTATCTGATCCCTAACTTTATCTGCCAGTGTTACCAAGATTTCATTTTGGATGTCTTTGCTAGTGTAGGCCTATCAATTAAGGACTATTAAACATTTCTTGAATATCGCTCATCTTACAGCAGCGTGACCAAAGTGATAGAAACTACAACATGCCAAGAGCGGAAATTAGATCACATGCCGCGATCTCTATTAATAGTTAGATGTAGCTCAATCGCATAACAGAAAGGATAGCCAGAAGTAGTGAAAATAATAATAAACCACAACTGAAAAAATCTGACCTCTGTTGAATGCATCCAAAACAACCTCGCAAGTGTTGTATGAAATTCCCCATATCTTGACAGCAGTCATAGTGAATGTCAATAATACTAAACAGCAATACACGACGGATTCGGAGTTCGCCCGTCCATTAAATTAATTATTAGACAAATCGCAGCACTGCATTCGTCCCCATCGTAGGTGTCGTCCGTGCATTCGATGATCTCCTCGATTAAAACTTCTTCCAAGAAAAACCAAGAACTCATTCGCGATCTCGTCAACTACTTTGAAGATACGTCGATTGGAAGGCCTACAAGACTTGGAGGTAGGGGTGAACCATTATTCAGTCATTACATCTACACGTGTAGTTCTGAACCATTTGAATATTCGTTTTAGATATTAATGCACGAACATTATAAACATTATGCAAGAACAACTTGAACTCTTCGCTGTAGAACGTTATCAACATCTGTAAGATTGACTTTATCGTATGAAAAAATAAATAATGTATTTCGAAGTTTTTCTTTGTTTTAGTATTATTGACATTTACTATGACTGTGTTATAAACGCACGCAGTAAAGATCTACTCGCGGATTTTAGCCGCGCGGTTTTCTGTACGCGGTTTTTAACGTATACCCTCGGCTCTTATGGCCCTTGGCTGCACTCATGATCCCTATTAAGAAATATTATTATAACAAGCATCACGGGCACAGTGCGACTGCTGGTGCTGGATGCTGCATCAAACTCGGCAGCTGATAGCTACAGGTTCCCAGTGATTTGTTTACTTTATTAAGCCAACAGGTCAAAATTACAAACTAACTTTCAATGAGGCACTCAGTCAGAGTCAGCGAACACTCGCAGTTCAGTTATCTTGGATTTCAAATCTGAAACATAACCATATAACCATAAGCACACATTCTATTGGTCCCGTCAACAACAACCAACAACACATTTCAAGTGTATAAATTGAGGTTTTCGGGAGGGAAAGAGAACCCTGAAAGAACCAAGGTCTCGCTTAGCAGGGTCAATCTTACATTTATAATTGACGATACCACGGCTGATTTGGTCAATTTGGTTAATTTGCACATGGAATCAATAAAGCTTAACTAATTAACATAACAAAGGGTGACATAACAACGGTTTTAAGCAGGGCTGCTGATTAATCGACGTTAACACGTGCGATTAACGCGTTAAAAGATTTGCGATTAAATTTTTAACGCATTAATCACACGCGTTAATTAAATCTGGTTTATATGTTGATTATACATGTTATTTTACATCACAAATAAAAATAGGGTCAAAGGCGGAAAAACGGTTTTTAAATGGAAACTTCATATTTAAAACCAGCGATACTGTGGTTGGCAAATATTGCCACAAATTGTTTTTAAATATCATTGTAGCAACTCGTCGTTCTATCCCTTAAAAGCAATGCGAACTTGATCCTATCGCCGCCTGTCTTGTGAAGACTGTGCCTCTGTCCTGGTTCCTGTCATCACCAAAATCATCAATCTCTCACTCTCTACCAGCAATTTTCCAATGGCCTTTAGGCATTGTATTATCACTCCCCTTCTCAAATAAGCAAACCTTGACAAGGGAAACCTATCTAACTACCGCCCTATATCTATGATATAAAATATATCATTTTGTACAAGCATGGATACTATTGTCGACTTAGGGAAGGGGACTTTAAGCCATGAGAGCTTCTACGGCGGCTTTTAAAAGGGTGGCCCCAAAATATATTTACACACCCTCTACTTGGGATGGATCTACACTGATGATATAATTACATTGCGTTACAGAAGATAACATTGTATCTTTCGGAGGATATACGAAAGATACTTTGAGTTTTCCATAGCTACGGAACGGATTACTTAATTCTTAAGACGCACGGATTTACTATCTCTTCTCATATCTTTGAAGTATTTAAATACGTTACGGAAGGAAATAAGGATTTACTACGTCTTTGTGTTGTCGGTTAACATTATATCTTTGGAGGATATAATAATAATAATAATCTTGTTCTTTAATTAAGCGCCTTTCGGTTTTCCTAGCTACGAAACGGATTACTTAATTCACAAGACGCACGGATTTCTGTGTCTTAACAGATCGTCTAATCTCTTTGGAGTAGATACATGTATACGTTACATTTCGACGGGGAGCAAGGATTTACTCCGTCTTTACGTTAGGAGCCATCCATATATTACGTACACAAAAATCCGGGAAAATTGGACCCCCTCCCCGCCCTGTTCGCAAGCGTACTTTCTTCCACCAACCCCCCTGAGTACGTACGATTGACGCACCCCCCCCGATGACCAGCTGCAGAAAGTGTCTCCAGGCAACCTGTCTGCACTTTAGGCCAGATTATTGAAGGGCCAATATAGACAAATTATAGGTGTCGCTCACAGAATAACTGCACATGGCTTTTATATAATGTAATAAAATGCCATGGGACGACTATAGGATAATACAGAGTCATAAATAGGCTAATGTGGACGTCATAATTAGAAATTTATTTTGGGTACGTACACATTTTGTTACCCCCCTCCCCCCGTTCGCACCCCTACGCAAAATCGCCAAAATCCGACCCCCTCCCCCCCTAAGTGCGTACGTAATATGTGGATGGCCCCTTACCAGATCGCATTATATCTTTGGACGCTATACGCAAGCTTTCCTTTATTCTGGCTAAGAAGAGGCTTACTTGATTCTCAGGAGGCAGGGATTTACTTTGCCTAGTCGGACCATATTATACCCCGAGAGGATATATTTATATTGCATTACGGAATATCGCGTAATAAGTGTTCATCTTGGTCTTCCTTTTAGCTCTGACCAGAACGGCGTAGCTAACCCTGTCATAGACATCTACTGGTAAGGAAGAGGTAAACGGCATTCTGGTAATTGTGGTGAACTTTTCCTTACATAACGCTGAAGCCCAGTCGAGAGACCGTTACATTACGATAATGACCATAACCATAACCACAAATTTTACTGGTCCAAAGTAAGCAATAAAAATACAAACATAGTAACACCGTTACATAGTAAACGTAACAACATCATTATGACGAGAGAGAATATACTAGTGGGCGCAAAGGAGACCCTAAAGGGACCGAAGTTGGGGCCACCTATGTACATGGCAAGATGCATGGTGGCGGGTGAAAGTAACCCTAACAAATGCCGTGGTTGCATCCCATCAATGATGTCATAAGAAATGTTAAGGAAACAAGTTTTTTTTATTTTTTCACCTTAACTAAAAAGTTAACTAAACCAATGTAAAGTCGTTAAACCCTATTTACTTATTCTTCGTTGGATCGAGTAGCCAAGTGCGCAAATGCTGCTTGAATAATTGTAAGTTTGGAATGAGACGTAGATGATGAGGTAATCAATTCCACAAGAGTGGGCCTATAAAATCATTTAGAAGTGAATTTGCTCGCACCAACTCTCATCGAGAATTTTCGAGAGTTGGTACGAGCAAATTCACTTCTAAATAATTTGAAGCTGTACGAAAGTCTCGGGTTGAAGATCTTGAAAGTACACAGAGGGATACTATTCGAAGAACGCGCTTGGTTGAAGAAGTATATTGATTTGAATACGAAACTGAGAACGAGAGCCGATAACGACTCTGAGAAAGAATTTTTTCAAAGTGATGGATAATAGTGTATTTGGAAAAACTCTTGAAAATATTGAAAATCGTGTCGGTATAAAAGTAGTTTGCGACGACAATATAGAATAACAGAGAATATTCTTTATTGGAACCAACTGCAAACCGCAATTTGGTGTAGAGCAACCTAAACGTATTTATACAGATAATATCCTAATAATATGTTAATATTCGCTAATAGTATTTTGTCTCAGTTATCCCCAATTTATACTGTTTTTTTTACCCATAGCCAGTCTTGTTGTCCTCGAGACCAAGGTCTTGGTCTCGAGTGAACTCGAGTTCGTTTTAAAAGTCTTGGTCTTGGTCTTGAAACCAAAAGTCTTGGTTTTGGTCTTGGTCTTGAGGTTCAAGGTCTTGGTCTTGAGGCTCAAGGTCATGGTCTTGGTTTTGCAAGACCAAGAACAAGACTTTTCACAATATGAACAGTCAGTTAACAAAACGCAAGGATTTTAAAAATTTATCCAATAATTACTAATACAATAGCTTTAATATTTACACGGTGTGAGTGAGGCTTTACTGTTGTTTTGGACGTTTATTTTGACTTCCGGTTATTTACCATGGAATGATTTTAAAACAGACTCACAATTTGTACATTTACATCCGGTACTTGAAAAGCTGCTATGTGTGCCAGAGAATTCTGCACTGTAGAACATATTTTTCACATCACAGAATTTTTATGAGGCCCCACAGGTCACGTCTTGGTCAGAAAATTCTGAGCGAATTGGTTTTTATAAAAATGCAAGAGGCATTTGGAATAGGCCTATATTTTGCATGAAGGACTTTTGTAAATACGAATTTGAAATTCTCTGGAGTCTGCATTTTGAGTTGTTTTGAATAAAATAAAAGATTCATGTTTTAATTAAAATAGCGAGTAGTCCGACTTGACAATTGTTTTAGTAAGGAAAGAAGTCTGGATATGGTTGTGTTTTTGGGGGTATTTTTCTCGGTTTTGGTCTTGAGTTTCAAAGTCTTGGTCTTGATCTTGAGGTTCAAGGTCTTGGTCTTGGTCTTGAGGTTCAAGGTCTTGGTCTTGGTCTTGGTCTTGAGGTACAAGGTCTTGGTCTTGAGGTTTAAGGTCGTGACAACAAGACTGGGTGTCTTCTGGGAGATAGCGTCCTCTGATGAGACGCCGTAGGACCCTTCCCAGTCTATCACAGTCCCCTTGGGTTGCAAATCCCAACCATGCAGGTGAGGCATAGAGTATACTGGATAGGGTTGTGGCTCTCACGACGTCATAAAGGCACAGTCCTCGCAGACCATGGCCTACCAGGGTACGCAGCGCATAAAGCGATCGACGTGCCTGACTGCTAATGCGGCTAACATGGGTAGTAATGCCAAGATGATCTGAGATTGTTATGCCTAGAATAACTATGCTGGTGACCCTATGAAGACCGGGTGTGACCTGCGGAAGATCATCGTTTCGCCTGCCCCGAGTCTCCGAATCACCATTTTGTAGGTTTTGCTAGAATTTAATATCAAGTTGCACGTCTTAGCCCAGTGCGCAACGTGCTCTAGTTCTGAAGATATGGTTGTGCTATTAGATGACGGTATTAAGAGGTAACAGTCATCAGCACATTTGAGAAGACGGTTGAGAGGATTGGCAGGGCCTAGGCCAGAGATAGTAGTAATGAAGTTTAGTGGTCCTAGGCTTGTCAATACCGGTAGATATCTAATCCTGAAACTTGGTGCTGTGTTTCCGACCGTCAAAAAAATGTATGATCCAGTTATAGACATTATCTTGTATAGGCATTATGGCCAGGGTATCAGCTAAGTGGTCATGCCTAATGGAGTCAAAAGCCTTGGAAAAATCTAAGGCTATCAAATGGATTTTTGCTTAGCAAGTGGGTCACATGGTGGGTTGGAGCTATTGTGGCAGCCGAGGTTGAGCCGGAAGACCTGAAGGAAAATTGGTCGATAAACGGCCGATTTAATGCAGGATTGGTCAAAATCGGATAGAAGAAACGGCAGACTATTTGCTTTTCCATTATGCGTCTGCCTCTGTGGAAGGGCTAGCAACCTTAGGAATCGGGGTGATTCTACTAATTTTCCACTGAGGAGGGAAATAGGTGTGGTCCAGGGACAGATTAAACAGAAATGCTACATGTCTAGCAAGTTCCGCGGCCACCTCCCTAAGAAACCAAGGGGCTACCCCATCGGGCCCAGTCCATGTGCATTTGATGCTGTCAAGAAGATGCACTACTTCGTAGTCTGTGAGTGCTTTTCTTGCGAAGTTATGAACTGTGAACTTTCGTGAAGGCGGAGTGTATTCCGGATTGAAAGAGATCTTCCCATTGTGTTGGTTAAGGGACTCGGCATTGACGATAAGGTTTTGAGGAACACGCATAGGCGTAAACTCCTATAGGCCGCTAGGCTGGAGTCCCCCAATAATTGAGGCGCTAGGCTTGCCCAGCCATTGAACCCCCCCCCCAATATTCTGACAGTAGTCACATTTTTTCGCATAAACTACAATATGTTACAACTTGCAATTACATGCACAGTGCAGTGGTGTACAATTCTTGTTTTTCCGTATAGATCTCAGCCTCTCTGCAGTCTGTACTAGCCTGCATATATATGACCGATGATACATGATATTCAAGGCCACAGACGTACGTATGTGCGGTGTCTGTTTAGGCATGGACATCTAGATATTAATAATATCCAGATGTTCATGGTCTAGGCCTGTATTTCGGTATCCACGTCTAGGCCACCCTGATGCGTCGGGGTATCACCTTATTTGACCCCGATTGACCCTCATGCAGTAGAACAAGGCTGCACATGAACCAGATTCTCCCCTTCAAGCGTACCCACTGCGTACCCACTTTAGGGTATATATCTCTCAGTTCCAGCGCTTAGAAAAGCCTGAAATAATAATATCTGCCTTGTTCGTCTGCTCTTCTCTCTCTCTCTCTCTCTCTCTCTCTCTCTCTCTCTCTCTCTCTCTCTCTCTCTCTCTCTCTCTCTCTCTCTCTCTTTTTCTTTCTCTGTCTCTCTCTCTCCTGTTTTCTCTCGCTCTGTCTCTGTAGCAGTCTTTCCCTCTGCACTGTCTACAGTACACACGACTGCAGTCGTCATTCTTTGTGTTACTCGGCCTCACGTGAATTTAAATTAGTCCTTCTTGTTCAGAATAGTTATTCGTTTTCTTTTAAACAAAACAACGCCTTTTATTAATTTCCGAACAGAACTTCTGGAAGTGGTCAAGTGCAGACGGATTCTATCAATTATTTCTTATTTGAATAAAATAACAGTCTACACTTTGTAAAACCAAAATATGTCAAGCGGACCACCAGTAAAGAAACTCAAGCAGTCGCTGCTCTCATTCAGTGGTAGTGTGAATCGACAACCGTCCGCTGGCGCCAATACTTCAGGTAACAATTACCTTGTTACCTTGTGCTGTCAACTCGTGGAGCTCTAGCGATCGTCCTGGTGAACACACTCCATTGTTTCCTATTCGATGACAAGTCCCTTAATTCCTCAAAATTCATGCCAGTTAGGCTACATCTTGTATCTCATCCATCCATCTCCTCCTTGGGCGACCCCGTCTTCTCCTCCCCTCACCGCACGCCAGCATCATTTCCTTCTCCAGACCATCAGATCGCATAACATGTCCAAAGAACCTTAGCTTCATTCTTGTCGCAGTTTGTTTTAACGACTCTTCATTCTCAACTCCAATCTCCTCTCGTATTGATTCGTTCGTTCTTTTCTCAGTCCAAGATATTCTCAGCATCTTCCTCCATATCCACATTTAACAAGCGTTAACCTTATTCTCCATGTTCTTTGTCATTGTCCACGTCTCGCAACCGTACAGTACCGTAGGTAACAATATCAAACTATAATAATTTCTGATGTCGCGTCACTTTCGGATATAGACTAAAACGGGCGAAGCCCTCCCCGCGGCCCCGCCACCTGTCGGGGTCTCTCTGTCTCTGTCTGTCTGTCTGTCTCTTACATTTTTTACTCTCAAGCACATTAAAGTTTATAAACTAAATTTGCATACCATGATTTTTCACGGGTTACATCTAGTGCATAACATAATCTTGTGGCAGGCAAGACGGTAAGGTACAAATTTACATGAAGGGGATAAGTTAGTCAAAAATCAATTATCAATAGCATTTTGACTAGACAAGCTACCGATGTCTCAGAAATTATACATTCAAGGCCCAATTTCGTGGAAAGTTACTTTGATCCCAATAGATTTAATTAGTCGTGATGTGATAAGCTTATATACTGTTGGAAAGCAGAGGATTAGCCTACAGATGATTTGTTAAAAATTCAAATCTAGCCAATTGTCGATTTTGTTTTTCAATTTATCTGGTGTAGTTTTCACATACCCCATGGCCCCAGTCCCTCAACCGACACAATCCCATGCAAAGAATGACTTACGAGCGTCCACTTTTGAACCATTTTCATAATAATAGCATTCCAATTTTTACTGGCATGCGCTTGTATGGTGTCAGGCAGGTCTGTGATCCGAATAATGGCCATATTGGATTAGGCCTATGTTAACACTTACGATTAACTGTGAACTGATTACGGCCTGGTTTTGGTGTGCCATCGGTTGATGCCTTGTGCATTGGAGACCTGTGCAATAGAAGTTACTGATTACATTATATTACAATTGGTTTTACTCTAGAATGTGATGCAAACCATACAATTGCACGGTCACCGCATGCCCTAAACTGCAGGAAAACCGCTGGCTGCCGGCGCCTCGGAAGGGCAGGGGAAAAGACGGGAGGGATAGGGAGGGGTAGGGAAGAGAAAGGCAATGGGCCCCCCAATATTTTTGACAAGTTTACGCCTATGGGAACACGACGTTGTTTTCACCTCGCAATCGGCTGACAGTCCTCCACAGTTCTGCTGAGCCCCTCTTAGTCTTTTCGAACATTTGTGCGTTCTTGCGTGTTATAAGGTTATTGATCCTGATCGAGAGGGCAGCGGTTGCCTCGACGTGTCCTCGCCGCCCCAGCCTGGTACGTTTCCTCAGTAGATGTTTGATGACAGGCGTCATAAAGGATGGTTCTTTGTCTCTGATGGTAATTGATTTGATCGGGAAAAAAGTATCGACGGCTGCTGGCATAAATGAATAGAAGGAATCGAAGGCAGTCGCAGGGGAATCATGTCCAGTGATGAAGTCCCAGGAGAGGCCATATATGCCTGCAAGGCCGCAAATTGTCCGGGAGTTCGAAGACGGAATGGAATTGTCCTTCGGTCCCTATGCGACGTATTTGGTTCGGCAGGAGTAGATGTGGCAAAATAGCTGATTGCTTGGTCTTGTTTGTCGACTTTACTGCCTCGCATGCGCAGTAGAGCTAGCCAGATGTATATATCCTGTCAAGTGAATGTCCCTCATGCGAAGGACCCTCAAATTCTGCATTTAGCCCCATCACAAGGATCGCGGTCGATGGCAGCTGGTTTAAGTCTCCGAGTAGGATGATATGGGAGTCCAAATCGATTATTTCTATTTCTTCTAAAGTTGCTTAGATGCAGGAAATTAAGTCGTCCGCTTTGTAAGTTGGCCGCGGTGGATGGTAGACCGCCCCCACATAGTATCTGATGTTATCCCTCTCAACTTTTATCCACAACACTTCAAGATCTGGCGAATAGGCCACTTGAGGTAAGAAAAGATGCGCGTCCAATTGGGTTTTGCAGTAGATGGCTACGCCACAGCCCCTGCGGTCCAGTCGGTCCCGAAGAAACATAACATACCCATCAATCGCCATCAGTGCTTTTCTTGCGAAGTTATGAACTGTGAACTTTCGTGAAGGCGGAGTGTATTCCGGATTGAAAGAGATCTTCCCATTGTGTTGGTTAAGGGACTCGGCATTGACGATAAGGTTTTGAGGAACACGCATAGGCGTAAACTCCTATAGGCCGCTAGGCTGGAGTCCCCCAATAATTGAGGCGCTAGGCTTGCCCAGCCATTGAGCCCCCCAATATTCTGACAGTGTGATCGGTGTGATGCTCCTTCAGCCAGCTTTCGATCACCACGATAATATCTGGACTATAGGCTATGACATCTGCCGTTAGATGCTGAAGAGCGTGCGGTTTAGCTAGACTCGTAGGGTTGATAAGTAGGATCGAAAGAATGGGGGACAGACGGGTGTTTTATTTCTCGTGCAGTCGTTTCTGTATACTTTCGTTCTCCATGCAAGATAATTTTGCTCAGAGTAGATGACCTGTCGATACACGCATGGGCGCCGACTCTGCGAGGCCCGTGAGTGCCCAGCACCACCAGAAATAGGCCTTGCGAGGCCCACCTATGCCTGGGCACCACCAGAAATCAGCCCGCATAGAGCGCTTTTTAAGAGATTATTTTCCTATTGGCATTACTTATATATAAAAAGATCTTAAAAAATTTCCGCGCTTACGCGCGATAATTGCTTTGACTCTCTTTGGGCATTCACACTTTTTTGGTCAAATCGATGCAGATAGGCTACCTACCTGGTCACAATATAGCGAAGGGTATTTTGCTTTGTTTTGACTTATCAGTGGAAAAATGCAGATGACAAGAGCTTGCCATGTGCGGAGGGATTACAGTCGAATTAAAGAGGTTCAAGTAAAGGCTTCTGTGTCCACTATGCAAATCACTCACTTAATTTAGGCATTCAGGAAGCAAAATCTAGAGTTCCAGAACGCAGAGACACGATCAATATATGAATATAGTCAAAGATTTAATTAATTTTGGCAGACACTCTCCTAAAAGAATGGCACGTTTTGAAACAATGCAGTTTGAGAGAGAAGTCATTTCGTTGTGGAATCATTGTAACATGTAAAGATATTATAATTATAAAACGAAGGAATTAAGATTTCCTGGACGAGGGAAGCCACGGTATTTGTAATTTGACATTAATTTGACAATATAATTATAAAACAAAAGAATTGAGAATTGATACTGGAGAGAACCATGGTATTTTGTAGCAGTAGGCCTCTAACATTGTAACAAAAAAGGTCAAACATTTTTTTCGCGGGTCGCCAATAGTCCTTTTACGGTAGGCCTACTCACTTTGGGCACTCACACTATTTTGGTCAACTCGGCGCCTGCACCTTCCTAGACGGGTCAGCAGTCCTAGATTGGCTGACTCTAACCATGATTGACAGCCGCTCGAAACCACCAACTACCGCATGCGTACACTGGCCAGGGCAATCAACACGGGTTCTGCGTGCACGGAAGTGTCTCGCCGCCCGAGACCCTCTGTAGCGCAGCAGGTCGAATGACGCGATCCTTTCCAACAATGCCAATCCAGTGGCATGACGTACGACAGAGGTTGCCCTAAGGGCGTACAAGTTTTTGCGTGAATACCCAAACCTCACTAATCGTGGGCGGAGGTTTCTCACTGACGTCATACGGCCCAAAGTGTGTAAATTTTGCCGCTCCTGTGACGTCACTTGGTGAAAAGTTCATTGAAAACAGAATTTAAAACTGCCTTAAAAACCAACTTTTGCAAGGAAAAAGTTCAAAATATTGTATTCGGCATAAATCCCAGGATGGAATCCTAATTAATGATAGGTCAAAGAATGTTTTATTTTATACGTAGGCTAAACCTATACACTTTTAATCTACACGAGGATCTTTTTGACCGGTCGCAAAACAACGGCGCTTGGTGAAGTTTGTTTCAGTTCTTCTTAAAACAGCCTTAAAACCTACCTTTGCCAGGAAACAGTTTAAAAATTCGTATTCGACATAAATCCCTAGATGAAAACCCATTTAAAGACAGCTCTAAGAATTGTTATTGTTTACATAAGCCTATTTAAACGGTATATCGACACGATTATCGTTCTTACCGGCATCCAAACAACGGCGCCTAGATACGACTGAAGGAGGCAATTAAGTTAGGCAATTAAGTTAACCGCGAAACCGAATTACAATATTCGTACAACAGTGTATATTCGCCAAGAATCTAAGCGCCGTTCACATGAAAAGAACGAGGTTGAAGTACGATAAGCCAATATAGGTAAGCCCTATGTGTATGTTAGACTTGAGTAAAACTTTGATATACGACTTTCATTACAATTACATCAAGAATAAATGCGGAGATAGAGCTAAATTGTCATTTACAGATACAGATTTATTGGCATATGAACTGAAATCTGATGACTTTTACGCCGATATCGCTGAAGATCAGTGTTTAATCTAGTCCCCCTCTTCTGGGGATGGGGGGAACAAGGTTTGTGGCAGGACCAAAAAGGGCGCCCTTTTTTGGGAAATTTCATCCGTGATCGAAGATCCAACGACTTTTTGGAAATTTCATCTTAAAAAGTTTAAAAGTTTATGACTTTTTCTAGGAATCCCTAGGCCCTACTACAAAAAATCTGATAACTTTTTTTAGTAATTCCTCCAACGAAAGCTTTCATGACTTTTTTTTAAAATCATGAAAATCATCCCTGAAAAGTTTGAACCACCTATTTTTACGAATTCATCTCTCAAAAACTTTCATATATCTTATTCTTTTATTTTATTCTAAATATTACTCACCTCTGGGGGCAAACACGTTTCCTAGGGGGAATTTCATCCCCCTAAAGGTATCTACATTAAACACTGGCTGAAGATATTGCATGCAGCTCGATTTGACACGGGTGATTACCCGAAAGATCATCCCTCTGGTATCGGGAGCGGAGTTAATAAGAAAGTTCTTGGTTGTTTAAATATGAGGCTTGTGGTAAATAAATCGAAGAGTTTGTTGGTTTGCGAACAAAGTTGTATTCGTACAGAATGGTTGGAGAAGATCAGATCAGATATAAAGGCGTGAAGATGGAATTAACACATTGGCAAACGATTATTACTCACTACGCTCATAAGATATTTTCATTGATTATAAATGAGTTTCAGAAGCGTTAAAGAAATCGATGTTTGCAGTGTAGCGTTACCGAATGTTCCTTTATCAAAATGCAGCTGCTCGAAGCTGTGAAGAAAATGAAGATTCGTAACTTTAGAGGGGTGTAACTACGAGATGAGTTGCCTGTGAGACCGAGAGATAATGAGTTTGGTATCCTCAACCTTGATGATTCTAGTAGGACTGGGACTCATTGCGTGGGATGGATTAAGAGTGACAACGAAAAGTGCTATTTCGATGGTTACGGACTCTTCCCCCGAACGATTTATTGAAATATTTACATAGTTTCGTGTTTTATAGTAGCGAACGAATAGGCCTACAACACGATAATGAAGGAATGTTTTGCGGTCATTTATATTTGTTGGATATATGACGAAGATGGTGGGTGATGACATGAATTTTCAAAAAGTTATTAACGCTTTACACTAAAATATGACATTAAAATATATTTTAATAAAATGCCTGTCGATAAATTCAGATATAGTCTACTGATATTGGAATTTCGGAAAGAGTAATTGCTGGAAGTGTTACTTTATCTCAAGTAAACGCTAATTTCCTTCCTATGGAGAAACGCCGCAACTGGAAATTTGGCAATGAACGGTTATTCGATCAAAGGTTTGCACACTAATAATACTGCGATGGCACGCATGGATGAAGCCATAAGCTGGTCTCAAGCCATTGATTTAATTATGAATCACGACAATAGCCCTTCCGAAGATAACCATTTAACTAATAACGAGGCGTCTCGAATGTATCAAAGACCGGTGATACCTTGACCGGCATTCTATCGCTAAGCGTTACCTACGATAGTTTGCATACAATGGAGTGTAGGAATTTGATTGGAAATAAAGAATTTGTTATAATTTTGAATAATACATCGAACATAATAAAATGATGGTTAAACAATCCATTACGCTACAAACAACCGATGGATTTTTATGCAAATGAGGAGGGGAAAATGTAATAAGATTCGGTAAGTCGTCTAACGACATTAGAACCGAACTTTACCCGAGATATCGTAATGAATGAAAAATAATAATAATAATATCTTTACTTTAATTAAGCGACTGCTAACCGAGGGGTCGAAATGGGGTGGTATGCGTCTCCAAAAGCCTCTACCGCCCAAATGCCCACCACGCCACCTTCACGTGGTAACCCTGTTGAAACAGAGTGCGTGGTGGACGACCGAGCCCTCGCCGGGATATGCGAGCCCAGAGACAAGGAGTCGGAAGGACGGACGATGAAAAACATCGACGCTTGGAGATGGTGTCTCCTTAAAAACACCGAGAGGAAGGCAACGGGAAACCACCTCTCTACATTCCCAAGACAAACATGAAAAATGACGAATGACAAATGAAGAGGTGTTGCAAAGAGTAGAAGAAAAAAGATCACTGATGACAACGTTAAGAGAAAGACAAAAGAACTGGATTGGACACATATTAAGAGGAGACTCCCTCTTGAGAGAAATCATAGAGGGGAGATTGGAGGGAAGGAGAAGGAGAGGAAGACCGCGACAGATGATGCTTGGATGGATGATGACCGAAGGATACAGCGGACTGAAGAGAAAAGCACAGCGAAGAGAAGAATGGCGTCATTGGAAGTGGAAACCTGCCGAAGGGCAGAGAACTTAAAGAAGAAGAAAGAAGAACCGCACTGCGCTGTACAGTGAACATGCATATAGTAGAAACGGCAGCCACGCAGGGCGCCTTACATAGGGCCTACATGTATACAGTAGAAGCGCATGATAACAGTTTTACAGGAATCGAATTCAACTGTTTTAACGGCAGCCATCCAGGGCGCCAATCACAGCCTAACACTCACTTAACTACCGCCGCCATCTAGCGAGTAGAAGGCTGAGTAAACCTAATGGAGGGCTATGGGATTCGATCTTGGTACCTTCTGCACTTCACGTCATCCTCTACGCCCCCCAAATATATCGTCGATTTACACGATCCTGTTCACGCTCATGACACAAATAAGAATTACGTTGACAATTCTCTTAAAAAGTGCCGCGTCGGATACAAATCTATTTTTTTAGAGGCTGGTGTAAGCAGTACAGGATTCGTCCCTAGTGCCAGTTCGAGTACTGTTGGGCATGAAGCGTGCAGAGCTTCTAGTCATCTTCAAACGGATGATTCGCACGGATCTTGGACTGCTGTGGAAAGTTTCATTGATTGGTTGCAGATAAAATGTCCCGAGACGGTAATTATGTGAAGACTAGCGTTGAAAGCTCATCCACCACCGCATGGGATGGATTTACTCAATTGGAATTTATCCGTGAGTAATGATGGAGTTTCGTTTACACCAAAATTATCATCGATAACTTCGTTTTCGAAATACGAAACAGCTCCTTAATTTTTCCATATAAGGTCTACGGATGACAGTTGCATATCAGTATTACAGAGTTACGACAGTGAGTAGTGCTACTTCACCCGACATTTTAGTTGGTCTCATGCAATTATAGGCCTACATATTAGTTTCGAACGAATAGGTTAAAGCCTAAATTATATACTCTGCATATCGAGTCATCCAGGTCAAAGGACAAATGTGCTAGCCGTTTTGAATGGGTCACGAAATAGGCCTATCGGGTTATCCAGGCTAAAGGTCAAAGGTCAAAAGTGCCAGAGTGTAAATTAATCTACTACTCGAGTTCATACTCTTGAATACCTGAAACCGTTAAATACCACTTTTAAATTGTAAACCCAAATGTATCGAAAGTTAGCAAGCTTATGAGTTGTATGTTAAAAGACTTATGGAATGATAGTTTAAGCAGGAAGCTTAATACTTTTAGCTTGCAAAGCCAGATAGAGTTGGGTGTTCTGACTACAAAAATACAGATTTTAGACTCTTAAAATGTTAAGGAAGATTATTTGTAAAGTTAAATTGCAACTATTAGGGTGCAACAGTGTATAGTTTGACATTTTTACACTAAAATTCTGACATTTAGATTAATAATGCTTGTGCATTGAAATTTCAAAATATAAGTCACAAAGACGACGGCGTTGAAGGCTTGTACGCTAAAACTGAGACTTTTTGGTTGCATGGGCAAATGGATGGAGAGTTTGATCAGCAAACTTATGGTTTTCTAGGTCGCCTTTTAGATTGCAGAGGTGCATGGAAAGATGATTCGTAATGTAAAATGCCAGGTGGAGTTCTGACGTTAAAATTACAAATATTCAGATATCCAATATGCATTGGGACGATGATTTGTTACAGTTAAATTGCAACTTTTAGCTTGCAACATCGCAAAGTTTGAAGTTTTGTATATGCCCCTATTCAAATTCAGTTTTTTATATTCCTAAGATGTATGAAATGCTGATTTGTGCAGTAAATTTTTAACATGTAGATTAAAAATACGCGGGCGATGAAGACTTGTATCCTAAACTTAAATACTTGTAGATTTTCAAAGACAAGTGAATTGAGAGTTTGAGTAGGAAGCTCAACTTCCAACTTTCTACGTTGGAAATACACATGGATGATGGTTTCTACACTAAAATGGCAGCTTTTAAGTTGAGAAAACGCATGCTTACTAAAACTACAACTGTCTACTTTGTAAAGATGACAGGAGCGCTGGTTTTACAGTAAGCTGACAACTTTAAGGATTGTAGGACGGCTGAGACGAAAGTTTTTACGTTGAAAAGATGGTTTGCATGGTAAAATTTTGACTTTTGAAGGGTGCAATGACGTATCAGACGTAGGTTTCATGGTAAATATTGCTACTCGTAGGTTGGAGACGCAGCTTGAGTGGAGGTTCCTACAGTATAATTGCACCTGTTAGATTCTAAGACGTATGGAGCGATTGTAAGATTAAGTCTGTCTGCATTGGGAGGGCAAATTGGACGCCGGTTTCTGCAGTGGAGTGACAACTTTTCAGATGAGAAGACGCATGAGATGATGGCTTGGTTGCTAAAATTGCAACGTTTATGTTACACAGTTGTCTAGGATGAATGTTTGTAAAGACATATAGGAGGAGAGAAATATGTCTTTTAGGATGCGAGGAAAGATGACGTGAGCGGCGAAGGCCTGTGCAGTGAACATTTAGGTTGCATAGGTGCTGTGATTCATTCATTCATTCATTCTGAGGATTTGATATTGCGCCTCTTCAAGATACATGTACCTACTCAGGGGCGCTCCCAGCTCAGCCACAGCTAAAGAAATGAGATTTCAGGGACTTACAAAAAGCAGGCGAGTTGAACAGTGGCAGCAAGCGCAGGCTTAGAGTTAGGCCATTCCAGATGGAGGGCCCTACAACCGAAAAGCCCCGACACTGTCTCTGATGGCAGTTTTTATACCAAAATTGCAACTTTCTACATTTCAGAGTCAGATTTGAACGTTAATTTGAGTGTTTTAGGTGATCGACTATACAAAAACGTGAAATATTAGCATGGACAGGTTTAGTTATCGCGTTGTATACATGTAGTAGGTACGTGTGTACACGTTTGGTTAACGGTTAAGTAAACATGGCATATTAGGAAATCTTACATCAATTTTTTGCGTTCGAGAGTGCTAAAATACCTCAACTTATGATAAAGAATTGTAGTTCTATGCGATTGGACAGTAAATATGTAATATGTTTAGAGGATTTAACTTTTAAGACAGTCGGATGTTAAAGCAAGTCTAAATATTAAGTTGTGCTTGAGTTCGCACGGTTTTGGATACAGTGGGACGAATTTAGAATAGCAAAAGAGGACGAATCACAATTGGATTTGTGGAAATGGAGTACGTTTGAACGAAAAGACATGCAAAAGTTGCATTTTTGCAGAGTTTGAGCGGTGTAGCTTACTCCAGAGGGTGTAAGCATGTAGACGCAGTTTGTGGAAAAGGTATGTTTTCGATTCAAGCGCACGAATTCAGCGCTCGTGAATAAGCTGGTGCTTTGCGCTCAGCTTTACAGTGGCGCTTTAGAAAATTGGAGATTACGATTACGATTACTCGAAAAGCACGCCTAATGTTACATTTTGACGAATTCGTGTGATGGAACAGTTATGTGTGATAGTATGAGGGAAGGAAAGTCGCCAAATCTCGAGGAAGATCGCGTGACTTGTAGTTGATTTTTTTATGACGATCGTAGCCGACATCTGTTCTGGTTGTTTTCCACCCGAATGCAGAAATCAGAGATTTAATCCGGCATGAGTGATTCAATGCTTTAAAGGTGATCAAGCACAGTTTGTACGTAATCCGCTGAGGAACACAGAACCAATGTAGGTTGTCGAGCAGCAGATCAGTGACAGGATCAGATGGTGTCCGGCCATATATGAGACGTGCAGCAGAGTTAAGCACCGACTGTATTCTATCTAGTTGACAAGTCCGCATGCCCGCCAGTAGGCTATTGCAGTAGTCAAACCTGGAAACTATAGAGCTGTTGACCATGATGATGGCAGTTGAGATTGGACTGAATCTTCGCTTCAATCTAAAACATGTCTTGTTTTTTCCAACAAAATTCAACGACGTACTTTATTCCCTATGGTGCTAGAACTATGTTACACACCAATTCCATCATCCAAACTCATAAAAAATACATAATTTTAAATGCTTTGCATTCAATGTGTATTCAATCGAAAACACGCCTTTCCCAACAAATTGCAGCTGTACAATTCACCTTTATGAATAAGCTAGAGAAACTATACCTAGCTTTCCATCACTCGAATTCTCTAAAAATGCAACATGCTTTCCAATTGAAAACACTCTTTCGAAAACAGCCTTTTTTACAAATTGCAACCACGTATTTTTAGACTTCTGCAGCTAGAACATACACACCATGCAGTTCCATCACCCGAAATCTACAACAGATGCACATTTTCACATGCTTTTCACATACACTTCAGTCAAAAACGTTAAGTTTCTGCAAAGTTCATGTTCATGCGTCACACATCTCCAGCTAGAACTACCATACATACAGTGTGATTCTCCTTACAGATTTTATTTTAGTTACAGTTACAGTTATAGTTAATGGCTTTTCATTTTTAGTTAAGCCTATAGTTACAGTTATAGTTAGTATTGTTTCTTAGTCATAGTTATCGTTAACGAAACCATTTTATTTTCGTTTACGAAAACATTTTTCGTTACCGTTATCATCAACGAGAATCACGCCGATGTTAAGACGCGTTGCACAATTTGCTTAAAGCTTCGAAAGGCTTTGAAGAATGGGTGCATTCAGCTTCATGGATACGCGGCGCTCCACATTCACCAACATCCATTGCGAACATAGACTATTAGTTGTGGCGCACTTTCAGGTTTTCATGTTCGGCGATATTGCACTTTACAATCAATCAATCAATCAATCAATCAATCAATCAATCAATCAATCAATCAATCAATCAATCAATCAATCAATCAATCAATCAATCAATCAATCAATCAATCAATCAATCAATCAATCAATCAATCAATCAATCAACTTTTCACTTTTTTGCAACGAAAATAACTTTTCGTTACCGTTAATCACATTACATACATATCAGTTTCGTCACCCAAATGATGCAAAAGTGTATTATTTTACATACTTTGTATACGTATTTCAATCGAAAATATGCCTGTATACGTAACATTATGCGTGTTTTGCACGAACGCTTCAATCGAAAACATACCTTTCACACAAACTGAATTAAAATATATCGCTCAAAACATTGCAAGACTGCAACTTTTACGTGTCTTTTCATTCAAAAATACGTCGTATCCACAAATCAGTATTTCATGCATTTCAGAAGTATAAAAAACCGAATTTTAATATAAAAACTTCAAACTATGCGATGCTGCAAACTAGGAGTTGTAATTTCACCGTACAAATCATCGTCCAATGCATTTTAGGAATCTACAAGTTGCAATTTAACCTGCAAATCATCGTCCCTTCTCAACTAAAAGTATTAAGCTTCGTACTCAAACTGTTATTCCATGTTTCCTTTCAACATACAACTCATAAGCTTGCTATGCAAACTTTCGATAATGTATACGGGTTTGCAATTTAAAAATCGTGTTATTACTGTTTCAGGCATGCACGACTATCAACACCGATGATGTATTTAATTCGTTTACAGGAATTTGGACTGCAAATGCATTGGGTATACTAGATTCACGCACATTCGTTACATATTCCCTGCGCCAGAGGTTCCCATTTCTATAATTACAACGTTGTGGGATTTGGTAAATTCTCTTCTCTTCTCTTCTTCAAGCACCTCCATAGATCTCAGTCATTAGTTTTCCTATTTCTTAGCAAATATTGTAGCGAATCCAACTAGAAGCTAATAGATTGCACTGTGCACCACGTGTGCACATTCCCAACAACAGAACATAACGATTTTTTCATCGTCTTCGTATAACGGTATAGTCGACCGACCATATTTGTAAACCTGCTTACTTACATACAAAATTTACAGTCAAACTTTCTTACTTACATACACAAAAACCTATAGTTGACGGATGGAGGAATAGTAGGTACATATATAGAGCTGCGTTAAAATACATTAAAAAGTATTAAAATAATAAGTGGTACAAATAAAATGATCCATTTTATTCGATCGTCCAACATGGTGGCAAAAATATGGTGCACAGATGATTAGTGGATGAATAGAACTTATAAAATAATTAGAAGAATATAGTGAAACTATGTCTATATAAAATATTTAAAATGTATTATGATGAATTAAAATTATTCCATCTTATTTATGTGAAAACATAAGATGTTCAAATAGGTCGCACAAGTGTTCAACTTATAATACACCTTATGTCAAATAAGAATTTATTGAAACTATTTAAACTACCCTTCCCCTCTTCCGGAGTCAATCTTGGAGTGACGGGAGGGTGGGGTGAGGCATATGGCATACAACTGACTGTAATATATAACTTTTATGTTTCTATATTATAAACCTATATTAAAATTTATCTAAACATATTAAAATGCATTAAAATAATAAATGGATTAAATTCTCAAACTGCTTTTCTTACTTATTTGCACAGATGTGCTTGTTAATAGAGCATACAGATAAGTCACGTAATATTACACACATTAATACATGCTAGAATATAAAAAACTTAATTTACAATATAATTAAAATAATAAAATTATTATATTTGGAAAGACCAAGGGACCATTATTTTAATCAGAATTTAAACATCGCTAATCTAACTTCTATTTTAAGTTTTAGTATGAAACGTTTTCATCGCTGATCCAACTCTTAGTTTTAGTCATGTTTTTTTATCGCTGACCCAACCTCTATTTAAATATGAATAGTCCCTTGATGAACTGTCCTTTGATGAACAGTCCTAGAACCAAAATGAGCGTGCCCGCAGAGCAAACAATTGACGTCTTTGAAAGGACGTCGTACTGCAAGGTTACCGAAAGCTTTCGCTCTGGAATTTCCAGGTACAATCCTGGCTTCGTAGATATTCCAGTGAAAGACTGATTTTCAGGTTTAACGTTCTAAAGTCCTTAGGCTACATTTGTACTGCGTGTATTGCTAAACAACCGCCACAGTATCTGACTCGGCTGTATTTTTAAATGATGACCAATCATCAGAGTCTGCCACTGAGTCTTACAAACAACTCATACCAGACACACGGAGAGAGTTCTAAAAACTAGGTCCAGCAAGCAACCGAAAAAGCGCGTTCACCAAGAACAGTGTTCATTTACGTATGTTTAGCAAAAATAATCAGCTGAACTCGTTGAATAATGATAAGTCTCGAGAATAAGAACTGATTTTAATTATAGTGGCTGGCAAGAGTTCAAAGTTTTTTTTATAATCTAGGAGCCCCAACTTTAAACTAATTCTTTGCTGAACAGGAAGCCAAAGCAAAGATTTTAGCACAGGGGGCCCGTAGAGTAATGGATAACACACTGGCGTGAAGAGCTGAAGGTACCAAGATCGAACCCCGTTGCCATCCGTTAATTGAAGGTTAATTCTGCCTTCCACTCGCTAGGCGGCGGCGGTGGTTAAATGAATTGTAGACCGTGATTTGGTGCCGTATGTGGCTGCCGCATAAGCAGTTATATTCGACTCCTGTAAAACTGTTATCATGTGCTTCTACTTAATACATGTATGTAAGGCGCCCTGCGTGGCTGCCGTTTCTACTATATGTATGTTCACTGTACAGCGCAGTGCGTTTGCAGGCGCTTAATTAGAGAAAAGATTATTATTATTATTATTATTATTATTATTATTATTATTATTATTATTATTATTATTATTATTATCATTATCATTATTATTATTATTATTATTATTATTATTATTATTATTATTATTATTATTATTATTATTATTATTATTATTATTATTATTATTATTATTATTATTATTATTATTATTATTATTATTATATTTATTATTATTATTATTATAACTACTTTAACTCTGCTGATATGTGCTTCACAAGTTTTAGAGCGTTTTCGCATTGTCTGTTGCAGTTGTCTGGTTTGAGTTACTAAATGTAGTAACTGTACTTCAAGCATACGTTGACCAGTGGAGAGCTGACAAGAGCTGGCAAATTGGCTGTTTGCGCTGAAACGTCCTTCAGGTTTTGGGATTGCTTATCCTCCGTAGCCTGACTTCTGATCTAAGAATCCTCACAGATTTTGACTGGTATGTCCAATGAATTGTGGTTTTGGCATGTGTTTTGTTTAAAATAGACTGTCGGCTGATGCCGCATATCGTGTTCCTCACTTACTTCATTTACAGGCAACTATATATGTTTACGCAGTTGGAAAACCTTAACAGTGATTGTACAATGTCTCACCTGCTTGCCTTCTTTGTCTGTCATTGAAGATCTCACTAGCTGTAAATCAAAGCTTTAAAACGACAGAGTTCTTAGCAACGACCTTTGTCCATATTGTAGCAATGCTTGACTTCTTCAACTACTTAAGATCTTGTGTATTGCACGTTTTATTACGGGGCCTTGGCTAGTTGTGCGGATCTGAAATGAGCCGCACAAATATCACTTCGCCGTACACTTGACTTCTTCAAGTACATAAGATCTTGTATGTTGCGCTTTTTATTACGCCGGCTTGGGTAGTATATCTGAAATGAGCCGCACCGATATCACTTCACCGAACACTTGATATCTGCTTAAGTTAATTTGTGTACAGTAAATTAACTGATCGCACAAAACGACTCTGCAGCTGTCGGCGCGTTTAACCTTATGCGTAAAATCAGTTCCAGTAATCTTTCAGAGAGGCATTGAAAACATGTTAAGGAATTTGCCTTTTGTTATTGTGCGCATGGAGGATATTCTGATGTCTGGAGTATAGGATGCAGAGATCCTTAGAGATATTCGGGAGGTGTTACGTCGATTGCTAGAGGCAGGTTTACGCCTCAAGCGGTCAAAGTGCTTTTTTTTGCTCCAGAGGTGGTATATTGCGGCCGTGTGGTTAATGCTGAGTGTACTCGACCATCACCATCCAATTTGCAGGCTATCATTGAGGCCAGAGCTCCTCAGAACTCCACCGAGTTGCGTGCATTTTTGGGTATGCTGAATTTCATAATGCAGACCTACCACAATTGGCTACAACACTTGAGCCAATGGCCTAATGCACAAGCTTCTTCGTAAACATGTACAGTGGCAGTGGAATGCAGAAACTCAGACAGCTTTTGAGGAAGCAAAGAAGTTGCTGACCAATTCCAGACTCCTCACTCATTATGATGAGCAAAAAGAATTAACTGTGGCCTGCGACTCATCCCCATATGGCGTGGGAGTAATACTCTCACATACATGTAGCATGGAGGATGGCTCAGAGAAGCCTAGACTATGGCTTTTGTTTTATTGCACGCTATACAAATAACGACAACAGAAGGGTTTCACTCTCTATCTGACGAAGGCTATCAGACCTTAGCTTCTGTCTGTAGAAATGTTTTTATTGTTAGTCAGTACGAATGTCTTTATTACCATTCTTTCAAATGTCTCTTTGCAGATACAGTTTCACTTGCAGATTATAATTCAATTACACAGACGATGATAATGCGACGGCAACCAGAACTTCTGTTATTCACTCTTAAGAAGGAAAGCTTAGTGTATGTTAAGTTTAGACATGTAAGCTAAAACAGAATGCGCAGTCTAAGCTTCATTCTGCCTCGACTGACTTCTCTCTCCTGAATGCTCGTCTGGCCCCTGTCTACTCTTCTCACTGACTTACATATCTAACTTATTCTGAGGTCCATAGTTAAGGTACATCTTGATTGGTTCAGCAACCCATAAGCCTTTCTACCTTAGATTATAAGATTGGCATTAGATAAGCTATACTGGAAGGCTGGCCTAGTCTAACCTTACCTAAATCTACTGACGAATAGAAAACCAGTAGGTTGGCCAATCAACTGACGTGGATAGATCACCTTCTGGAAGGTTCCAAGAATCTCCAGCTGTTGAATAATTTGTTTTACCAAATAATCTACATAACAACGAATCCTATTCTGAACTCCTACAGCTTCTAAGGCGCCTGTGTGTCTACTTACTTAACTGGGTCCTATAATTACTTATATACCTAAATCAACTCTGTTATATAACTATGCTCTCCCTGGATCTGGTAAGTTTAATCCTCTAGGCCTACTCTTCAACCCGCCTTACGTCCCACTTGATTCTTAAAAGCTTCTGTCTTATATGATTGGTTACATCGTTTAATTTTTTGATTATAATATGTCTACCATGTTTGATTGTAATACGTTTACCATGTACAGCGCTGTGCGTTTGCTAGTGCTTCCCAATAAAGAACATACTTACTTACTTAGGCCCTTCTTACGTTTGCAATGATCGGACATTGAATAATAGTTGTTATAATTGTCATACTGGGGTTGCTTTGTTTCGCTGTTCTGTTTAACCTTAACCTATGCACTACAGACTACTATTGTAACTAACTTGAGTAATCTTTAGCAGTTTAAAGTTTTTTGTCTGGAGTGTGCAGTGTGTAGTATGAATTTATGAGTCAACCACATACGATATCATGATAATGCCTGAAATTTTAGGCCTACTTACCAGTTGAATTACAGTTTAACAGTTTGACGGAGTGTGCAATTGAAATTCATAAGTAATTTAGGCACTGGAATACAAGAATGAAACAGTCTTCCGACCTACAGTCTAAGTCGACAAAGTCGACCAAGTCAATCGTTTTTTTGCCAAGTCGATCAAGTCGACGATAGGTCGACTAGTCGACAAAGTTGATCGAATCGATCGTAGCGGTTCGACTCGATCGATCACGGGGTATAGTTTGTTTGGCGATGACAAAGCTGTTCCAAAACTGGCTTTCCCGAGATTAATTCGTTGGATATTGACATTATCAGGTCATGATTATAAGCTGAAATAAAGAAGACCGCCAAAATGGAAATGCAGATTGTTTACCATTGGAAGTGACAGTTTCCAACAGTGACTTTCCTGGTGAGGTTATCCAATGACTATCAAAGCGCAAACATTAAAGGATCCAGTTTATAGCCAAGTGCTGAATTACTGCGTTGGTCAGATAGGCGTCCGTCTGGGGATTTGCGTTTGTATTTTTCAGTCGGGGCAGAACTCAGTCTCCAAGACGGATGATTACTACTAGGTTGTCGAATGATTGTCCCATCCAAGAATCAGGCAGCCATTCTTGCACAATTGCATGAAATGCATCCGGGTGTGTATCGTATGAAGGCCTTGGCTTGGAATTATGTGTGGTGGCCTGGCCTTGGCACAGAGATTGAGAGACTGGTCAGAAAATGTCAATCATGTCAGGTTCACCGACTCGCTCCAGAAAAGCCTCTACTACATCCATGGAATTATCCTTCAAGACCTTGGCTGCGAGTGCATTTTGACTATGCAGGACCCTTTTATGGGAAATGTTCCTCATTATAACCGATGCTGATAGCAAATGGATTGATCATTCAGTCAACAGCAACCTCTATGGAAACCATTGAAAGTCTGGTGCAGACGTTTGCCACACATAACTTGCCTGAACAGGTTGTGTCAGACCATGGACCGTGCTTCACCAGTGATGAGTTCTGCACATCTCAGCAAATGCAATTCAACAGATATTGGTGGCACCGTTTCACCCCTCTTCAAATGGGCAGCCAGAGCGTGTGGTCCAATCGTTCGAGAAAGCTACGAAGAAATCAGAGAAAAGCTCCTGCAGTCTACAGCGAAGAGTATCTCGATTCCTTTTTACCTATCGCGTAACTCCGCACACAGTTACAGTCATTTGTCCAGCTGAACTACTGATGAATCGAACAATCGGAACCAAATTCGATGGATTAAGACCAAACATTTCTTCCCGAGTGCAGCAGAAGCAGGCCAAACAGAAATCCATCCATGATCAGCATTGTCGTCAACGAGATTTTAAAGTGGGTAAAATATATTCCCGAAACTTTAGTGCACATGTGGATTCAGGGCAAACCTGGACATCGCTGAAATCGCTGAGCTTACTGGAACAGCTTCCTGTAAAGTACAGTCAGAGACGGGTCTATCATTAGAAGGCATGTTGATCACATCCGCAAAAGTTGGCGAGAGACACCGGATGTTCCTGAAGGGATGGACGAGAATTCGGGCAGTCTTGACAGTTGTCAGTGGAACGAGACAACAGCAAGGGCTGAAACTTCAACGCCAAAGAGAATGTCGCAGAACTACACACCAGAGTCCACTCGTCAGAACAATTAACCGTCAGAAACAGCACCCGCGGTAGACAAGGAACATCCTGAGAGGCTTGGAGAGCTAACAGAGTATACTTCTCGGGACAATCAGCCTCAACCATCGGAAGCGGCACTTACAGTACCTGGGCGACGTTCTGATGAAGCCCCAAAGTATCTCGAGGATTTTGTTGGCACATACAGGCCATAGTAAAACCTGTTAGACATTTATTTTTGGAGTTGAGGGATAGTCTACCCCAAACTTCAGTTAATATTATTATTATTCGTTGAGTTCAATGTTTAACATTTATGCCTAAAGGACGTTCTTTAGGACTTCAACAGTTAACATTAACCCTTTAACTTTGGGAAAAGCAATGTAGCATCTAGGCCTATGGAGTAGGCCTATAATAAATGATCCCGGTTGGGATCAGCCATCTTATTTCAGTTTAAGTTTAATCAGCTAATCGATTTCACCCATCTCGTTTCAGTGTAGCTTGGCCATTAAACACGTAGATACTACATTATAGCATAATGTAGGCCTAAATGTAAATGTACACGTTTTTCTATAACGGCCGTATGGTCTAGATCAGTGGTTCTCAAACATTCTGATGCTGCGGACCGGTAATTGCTCTACCGGCCCTATCGCGGACCAGCGCTTTCAACACCAGCTCACACTGTACATTAAATAATTATATTGCATGCTATATTAAAATGTAGATTTCATAATAAGTCATTGTCACTGTTTATTACAACCGTACTTTTGTTGCTGTTTCATCTTTAAAACGATTTATTATGTATGAACAATGTGTCGTGTTCTCGTTTTTTGTATGTTTTACAATTTACACTGTACGCAATTTAAAATTTAATTTGAGTACCATCAAAATTGTGATTCCGGTTAAACCTATCATTTCGTGGCTTGGCGGATCACGTTTCTTCTGTAATTTTACTACTTACGAAATGGTCCAGACTGGATTGCTTTTGTTTATTCGTGTTCATAAGAATTAATTTTTAAAAAGAATTTTGTAAAAACAAGCGTCTGTCCTACTATGTCTACTCAATTATCGCCCCTTTCGACAATATAAACAAGCAGTGTTACCACTCATAAAAAATGAAAAACCCAAGTTAGGACATTGAAAAAACCCAAGAAAACCCAAGGTGATTTTTCTGCAGACTTTTTAAATAAATAAACGCATTATAAGATAAAATATAATAATATAATGTTATTATACCATTTCCCGTAAGAAAAATGTTGTTCTGTCTTTCATTTCTACCTTTCAGTTTTTTCAAATTTTATGTGTATACGTTAATTCCTAAAAGTGATTCGTAAATATTCAGAGCAAATTAAAAATGTTAATATACATGTTTTTATTTTCAACAGATTCCGAATCACGTGAATTATTACTTCTATCGTACATTTTAAGTGTTATTTTTTAAAACAAGAATAAAGATTTAAAAGACTAAGAAACTCATAGGATGGGCCCCTGGATTTTGCAAATATTTAAAAAATAAAATCTTTTGATTATTATGATTAGGGCCTATTACAACAGTCCCAACACGATTTTCAATGCGAAAACAACACATTTATTTAGGTATAGTTTCTTGATAATTATTTATTTAAAAAAATTTCTGTGCAAATTTGTTTTCTATGCACAAACGTCATTCCCCTAAAAAAGTTCGCCACCCCCGCTAAACAAATTCCTGCAGCACGCCCTGGATGATTCTTTAAATATTATATCACCTTGTCACCTTGTGCTTTCAACTCCTGGAGCTCTAGCGATCGCCACGACACACATTCTCCATTGCTTCCTATTCGAAGTCAGGTCCCTTAGTGCTTCCAGATTCATGCCAGTTACATCGTGAATCTCATCCATCCATTTCTTCCTTGGTCGACCCCGTCTTTTTTTCCCCTCACCACAAGCCAACATCATTTCCTTTTCTAGCCCATTAGATCGCATAACATGACCAAAGAATCCAATCTTCAATCTTGTCGCTTTTTGTTTTAATGACTCTTCATTCTCGACACCAATCTCCACTCGTATTGATTCGTTCGTCCTTTTCTCTGTCCATGATATTCTCAACATTTTTCTCCATATCCACATTTCACATGCGTTGACCTTTTTATACTAAGTTTTAAAAAGAGCAAGAGCTTATTACTTCGGGAAACTTCCGAAAAGTACAGTCTGAGTCTGCAATTTCCTTTAGTCCTTAGAGTTATATTTTCTAAATATAGCAGTAGACTAGAATAGCAAATTTAGTATTTAGAGTTATATGTTAAAAATAGCAATAGACTACTATAGCACATGCTTGCACGCACGCATATTACGCCATTTATTTATTGACCTCGATCATCCAGAACGTGGCAAAAATTGATAAAAATAATGAAAAATAGGGTTTCAATGAAATAAGAAAAAACCCAAGCAAAAAACCCAAGGTCTCCAGGAAAAAATCCCATTTCCCAAGTTCGGCTTAAAAAACCCAAGATCTTGTGAAAAAACCCAAGGAGTGGTAACGCTGTAAACAAGAACAGAAAGCAACAAATGAACATGAAATGTTCCTCATTCTCTTTCACCAGATGGCCAACTTCGTAGTGTTATGTAATGCCAACTGACGAATAAAATTGAATGTTTACTGACTCTATTTTAAAATATATTTAGAACTTGCAGATTTATTATACTGTATTACTTCATTTTAACTAAATATTTTCAATGATTACTGATTTTAATCAAATATGTTTGAAATATTATACATTTTCAAGAATAAGTTGAAAAAATATGAATTTTTAAGGACTGTTTCGCGGACCGGTGAACAGAGCTCTGTGGACCGGCGCCGGTCCGCGGACCACCACTTTAAGAACCGCTGGTCTAGATCAGCGTTTCCCAAACTGTGGGTCGCGACCCAAAAGTGGGTCGCCAAGATCTGGCAAGTGGGTCGCCAAATTTTTCCCGAGAAACATTTCTTTTTTCCAGCAACAACATTTGACTATGATTGGAGTAATAATTAGCTGGATTGCAATAAATTGTTAACTATTTTTACCTAAGTTTCCTTTTAACACCTTCAATCTCTAAGCGCTGTACGTAAATACGCATATTTCGATACTAATTTACGAAGCAAATTTTGGAACACCATGCTTAATTTTACACAGTGGGTGCCGAGACTGCCAAGATATTCACAAGTGATATTCACAACTCAGAAAAGTTTGGGAACCGCTGGTCTAGATAATACTCATATAATTATATCAACGAATTGATCGAGTGAGAGCCTGCACCCAGGCTATTCGTGCTAGCCCGTACTAACCGATTTCATCCCTCCCCGGCTATAAATTATGATTTGACTAAGCACCTGTGAATAAGCTTGTTCCCGCGACTTCGCTTTTTGAGCGCTGTACAAATTTCGAGGTCACGAATCGCAACTCACGATTACGATTATGAAGGCAGCTAATATTGAACTCCGGAAGACAGTTTTCGTTTTTAATTAATCGCGAATGTACAAATTCAGTTAATTTTATACCGGTCCACTGGTCCGGACTTATACGACAATTAAAGTATTTTTAATACTTCAATTGTCCGGACCGGTGAAGTGAAATGGCTTTCAGCAATTCTGGAAAGACCCTTTCCGTAGTCTGATTGAGCAAAACATTTACAACAGCGCTACGACCATTTCCTACTGTCAAGTGACGAGCAGTGTTACCATTTCTGTCAACCGTATTGACTTCACCTCCGTGATCTATCATTGCTTTTACTATTTCCGCGTAACCCATTTCAGCAGCGATATGAAAAGGAGTCTTTCAAGAAGAATTGCGAATATTAGGCTAACTTCTGCGTTGTTTCTCAACAAGACCTCAACAACTTCGAATGGTCATTTTGGGATGCAAGATGGAGAGAAGTGTCACCATCGAAGTTTCTAACGTCAGGATTTTGGTTTTGATTTAAAAAGGACTGCACATCGTTTGTATGACCGATTTTAGCCGCCAGATGTAGCGGCGTGTTGTCATATGACACCAGCGGAACTTCGCTATGGTTCATAAGAAGCTGGACAAGTTTGTAGTTGCCATGCATAGCTGCAATATGAAGCGGCGTGTTCATAAATTGGTCGGTTACATGGACATCTTCGTTGTTGTCAAGCAATAATTGTCCAATTGCTAAGTGGCCGATTTCAGACGCCAGGTGAAGCGAAGTCTGGCCCAATGCATTTCTAGAGTTAACACTTGCATTATTATTTAGTAAAAGATCAACAACGTCAAAATGACCATATAGAGTCGCACAGTGTAAAGGAGTTTTATTCTTTGTGTCCAGTATACATCGACATTTGCTGGCGACATCAGCAAACTTCTAACAGCCTCCGTATCACCACTTGGAGCTGCAAGGTGAAGCTGACTGAGACGTTCTTCTTCTTCTTTTTCATAGACATCCTGAATGTCCCCGTCCTCCTCATCAGCGTCAGTCTCCTCATAATTTGAAATCGGTTCTTCAATTTCAGAAGAAGTGAATGAATATTCGCTAGTTTTGGATCCATCTAATTCAACAATCATAGTTTCATCAGCAGATTCAAGGTATTTCGCATCAGATTCGTTGTGCAGTTCAACAGTTGATCGCGCATCGTCGACAACATCTGGTTTGGCACTCCTCAGCAACTTCAAAAACTCGACTTTGCTCTGCTCTCTCAAAGATTTCCTCTTTTCACTTTCTCGTCTAGCGTTCGTGATCTAGGAGTGACCCTTGACAATTCTCTCACTTTTACTGAACACATTTCCAAACTCACTCGCACTTCCTATTTTCACCTAAGGCGCCTTAGAGCTATCCATCGCTCTGTCTCATCTCCAATTTTCACTTCAATTGTCCATGCATTTGTCTGCTCTAGACTTGACTACTGGAATTCCCTCCTCATTGGTCTTCCCAAAGTCCGTCTTGCTCCTTTTCAGTCCGTTCTCAATGCTGCTGCTAGATTAATTGCCCGTCTTCCTCGATTCTCTCATATCACCACCTTTATGGCAGAAGAACTCCACTGGCTCCCGCTTTCTGCCCGCATCCAATTCAGGTCCTCATCCTTTTCTGTAAGGCTCAACTTGGTTTCGCTCCGAAATATTTATGTGACTTAATTCATTGCCTTCACTCTGCTGCTTCTCTTCGCCCTCTTCGTTCCTCTGACCGTTTGGACCTCCTCGTTCCCCGTGTCAGGACTTCTCTGGCTCAATCTAGGTCTTTTGCTTCCATTGGCCCTGCTCTTTGGAATGAGCTTCCACCGTTCGTTCGTTCTTCTATTCTCTCAGGTAACGTCTCTTCCTCTTTTACCTTTCTTAAAATTTGCTTTTTCTTTCGGGGTCTCTCGCACTGGGAGCGCTTCTGAATGGCCCTCCCGCTAGAAGCACTTTATAAATATCCGAATACAATACAATACAATCACCTGCGATTCTTGTTTCTCCTGACACATCCGCAGTATTTTCTGTTGATTGTTTACTCATTGCTGCACATTCAGTTCTTTATTAAGCAAATACAGTTGTTGATAATGGAATAACCTAGTATTATCTCTGAAACAGAGTAGGCCTACAAGATTACGATTTCATACACACCTATAAAAGTGCCGTAGCGAATTGAATAGGTAGGCCTATGCCTATGGATAAACATTTTAATGGATTCGGGCTCTATTATTACTGGCGAGTCTCCATTAAAGCTCTAGTGAGTGGTGCTATATGAATGTTCAATTACAATTACAATGTAGTTTATTACTTTGAATACAGCGGTCAGTGTTAAAGCTTTACTGTGCCACACAACAACGACCCTCTTGCAATATTCACCAACTGATCCGTTCCTTTCTTCAACAAGGATTCATAATCATGCGACACCGATCCGGAGTTTTTGAATGGTGTCTGTGGCCGATTACGAAGAACTTCAATGCAATAGTGTAAAGTTACCGTTCAATTATTACATATCGGTATCAGTATTGGTCCTCAGGTGTGTGGTCCAGGTATTCAATCGGCATCTTTCACCTAAGAGCACAAAGGAATCCGCCACTGGTGACTCTTCTAGTTTTCTATTCCCTATTTTCCTTATTGATCATATTTCAATTCTCAATTACATTTAACATAATTTAGGCTAGCACAGGGAGTGCCTATGATTATTTGAGTGATACTATGCAAATTGTCTTAATAAATAGAATAATAAAGAACAGTCGAACAACCAGACAATCTTTCCACCAAGTTCATCACTGTAACATGGGATTTGAACCCCGAAGTGAGGGCATATATGAAAGGCAAACGTACATGTTGTAGACATAAACTAAGCACAGACCTACATACTAATTACTCTTTAACATTAATTATGCTTTAAGCCATTAATGTACATAACTGCAAGACGTTGACTGACCTTGAAAGTTTAGCTTTATGTCTAAATTCTTCTGAACATCAAACACACTCTTCCGTTGCTTTCAAAACCAGCCGAGCGATCTCATGCAGTTTTCTCCAGCAACATCATGAATCTTGATCGACATCGAGCACGCCTCGATCTCGTTTATTGCTCAAGATTTAACTAGGGTTGCCAACCGTCCCGAATTCGCCTGGACAGTCCCTGAATCGGCCCTATATGTGTTCTGTGTCCCGGATTGATCCCAAATTGCCCCAGAACGTGGGGCACCTTTCCAAATGTTGTTCTTGTATTTCGCGAACAAAACTCGAGCATCTGACCGAGAATAAGTATTAGGCCTACAGTGTCCGTAGAATAGACGGTAGTTAGGTTGGTAATCTATCTTGTATGCACTGAAAATTTTAGCGACTATATTTTTTTAGTAGACTAGATCTTATATTAGGCTGTCGCAACATCCGTTACATCCAGTGATATATGCAGGGTCAATTGGTAATGTCATATCGAGTGACTATTATGCGGGCAAAAGCAAAAGTTGGCAACCCTAGATTCAACAGTATTACAGTTATGCTCAACATTGCTTATACTAATGACAGAGATCATGCAACAGATCCGATGTTCAAGTGCGTAGGCCTGTATATTATAGTTATGAATGAATGACTATTTAAAATTTTATTTATATATTATTTATATAACTATAAACTATTCAAGAGCAGACTTCCCTTGTGGATGAATAAAAATATGAAAACCGTCTAGTGGGGGGGGGGCCCGATAGCGCATTGGATAACATCTGGCGTAGAGTGCGAGAGGTACAGAGATCGAGTCCCATAGGCGGACATGCTTTGTAGGCTGCAATTTGCGCCGTGTATTGCAGGCTGTCTGTTCTGTTAGTAGTTAAGATTTATCGCATAACATGTACATGTACAGCGCAGTGCGTTTGCAGGCGCTTAATTAAAGAATAAATATTATTATTATTATTATTATTATTATTATTATATTATTATTATTATTATTATTATTATTATTATTATTATTATTATTATTATTATTATTATTATTATTATTATTATTAGTTACTTCTCAACGTCAGTATCATTTAATCAATACAGTTTACAACGGTTTACGTCGAATTGAGCGCGCACATTTCGCCGACCTTCATCTCAGCAACCTCAATTCGCCGCCGCGAAACACAGCGCCTACACAATTCGCCGCCATCAAACACAGCGCCCACACAATTCGTCGCCATCAAACACAGCGCCTACACAATTCGCCGCCATCAAACACAGCGCCTACACAATTCGCCGCCATCAAACACAGCGCCTACACAATTCGCCGCCATCAAACACAGCGCCTACACAATTCGCCGCCATAAAACACAGCGCCTACACAATTCGCCGCCATCAAACACAGCGCCTACACAATTCGCCGCCATCAAACACAGCGCCTACACAATTCGCCGCCATCAAACACAGCACCTACACAATTCGCCGCCATCAAACACAGCGCCTACACAATTCGCCGCCATCAAACACAGCGCCTACACAATTCGCCGCCATTCATTTCAGCGGTGTTTCAAAAGGGCGTTGCTAAATACCGGGCGTAAACAACACGTCGTGTTCTAGACTAGAAATTCAAAGCAAAATGAAAGCAAAATTGGTTGGCCATCTTCTTCACGGATCCGAAGTTGATTGATTGCTGCCGCCGCCCAATTCATTTTTATTTGACTAGAACTTCAAAGCAAAATGAAAGCAAAATTGGTTGGCCATCTTCTTCACGGATCCGAAGTTGATTGATTGCTGCCGCCGCCCAATTCATTTTTATTTGACTAGAACTTCAAAGCAAAATGAAAGCAAAATTGGTTGGCCATCTTCTTCACGGATCCGAAGTTGATTGATTGCTTCCGCCGCCCAATTCATTTTTATTTGACTACAACTTCAAAGCAAAACCAAAGCAAAATTGTTCTTAATAAGGCGGGGTTGGGCGTCTATAAAACCTGTGCATGAACCGAAATGAGGATACATTGAAGTATAGTTTACTACGAGATAGGTCTAAGTCAGTGTCTAACTGTCTATAGCATTAAGATGTCTCTCGAATGCGTTAAGAGTAGCAGGGGCGGTGATCTGCTGATCCTCGATGGATTCACCTTTCGGAAGGAGAAAACGATCAAGACGAAGACAATCTGGAAGTGCACTGAAGGCGACCGGCTTAAGTGTCGTGGCCGTTGTCATACGGTTGGAGAGGAGATTGTGAAGGTCTCTACTCCGCACAATCATGTTCCTGACGTCGCGACCATCGAGGCCAGGAAAGTTATGGCTAAGATGAAAGAACGTGCTCTGGCGTCCCAGGAACCTAGTCACCAGATTGTAGCCTGTGTTTCTGGTGAAGTGAGACCGTCTGTGGCAGCCCAACTACCGTCAATCCGTCACATCAAGCAGACCATCCGGAGAGCACGCCGAATTGTTGGGGCACCTCTCCCAACGCCGACGAGCCTTCACGACCTTGAATTGCCAGAAACTTATCGGAAGACAACGGTAGGATCTGACTTCCTTCTTTACGATAGTGGGCCAGGTCAACACCGGACCTTATTTTTTCCACGCAGCGGAACTTGGACCTGATGTCACAATGTCCTCACTGGTATTGTGACGGTACGTTTAAGACCATGCCTCCACTATTTACTCAGATTTACACTATCCATGCGCTCAAATACAACAACGTCATCTTATGTCCGAACGAAACACAAACAGTTACGTACGGGTCCTCACCGAGCTGAAAAACCTTAATTCCAATCTGAGGCCACAATCCATAATGACCGACTTCGAGCACGCTGCGCTATTGGCGTTCAGACGTATTTTCCCCGACGCGGAACAGCACGGATGCTTTTTCCACTTCAGCCAATGTCTATGGCTACGCGTACAACAGATCCCAACCCTGCAGGAAATGTACACAACTGATCCAGATTTCGCCGTTTCAATCAGGATGCTAGCAGCACTAGCTTTCATCCCGCTCGTAGATATTGTCCAAGCGTTTGAGCAGCTTGTGGACTCACCGTTTTTTCAGCAGCACGAAGAGGTAGTTCGCGATCTCGTCAATTACTTTGAGGACACTTGGATTGGCAGACCTAACAGACGTGGAGGCAGAGCAGAACCTCTATTTCCACACGCCTCTTGGAATTGTGTTGATGCTGTTTATGGTGACCTACCGAAGACCAACAACGCGGTCGAGGGATGGCACCGGGGCTTCAGCGAACTTCTGGGAGCTTATCACCCTTCAATTTGGAAATTCATATCTGCTTTGAAGAAAGAGCAGAGCATGAATGAAATGGCAATTGAGCAGTACATCGCCGGTAGGAATCCTGCTGGCGGTCGTCGTATCTACAGAGACACAGCGGAACGCATTAAAAACATCGTGTTGGATTATGCCAATCGACCGCTTCTGGACTATTTGCGTGGCATCTCGCACAACTCGAACCTCCAGGTTTAGCTATTGCCTACTTAACATGTAACTGATTAACTGAACAGACGATTTAAGCTTTAACTATTTGATAACTTAAATTTAAATTTAAACTGTTTGAAAGTTTCATCATTAAAATAAAATATAGGTTATCATAAGAGCAGTCTTGTTGTCAAGACCTTAAACCTCAAGACCAAGACCAAGACCAAGACCTTGAACCTCAAGACCAAGACCAAGACCAAGACCTTGAACCTCGAGACCAAGACCAAGACCAAGACTTTGAACCTCGAGACCAAGACCAAGACCAAGACCTTGAACCTCAAGACCAAGACCAAGACCAAGACCCCAAAAATCGAAATCAGGTTAAGACTTCAAAAAATTGTCAAGTCGGAATATTCACTATTTTAATGAAAACATGAGTCTTTTATTTTATTCAAGCAAATTAACTTTAAATGCAAACTGCAGAGAAATCCGAATTTGTATTCAAAAGTCCTTCATGCAAACTCTTATACCAAATGCCTTTTGTATTTTATAAAAACCAATTCGCTCAGAATTTCTTACCAAGACGTGCCTGGTGGGCCTCATAAAAATTCCGCCATGTGAAAAAAATACGTTCTACAGGTGCTGAAGTCGCTGACACACACAGAGTAGCTTTTCAAGCACTGGATATAAATGTACAGATAGTGAGTCCTTTTGAAATCTTCCCATGGTTTATCATACCGTCTGATACAGAATAATTGTTGCTGCTGCCAATGGGTTTTCCTGACCAACATGACTTGTATCCATCAATAGATATTGGTCGTATGATGCAGGCAGGCTAGATACAGAATTCTTGAGTTCTGTTAAATGACTGTTCATATTAACAGCCGGTCTTGGTCTTGGTCTTGCGAGACCAAGACCAAGACTTTGAACCTCAAGACCAAGACCAAGACCAAGACCTTGAACCTCAAGACCAAGACCAAGACCAAGACCTTGAACCTCAAGACCAAGACCAAGACCAAGACTTTTAAAAACGAACTCGAGTGCACTCGAGACCAAGACCTTGGTCTCGAGGACAACAAGACTGCATAAGAGTCGCTTAAATGAATGGCGGCGAATTGTGTAGTCGCTGTGTTTGATGGCGGCGAATTGTGTAGGCGCTGTGTTTCGCGGCGGCGAATTGAGGTCGCTGAGATGAAGGTCGGCGAAATGTGTGCGCTCAATTCAACGGTTACCAAGCATAGTACTTAGTCCAAGGCTGCATTGCAGTGCTTGTTCAGCCTGCAATATACTCAATATTGATAAATCCAGTTAGCGTAAGTAGCAGCAGTTGAAAAGTTTAACTAGTCCTCCACAAGTTCACTAGAGATAACTGGATAAACATAAAATCTAACAGTAACGAACCCAATTTAAGAGGATCTAGAGAGTTTAACTTTAACACGCTGCAATCTGTGCTGGTTAAATTAAAGTACAGTTTATAATTGTCATGAAAGAACGAGAGCCAATTAGCTGTAAGAGGAGCGAAGGCTGACCTTGTGGCATTTAATATCAGCCCCAAGGTCGAAAGCATGTTCTCTGCCGGGACTGAAGAAGCGCTCTGAATGAGGAAATTCTTAGCAAGAGCTTCATGTAGTGGGACCTTGCCATTTCTCCTAAGATTTGAGTCTTGTTGTAATGTGTTTGAATGGCTAGAATGCTGTTACGGTATATAAAAAACAGGCGCATCACGAATTCACATGTGTCTTTCTAACTAGTACCCGGAGTCAGTCGCCAAGAAGTTAGCGACTGACTTGATAAGTTAGCGACTGACTTAGAGACTCAGTCGACTAAGTAGAATGCTTTTCGACTGACTATGTCGCTTAGACTTATCAACTGACTTAGCGACTTGCTATCGACTTGTCAGGTAATCTGGTATGTCTATTGCACATACCTGATTAGCTAACAATATAATGCATTTTACCGCATACTGTACTGACCGTGCCATCATTTCGGTGGGCATTAGATGAGACCCAAATGGGCTTTGTACGGGTCCAGTGTGGGAATATGGGTCCTATAGGCTCTGTTCCATGTGGGTTTGCTGACAAAGGACAGACCCACGAATATGAAAATTAATGTTAATGTGAATTTGTGACGCATTTGAGTGTTAATAAAAGGAATGAAGCATACCGCTAGGTCCAAGGTTGTATTGAAGCGCTTGCTCACCGCTCAGTCTATATCTAAAACAGTTCTTATGTTGAAGTTGCACAATTAGGGATTACAAAATTTAGTAACTTACATGAATGTCAAGGGTTCGAACTGTCGTTAAAACACAAAGATAAGAATCGATTTTAATTGCAGCAGTAACAGCTGATAGTTAGTATGGTAAGAAACTAAAGGATGCAACATTTGAGTCTCTGTCTACAGTAGTAGGCCTACTGCGTGTCTCAGCTATGGTAGCATATTCACAAAAATGGACCCAAACCCAGATTTCTCTCGGGAACGCAAATGGCCTCCAATTTTCCCCAATTTTACAAGCATATTATCAATTTTCTTGGCTTCATTTTCAATTATACCGCTGGTTGAAGTCGTTGAAACAGCGTATTTTCAACGAGACGTTTGAATATATGCATGTACGAAGAGCTAGACGCCATTGTTGACGAGAACAAGTGCGTGACGTCAGGTAACGTGACAGACATCTGAGACTGAGTGATGATAGTAAGTGTAGCTAGTAAAGTAGGCCTAGTAAGTAGGCAGGTAGTATGGTAGTAAGTAAAGAACTGGTGACCTGACAACAACTGTTAGTCTGTTGCACTTTGACTCGTTACTTAATAAGCAAGTTGTTGCAGTCCACATAGCCTATTCCCCGTCTTCATAATTATCAACACCATCTTCGTAATAGACTGCATAAATTCACTCTAGCCTACCAGAAAAAGACAACCACTATATCCCTTGTATTCTCTATAAGAACTCCTACTAATAGAGCAAACTCTCTAAATTATAATGTACCAGCTTGTTTTCCTCAAGAAACGAATATTTTATTGTATTGCAAGTGTTGCTCATGACCTGCTGCTGATGTTTTCGTCAAATCGAAACTTGGAAACCGCGATTAAAACAAGCAAAATATTAAGTGAATGAAGTCGCTACCAGTCGATAGCTTAGCGACTGGTTTCGATTTGAGGGCTTAGGGGAGGCGGCGGATGGCGGCGGCGCTGGGGACTATTTCTAACATGTCTAACACAGGCCCAAAACTAATGCACTTAATTGTTTCTTACTTTGAGGGAGACATACATTATTCAACTTAATAAAGAAGGTCACGTTTCGCTGCAAGTCATGGTATGTGTCCAGATGAAGCGGTGGTAAATTAATAGCGAGTAGGCCTATAGAACAAGTCAAAATTACCAAACCACTATTGCGTTACATTCAGATCAAATCAAACTTATGTTACGAACACAGCATAACAGGGCATAAAATGATGTCAAAAAGTTAGTCAAAATAATATTTAAACAGTTGACGAGGCACATGGAATTATAAAATAGTAACGTACATGAATGTCACGGGTCCAGTCGTTAAATACGAAGATAAGAATTAATGTTAAGTGAAGCAGTAGGCCTAACAGATGGTAGTTAATGTGATAAGAAACTAAAGCATGCAACATTAAAGTCTCGGACTTTAAGAGTAGGCATATAGTGACCTATAGTTCGCAAAAATGGGCCCAAACGCAGGATTTCTCTCGGGAACGTAAATGGCCGCCTACTTTCCCTAATTGTACAAACATAATTAATATTGTCAATTTTCCTGGATTCATCTGCAGTTATACAGCTGGCAGAAGTGGTTGAAACCAGCGTAAATTCAACAAGACGTTTGCATGGGCCTACGACGAAACGCCATTGTCGATGAAAGCAAGTGCGTGACGTCAGGTAACGTGACAGACATCTGAGTGGTGATGGTAAGCATAGCCAGTAAAGTACTAAGTAGGTAAGTAGTAAGATAGTAAGTAAAAAACTGGTCCTCTGTTAATCTGTTGCACTGTGACTCGTACCTTATAGGCAATAATTGTTGCTCCTATCCTGCTGCTGATGTCTTCTTCAATTCGAAACTCGGAAATCGCGATTACAACAACAAGCAAAATATTAAGTGAACAAAGTCGATAGCTTAGCGACTGGTTTCGACTTGACGGCTTAGCGGCGGCGGCGCTTGATGGCGGTGGTGCTGGGGACTAGCTACAATATCCGTCTCTGAATACATACACAGTGATACACTGATGTATACTGAGCAATAGCTTAACCATTTTCTGGTCAATCGAGGAGGGCGACGCTAATTATCTTTGTTATGACTCAGTATCGTTAAACAGCAACTAACCAACTGGAATGGTCTGAGCTAGTGGGGTAGTTTCTCTTGCCCCTTACAATTAGCACCAGGCTTAACCCTCAGGCTGGCTACCAAGGTTTTTTTGGCGACATCGGCTACCAAGGGGATGGTTACCATCCCCTGGAATTTCGTGTTTGGTTTCAAATATCATATCATGTAATACAGCATTTGATTCAGCATTCATTTCTGACAAGAATGGTACATTTAGTTGTAAAATATATGAATGCATCTCGAAATTATATATTTTTTAACAAAGGCACCGGTCCATTTAACGATATCTGATATTATCCCACACAATTTGTATTTTTTGATGTAAAATATAAATGATGTGGGTTTTGAAAATGAACTATGTATCCAAGAGTATTCTAAATATAATCAGGCTTAATTTTCAACAATAGAAACTATTTCAAGGTCTGTTTTAGTTTCAGGAAAAACCTAAAGGCTATATCAACATGAATCATGAAACAAGAAATTATGTAATTTTTCCCGGCAGTCAGATACGTCAGTGGTCCTTGCAGTTATTGCAAGTTACTTTCATTTTGTGTGTGAATGCTTCCTGCAAAACGGCTTCTTGAACACTTCACAGCACTGCTTTACTCTGTTAGCATTCTGCTTAGACTGTTTGTAGCCCTTCCCCATACCCAACCATATCGGTTCACGTTGTGATGCTGCATCAGTGATTTTCACACTGAAAAAGCGTATTATTATTTATTATGATCACTTCCGGTTTTCAAAAGACAAATAACTAAGCAAGCAAATATAGCCCTACATTCCCTCTAAAGAATGGCATAGTTGTTTCTCTTCCAGAAGGAATAATGAATACCTTTATAGTTAACAACAGCTAACAGCTGACGAGAGAAATTCCTGATTCCAAAAGTGGTACCTAGGATATACCGGGTATAACTTTTTTATGGCGTGGGATATCATCACGACGTTTACCTCAAAATGTGCACAAATGGACCCCCTACAGCTAACTAAAATGTCAAAATTATATTCCATGTGCTAAAAAAATTTTTTACAGTAAAACGAAGGGGGTGGTCACTATCCCCCTTGGTAGCCCGAGGGTTTTAACCGAAGCTGATCCTCATACCCTCTGTCTCTCATCCCTACCTTAAGCTCTTCAACAGGTAGACCAATGTGTTGCTAAATGATAAACGAAAGACTGAGTGACAATGACTCAAAGACTGATTGACTGACTAAACACTTGAACAACTAATTGATTGACGAAATGAGTGAGCAACTGAATGACGAAATGAGTGAGTAACTGATTGATGAAATTAGTGAACGACTGAACGAGAGAATCCTTGAGAGACCTAATTTCTTCCAGTTTTTATTTTTTTTATTTTATGTTTTACGTTTTTGTTGTCATGCTTGAAGTTTTCTTGGTTTACGATGTATGTACACCAGAGTGCGGTTATGCAACTGGTATAATAAGAATATACTTACTTACTTACTTACTTCTCTTTGACTTCTCTTAGTTTCTCCGGTTCCATGGATTTCGTCTGATCCTTGTGATAGCGGGCGATGAATGGAATCGGGTTGTCCTGGTCAAAAAGTCGAATGACGTTATCTATGACCGTTCGCTCACACTCCACTTGCTCGCTCAGCCAGGGCCGTTTTATCGGCCTACGAAACTTCAGGGGCCTACGAAAGTCTTAAAATCTGAAAATCAGATATTAAATGATTTACCTAGAAAATGGGAAAAGGAAAATTAAATATAACAATAAATTCGAATTTAATAACTTTTGTACCAAAGCAGTTTAAGTAAGCTGTGCTAACCTAACTTATTTGAACTTTGCGGCTGTTTGCTTCAGCAAAATAACATATAGGCCTAACGTTTTCAAATGTCATTTCTCGCATTAAGTCGTTTTTAATTGAAAGTAGTGTAAGGGAAGATAGTCGTCCTTGTCCCATCGTTCACCGAAGATAATTTTGTATAAGTTTAAGTTTCGAAAAAGAACGTTCACCTTCAGAACTGGTTTCAAAAATGGAAAGAGATTCGAAAAGCAATATTTACATTTGGAAACTTGTCACCAGCTTATCATCTGTTTGTACCGTAATCATTTCAGTCACAGTTTTTTTTATCAGCAAATATTCATGAGAATAAAAGAAACTCGTCAGTATTTGCCTCTTCCAGGTCTGATGGATATATCTCAATTAATGCCTTGGCCTTTAAAACTATTTAATCACTTTGTCAAAAGTGATGAAATGGTTTTTATCTGTCAGAATGAAAATTGAACCTTTCATGTAGTGTTGCGTAAGCTGCTCGGCGTTTTCCCATCTCAGTTATTACTAAGTCTGTCTATAATCATGTCGAAAGGCTGGGTAGGGCCTACGGAATTTGTCACTGGCACTCAGATTTAAACTCGGATCAGTATTATCCATAACACTGTCATGAATTTGTTTTTACACTCGTTTACGTTGTGTGCATTCCGATTGTTTGAGATTTCTTGCCATATTTCAAACAGTTCAAATTTATTACATGTATCACGAAAGTATGTTATGAGACTGTCATACAATTCGATGATGGTGCACAACTCAATACCAGATATTATTGACAATATGAATTTTTTGGAGTAAATCTGTCCAAATCACACACATTAACGCTTTCTCAAAATGGTCTAACTTTTTAATTAGTGATTTTGCTTCATGAAAGCTGGTGGTGGTTGACATTCGCTTTCAGTAACATCAGACAATGCATGGCGAATCTCCATATAATTTGCATAAAAAGCTTTTCTAGCATCATTCCGTGCCGATCACCTTAATTGTTTTTCATTCATTCATTCATTCATTCATAAATTTAATATAGCGCACCTTCAAGAAACCTACTCAGAAGCGCTCGCAGCCCAGCCACGGCAATAGAGATTAGACTTGAGCAGCTTAATAGTAGAGCCGTGGCTAGCTAGAGTTCACACGCCTGAGGCGCCACTCAGTTTCTTATAGACGTTGCAGTAAAAAGGTGTTTTCCTTCATGCGTTCTTTAAGTTTTCATCAGAAGCTGAGAAGCATGTGTAGACTGACTGAACAATACCAAAATAGTTCACAGCAGATGAACCAACCAAGTTTAGGCTGTGGGCAGCACATGGCACTATTCCGCTAAATTGTTAATTTCTCATACGCCTGAATAAATGCAACTCATACTGCTTGCATTATCATAATTTTTATGATTGTGACCTGCAATTTGTAATGCCTATACCGTGAAGTTGGGGCCTACGAATGCAAGAGTTCCTAGGGCCTACGATGACCTTAAAAGGGCCCTGCGCTCAGCTCACTCGTCGGATCCAAAGTGCAACGCAAGTCATCGTCCGACGAGTCGACGACACTCGCTTCCTCTCAGTCGACTCTACTTTCTTCTTAACGACACCATCTCTTGAGCACGATGCTTTAGTCGCCATCTTTAGAAAAAAGAACATTTAAAGTAACCCAAGTATTATGACTTGAAGACAGAAGAGTCAATTACGAAAATGAAACCGTAATCAAGGGTAGTTTGGTTTTCCATTTTATTAATTATTTTGCATTTCTGGCAGATCATTTCTACCTTGTAGCGCTATTAAACATTATCGAGGTGGCATGATTACTGTGGTTTCAGCGAAATACTGAAAGCCTCTGTCTCTGTCTGGTAACCGAACTTGGGATATCCTTTTCGTATCTCTGGACAACCACTTTGAATAAGCTGGTGCTCTGCGCTTAGCTCTATGTAGTATACCCCGTGATCGATCGAGTCAGTCGATCAAGTCGATCGAAAATCGGCCAAGTCTAGTCGGTCGAAAATCTTCGACTCGATCGACTTGCAAGTCGAGTCGATCGTGTGTTTTGCCAAGTCGAGTTGATCGTCGTTTCCTCGACTTGACTCGACTATGAAATATTTTCTTAGTATTTCTTGCAGCTTCGTCACAAAATGTCCCACATATTTGTTCTTTGTAAACGCACAACTACCGTATTAACCTGATTTGAAGTTCAGTGCAAATTATAAACCTTTTGGTGATTTGTATAGTGGAAGCTGCAGATACTTTTTTCACAGTTTTACGGTGAAATGGACAGATGAAGATGCGTCAAAAAATGCGCGTTTCAGGAAATTTCAGACCTGTAGTCACTAACGACGATCTCAAAACGTTCGAGTGTCTGATGCTAGGACGGGACTGAATGCTTAATCTATGCACTACAGACTACTGTATACACTCACAAACTTCCGTAATCGTAAGCAGCATAAAGTTTCTTACAATAACTATTAACTAGACACTGCAGTCCTCTGCTGCCGTCTAATGTGTGGAACTTGTACTAATTTATGTTCCGTACTGTACGAGATTCCCTTGTAGCCTAGCTGATCGAGTCAACGACGACAGCGTGGCTTAATAGTCACATGAACATAACAGGGCTTGAAATCGCGTGTCTTCTGACACACAGTGCAGCTGACATTGTCCAGTGTGCAGCTGACTTGCCTAGAGTGTGCAGTATGAATTTTTAACAGAGTAGCTCAAGTCAACCACACACGACATCATTATAATACCTTAAATTGTACTTACCAGTTCAATTACAGTTTTACAGTTTGAGGAAGAGTGTGCAAATGAAATTTATGACTAATTTAGGTACTGGAATATAAGAATGCAACAGTCGTCAGCAATTTTGGCCAAGAGCAGTGGCCCAGGAAGTGTTTAAAAGTTACGTGAGTTATAACTTCAGCCAAGTACAGACGTAAGATGGGTAGAATTATACATTAAATCCGATGTAACCAATCATATGAATATTTTGTCTAGTTTTGCAATCAGTGGAAAAGTTTATTATACTACATATTCATAAAATGAAAAGCGTCAATAGCACAATAAGTCAAGAACTACTTTAGCAAGCATCAAGTACAAAGCGCCAGCCAAAAGTTGTGTGAGCATCCTCCTGCCTCGGCGTCACAGAACAAAAAACTTGTGCGAGCATCGGCACCTTTGTCGCCATGGCTTCCGGGCCCCTGGCCAAGAGATACAGTCCAAGTCGACAAAGTCGACCAAGTCGATCGTTTATTTGCCAAGTCGATCGAGTCGACGAGAGGTTGACTAGTCGACAAAGTCGATCGAGTCGATCGTCGGCCGAGTCAAGTCGATCGCAGTAGCTCGACTCGATCGATCACGGGGTATACTATGTAGGCTACAGTACAGTAGCGCTTTAGAAATTTGGAGTTACGATTACGATTACAATTAGTTAAAAGAAATTTCATGAGAAATTTCATTAAAGTTAAACATTCAAGTTTTTAAAAACTACACAAAAAGTTTGATAAAAGTTTAAAACTGCCGTCAGTCGTCTTCTATATTTTGCCTCCATTCAGTGATAGTCCGAACTTTCAGTGCCCATTAGCTATGCCATAGCTATATAGATTATAGAGGGTGGGCCAAAAAAAGTAACACACTACAAGTTTTTGCTAAAATTTCGGCCAAACGTAAGAATTTTTACTGGCTTAAAAGTAATTCACATTTAGGCCTACGTAAAAAAGCCAAATTTCAACAAAATATTTCAAACAGAACCAAAGTAATATAACTTTTACTAAGTCCACCCACAGTTTTTTGATGGTCCAAAAACAAAAAAAAATAACAAAAAACGATTTTTCTTATTGAAGCAACGTCGGACTCGGAAATGAAGCAGAATTTTACTGAACTTTCATTGATCAGTTTCTGGAGTGGGCTAATTTAAAAATATTCCACGGTCGCGAAATGTGCATTTAGCGTGCTTCTGAGATTTTCCACAACGCATTTGTGCGAATCTGGATTCTCATTATTATACACTACAACGAAAACCAACTAAATGCTGCATGAGAATCCAGCTTTCTAGCATCAAGCCAAATATAACAAATTGTCATGAGAGGAAACGAAAGTACTGCACACATTAAGACTTCACGTAGGCCTACTCCCAATATCACAATATTGGGAGTAGGCCTACATGAAGTTTTAATGTGTGCAGTGTGAACCTTTGTCTTAAAAACTGTACACTTTGATTTTTGATAATAGAGCAAAAATATGGTCGTGTGAGTTTAGTTAGAGCTATAGCCTATTAGTATACTTCTCAGGCGCTATGTATGCCTCAATATGTTTAGTAAATGTTGGGGTTCGACAGAAGATATTAAGATGAGAAGGTTCCCTGGCCAAAAACGTTTGGGAAACGCTGGTATATAGTGACCGGGGGATGGAGAAAGACTGAGACAGGAGGATGATCGGGTAGAGCGGTACGTTTGACTGGATGGTGAAGAGTTCGCAAAGATATTTGGGCTTGGAGTATTGTATATAGGAAGTTGTAGGTTAGTGTTAGGACTTTAATTGGATTCGCACTGGGATTTTTAGCCAATGAAGTGATTTGAAGATGGGAGTGATATGATGCTGCTTGTGCGTGAGCTTTCGATAAGTTGGAGACGCTTTAGTTGGGAGGTTTCAAGGTTGAGGGAGAGGGATTGTGGTAATCGAGCTTTGAGTGGACCATGCAGGTAGCAATGGTTGAGACAATTTTAAGCATGTACCGGATGCAGCAGCGGTCATGATTGTCCATCAAGCAGGATCCTCTATCGTTTTTCTCTCCGACTGCTTCTATTAATCTAGATTCTGTCCGATTGCAACTCCGTTTCAATTAACTGAACTGAACCAAGCAGTCTCTTAGACTTAACCTGTGTTAGGGCCTACTTCGGAGTGCAGTCTATAGCCCACCCTCTCCGAAGTCAGGTGGAGTAATTTCTCAAATGGAATTAACTCTTCACGTGTAAAACACTTTCTGTCTGTCAGTCTGTCGGTCTCTGTCTCTGTCTCTGTCTCTCCCTTTCTCTATGTGATCCCAATTGGCTGTATGGTCGATTCTCGCCTATCTTACGCATAGAAACCTATGTTTGTGTTCAGACAACTCCGTTCCGCCCATGGTCGTGGCCTACTTCGAGCTATACCCTAATTCGGGTTTTAATTGCTCTCTCTTCCCACTGACGTTGGCTACACCTGTTCCTCCTTCATTTCACCAATCCATCGGCTTCCATAGCGCACACCATCTAATGTAGCTATTAGGCTACAAACTGCATGCAAGGTGCACGCAATGCCAAGCATGTACGATACGTATGCAACTATGCATTAGTGTTTGTATGATATGTGTATTCATGTATCGGGTTTGTAATGTAATGTAAATGTAGATCTCCGAAATTTCTCAGCGCCACACAAAAGCCACGTCAGGGAGACCAGCTTATTCACCGGCGCTATATCAAATCAAATCCGCAATAGCCATGTCCGCCTTGTCCGTTCCGGTGCCAGGTCAGAGTCCGGGGGGGTCAAGCCGAGGAGACAGCAGGGTGCTACGGTGGTAATCGGTGATGACGGCGGTTGTGTGGTGGCGCAGGAATGGAATCAGGATAAGATAGCTTGAAGATTTCGGTTTTCAGTCGTGAGTGGAAAGCAGCGGAGGACAGTGCGAGCGGAGAAAGGTGTTGTCAACAGGCGATATGGGAGGATGAACAAACTGACGGAGATCTTTTGGGAGGTCATTCCAAAGAGCCGGTGCAGCATAGACTAAGGAGCGGTTGCAGAATTTCAGAGATGAGGACACTGAAGGCCGAGATAGAGAAAGATATGATGATGAGCGAGTAGACCCGGACGGGTTGGATGGTGAATAGCTGGTTTACTTTACTCTGCCTGTATGTCAAGGTAAACAACATTCCCACCACTTCAGGCTACGATCAAGGTGAGAGATTCTTCCCTGTTATAAATTGTTTTATATTGCCCCTCTCTGCGATTGTCTCTTGATTGCACAAGATTGTACGATCTACACTACAAGACGATTATCACTTATTACATGAATTAAATTTAAGATCTACCTAAGACGAACGATTATAGGTCCACTGAGTGTAAACATGTCGAGATGCTAGTGGGCATTCGACTGCTTCTGTTCACAATATTCCGCCGACTCCCAAAGACTGTGTTGGTCCACCTCGGCTACCGGTTACCTTTCTGTTGAATGTTCGGCTGTATGCACTTGTTATAGGCTAATATTAATCTGAAATCCATTTTGGCTGACCGCTAGGCTAGTCTCACTCCAGCAGCGCTCTCTGTTCTTGTAGACTATCTTGTTTGGTTCCTTTGTAGCCGGTTATGCTATAACCATCATCATCATCACCATCGTCGTCATCGTCATCGTCGTCGTCGTCATCACCATCATCATCAGTTTCTCGGCGATGGGTATGACGATGGTCTCCAGTGTTCTCGGTCATTTGTCAAATATATATTGCCACCCTTAGTATTAGTCTTTATTTATATTATCTGTCCAGCGTAGTTTTGGTCTGGTTTTGTTGTGTCTTTATTTATATTATCTATCCAGCGTAGTTTTAGTCTGGTTTTGTTGTGTCTTTATTTATATTATCTATCCAGCGTAGTTTTGGTCTGGTTTTGTTGTGTCTTTATTTATATTATCTATCCAGCGTAGTTTTGGTCTGGTTTTGTTTCTTTCTCCTTCGATTCTTGCATGTATTGCATTGAGTCGAATCTAGTCAGTTGGCATTCTCTCTACATGTCAAAGCATCGGAGTCTTCGCTGAACGACTGTGTTTACGAGAGTTGTTTGGATAACAAATGATTGTCTTGTGTCATCATTTCTTATTTTCTGCAGTCTTGAAATCCCTGCAATCTTCCGCAGCCAGCTCATTTCTGCTGTAAGAATTTTTCTCTCATCTTGTTTTCGCATTGTCCAACGTTCCGATCCGTATAAGAAAATCGGTTGTCTCATCGACTCGTATATTTTTGTCTTGGTTTTCTTGAAAAATTCTCTGCTTCTCCATATCTTGTTCATTATTCGAAATGCATGTGAAGCGCGCCCAATCCTCCTTTGTATATATCTTTTTCGTTGCTGCCATCTGCGTTTTTAGCCCTCCTAGATAGATCACTTCATTTAAGAATAAGGCCTACATTCATATTAGTTGCAAATACGTGACGATAGCTTTCTAATGAATTCTTCCCGATCAAATTGTTTCCAATTTGGGCCATGATTCGTATTAAGACTTCCTTCGGTGATGTCTTCGTATTCGACAATAGGTATTTCGATTGTAGTGCTATCTGGACATAGGTCAAGATAGATGTCATAGACAAAATAGTTTCGATAGGGAACCATAACCGCAGAAGAAGATTCAAAGTTGTCATCTAATTGCAGGTCTGATAGACGTACTCGCTGTATGAATGAGGGCATGAAGTAACCGGGATAAATATCATTTCGAGAAAATTCCATGAAACAAAACATGATCCTCTCGACCCAGAAGGCGAGTTGTTTTGGCGTGATTATATCTTCGTTTTTCGTTTCACTTCCATTTCTGGCATTGAGAGCTTCCATGCAAAACAGAAGACAAGTCTTCAATTGATAAGTAATCCCCGAATGACGATAAAGTATCATCTTGCAAACCATATATGCAGCCTTCATTAAAGAAGAGCTTTCTTTTATGATTTGACTTTCTAACGGTGCAAATGAAATTCTGGCAAATGTCTCGGAAAAACGAAAGTGACCACCACCTTGCTTGGAAGAATCAAAATTTGGCCGATCAAAGACCAGCATACAACTTTTTGCTTTCACAGCTGGTTTTAACGCAACTGGCAGAGGGTCGTCTGGCCACCAATCTTCCATATGAATACAAGCAACAATGTCAACTGATATCTCGACAAAAAGAATGCCATCGATGGGATGAATCATTCTCAGTCGCACAGTCGTATGCAGACCAGCTGGTTTTCGAGATTTATCTCCCTCTATGTCGGTTAAGTTCCATTCGAAAAGATGTTCATCTTGCCAGAAATTGGAGTCACACAGGACTTCTTCTAAGATAACCTGGAATCTAGAATTGACTTCGTTAGTCAACAGCCAGTGATCTAAGTTGAAGAAGCAAGCAAAATTCCCATCACTCAGACTTTTTGTAACGTTACACGACTTCCGTCTCAGTTGAAAGTATCCTTTTGGACCCAATGGATGTGGAAACGCTTCGCAAAGTTGGCTGAATTTAATCAGTTTGAAGTTAAAGTCAAAGTCCGCTGAAATGACGACTTTTGTTTTTTCATCGGCGCTTCCGACTAAAGTCGGCTGGCATTCAAATCGCCAGTCCCTTTCCTTTACACCTTTTGTCAAACGCTCAATTAGGTGTTGTATTGGCGGTTTGAGTTTGCCTAGGCGTCTGTTGAGGCGAGAAAATTCGTTTTCGGTCCATATCTTCCAAATTGCTTCTTCTGACGATCCCTGAGGGCGAGGAGATTGGGAGTTAATTCTAATGGTTTCAACCAGTTTTTGCTTAGTTAATTCTGTCACATGTTTAGTGTTGAGTACGTGCGCAATATTTCTGGACTTGGTGTACAGCATCATCTTCCCGATTGTCAAATTTATTGCGCTGTCTTCGTTGGCAGTAACCAATTCTCGTAGCTGCTTAAGATCTTTTGGCGTATATCCAAAGTTGTCCTTTATGTTTTCATTAGCTCCGTATTCGACGAGAAGCTCGTACTGATCATTCATTTCTGCGTAATGTAAAGGGATCTTGCCGTAAATGTCAGCTGCGTTTGCGTTAGAATCCATTTCCAATAACACCCTCACCAGTTTGCGATCTCGCTCGGCAAAGTAGGATGGTAGGCCCTTTACCGTGCGTGACATGACAGCATAGTGAAGTGGATTTCGTCCTTTGTCGTCTGTTGCATTGGCCCATTCCCTTAAATTCTCTGGTCTTAGGAGAAATCCATCAACCATTAACTTTATTTTGTTACTGTCAATTTTCCGTTTGGCTGCTTTCATATCTTCAGTTGCGTAATTTGAAACACTGCAGATGATCAGTCGATGAAGTGGACTTCGACCTCTCTCGTCAATCCTTGCCTCATCGATTGGCGCTTCGTTTTCTGGTTCTAGTAACATTCCAATGGCGCCGCGATTCTTAAGTGATTCGAAAGTGGCCGTAGTAATTCGCTGGGAAGACTTAACTGCCAAATCAAGTGACGTATTTCCTGCGAAATCTGTGGCATTCACATTAGTTTTGTCGTTATACAACAGCAATTTAACCACTTCTTCTTTAAATGGAGTGGTTTCCTTGTTATATTCAATATGTTCCTGTAGACGGTCAGTTACTTCATGTGGATCCAAGGTTCGGGTAGGACTATCACTGCTGCCAATCTCAAAAGAATTAACTCCGTCAAATTTTCGCTCAAGAAGCCCTTCGCAGAAAAAATGCAAATCAAGCCAATTCATATTTGGCTCATAGATAGCTGCGTGCAAGGCAGTAAATCCGTAATAGTCGTACAAATTCACGGAAGCATTATAGTTTAGAAGTAGGCGCACTACCGAGACATGATGCATTCCAGCTGCTTTAATCAAAGCTGTTTCTCCATGACGGTCTCTTGCGTCAATGTCGAGCTTCATTCCTGATTTGTGCTCCCAGTCAAACAAAATTTGAATTGCTTGATAACAACCATTCTCAGAAGCAAACATCAAGGGCGTTTCGCCAAAAGAATTCCTCAGGTTGAAGTTTGCGCCTTTCTCTAATAGCAAATGTATCACATCGTTTATGATTTGAACATACAGATTTCGCCATTCGGGCGATTCGATAATAATATAATCAGAAGAAATTATATGCTGCATGACTTCGTGAAGGAGAGTATTCAATTCATCGTCCTGGTGGTTTACATTAAATTTGCGCGTGTTAATAAGAACTTGTGCAAATTCTCTTAAATTCGTCCTGCATTGTTCAAGGTCACTTCTACCTTTTTCAAGCAAATGCTTCAGTTCGATTGAGCGTATTATTGAACTAAAGCTCTTTCGAAGATCCTCTTCTGAAAATAAACATTGGTCTCCACTGAGCAAGAGTTTAACCATTTCCGAGGCGACCGAAATTCCTGCGAGTTCGAGTGCATTGGAATCACCCAAGCATCTCCTTATCTCGAGAGGTATATTTTCTTCTCTCCAAATTATTCCGGCAGAAACGCGTCGACCATCGCGTTTAAAAAGTTCAGCTGGAATGACGCCTCTCGTTTCAACCAAGTTTTTGGCTTTCTCTTGAAGTTTGTTCTTCTCTTTAGCTAATTTCTCAAAAATCCTGCAGTGCTTCAATATAACCTCAACAACGTCCGTATGACCTTTTCTGACGGCAACGAGTAATGGTGTTTCAGTGGAGTCAATAGACCTATCTACAAAATCGCAAACGCCGCGGCGCAGTAGCAAATCCACGATATCTGCATGACCATTCTCAGCTGCAAAATAAAATGGTGTTTTTTTGGATTGTTTCATAACATCAACGGTAGCATGGTTGTCCAGTAAAATCTTAACAATGGACGTATGACCATTTTGGCAGGCTAAATGAAGTGGAGTCTTCTTGGCTTTGTTACATGCATTAACATTTGCACCGTTAAATATCGAATTCTCTACCATTTCTAACCGTTCATGTTCAGCTGCAAGGTGAAGTGGTGTCGCTTTTCTTTTGAAGACTGCATTACCAACAGAAGAATGACTCAGTAGATTATCTGTGATTTCAACATTGCCACCTTCTGCTGCGATTAGGTGTGAAGTATGACCAACACCAACTTTTCTTTTAATGGGATGTTGCGAAAGTTCAAATTCAGCTGCAGGAACTTGGTTTACCGCCAGCTGGGAACTAATCCCCCTATCCCTTTCCGCAGTCTCATTGAGCAAGACATTTACATCACGGTTGTGGCCATTGCTTGCTGCAAAGTGAAGAGCAGTATCGCCATTTTCGTTGACCGTGTTGACTTCACCTTCGTGATCTATCATTGCTTTGACTATTCCCACGCAACCTATTTCAGCAGCTTTATAAAGAGGAGTCTTACCAGAAACATTTCGGATATTAGCACCTGCATTACTTCTCAACAAAGCCTCTACAACTTCGAAATGGCCATTTTGGGATGCAAGATGGAGCGGAGTGTCACCATCCCAGTTTCTAGCGTCAGCATCCTCAGCATAATTTAGAAGGAGCTGCACAACCTTAGTATGACCGAATTTTGCCGCAAGATGTAGCGGTCTATTGCCATAGCATATCAGCAGAACCCTATGCTTCATAAGAATCTGGACGAGTTCGTAATGGCCATGCATGGCTGCAATGTGAATCGGTGTGTTCATAAATTGGTCGGTTACATGAACATCTGCTTTGCTGTCAAGCAATAATTGTGCAATTGCTAAGTGGCCGATTTCAGACGCCAAATGAAGCGAAGTCTGTCGGAATGCATTTCTAGAGTTAACACTTGCGTTGCTGCATAGGCCCTATTAGGAGATTGACAACGCCTTCGTGACCATTTTGAGTCGCATAGTGTAAAGGAGTGTTACGCTTTTTGTCCAGTACATCGACATTTGCTGACGATATCAGTAAACTTCTAACGGCCTCTGTATCCCCACGTTCAGCTTCAAGGTGAAGCTGACTAAAACCGTCTTTGTCTTTTTCATCGTTGACGTCCGGAGCGCCCACCTCCTCGTCAACGTCAGAATCTGTACTTACCCTTTGAATCTCCTCTTCATCAGCATCAGCATCAGTTTCGGTAGTCAAGCTGTCGTGATTTTCATAATTTGTAATCAATTTTTTCCTTTGAGAATCAATACGGTCAACGAATATGAATGTTCGCTATGAATGTTCGCTATGAATGTTCGCTATGAATGTTCGCTAGTTTCGGATCCATCTGATTCAACAATCATAGTTTCAGCATCTGATTCAAAGTGTTTCGCATCAGATTCGTGGTTCAGTTCATCAGCTGATTGCGCATCGTCGACATCACGTGAGTTTTTTGTTTCTCCAGACACATCCGCAGTATTTTCTGTTGATATTTCACTCATTGCTGCAAGATTCAGTAGTCTGTGTAGCAAATGCAGTTGTTGATAATGGTATAACCAAGTACTACCTGTAAGACAGAGAATAAGATTACGGTTTAACAGAAATGTATACAAGTGCCATATCGAAATGAATAGGTATGCCGATGTATAAACTTTTCAAATGCTTTTAGGATCTAGTACTAATCGCGAGTCTGCTTTATAATACCTCTGATTTGTCTTGCTCTGTGAGTGGTGCTAAATTGATGCTCAGTTACAATTACAATGTAGTTTATTACTTTGAATACAGCGGTCGGTGGCGAGGCTTTACTGTGCCACACATACAACGATAGTCTTGCAATATTCACCAAATGAACGCTTGATTTCTTCAACAAGGATTCAATCATAGGACAGCGAACCGGAGTTTTTAAATGACGTCTACGGCTGATTACGAAGAGGTTCAATACAAGAGTAGTTTAAAGTACCCATTCAAAGATTAGGCCTACACACCGCCATCAGTATTCGTCTTCAGGGGCGTGGTCCAGGGATCCGATCGGCACCTTTCAGCAAAGTGCAAAGATCACAAAGGAATCCGCCTCCGGTGTCTCTTCTAGTTTTCTATGTCTTACTTTCCTTATTGATCATATTCTATTTTCACTTATATTTTACATTATTTAGGCTATAGCGCAGGGAACAGGACCGTAAATCTTTTCGACATGTGGGTATGGAAAACTGCCCCTTCGAAAATGTGCATACGTCCCTTAATAAGCCCATATAACACCATTGCATAGTGATCGTAATTATTTAATAAACGCATTGAACAAAGCAATATTCCAACTTCCACTAGGGGGTAATGACTGATTCCCACTACTGAGTTTAGTTGCACACTAGGTTAGTTTAATAATTAATTGAACGGTTACTCTAAACTTCTCTTGTAGTGAACTTCTTCGTAATCGGTCGTAACACCATTTCAAAACTCCGTTTCGCTGTCGCATTATGGAACCCTTGTTGAAGAAATGAACCAATCAGTTCAGAAATATTGCAAATTTTTATTCGTTTGCCCCACTGCATATATGTTCGGACTGTAAGAAGCAAGAAACAAGACTAGTGCTTTTTGTCGAACCAAAAAAGATGAAAGTATTATTTAGTCGCTCGAGTATGAACTCGAGCGACTAAATAATACTTCGTTTTGACTAGGCGTCCACCTATAGCAACTCATTTGCAAACCGAACTGTTACCAATTTTCTCATTCTTTCGCGTGAAATGTTTGATCATCAAGTTAAGCAACAAGGCGGCTATTCTTTTATAATGTGTTGAGCATGGACATAAAAATACTGCAGAAGAAATACAATGTCAGCTGGCACCAAATCAAGTTTTCCTGATCTCCGAAGCGGTGACAAATTTCGGCAACATCTCACTCATGTCAATGTTATCTAAGAGCTCTTGATCAGTGTTTAATCTAGTCCCCCTCTTCTGGGAGGGGAAACAAGGTTTCTGGGGAGCAAAGAATTTACACAAGATTTTGTCTTCCATCTTAAAAAAGTCTATGACTTTTCCAAATTTCATCTTAAAAAAAAGTTGATGACTTTTTTTTTTTTTTTTAGTCATTCGCCCAATTTTCAGAACTTTTCCACAGCAATTACTCTCTCAAAAAGTTGATGACCTTTTTTTAGGAAATCATCTCTCTGGGGGGGAACCATGGATCCACATGTATCCTGGGGGGAATTTTCCTCCCCTAAAGGTATCTACATTGTAATATTGCCGGCCTCTGGGGGAAACATCAATCCTGGGGGGGAACTTTCCCCCCCAAAGACGTCTAGATTAATCACTGGCTCTTGATGAACATGGAAAATTGACACATGGCTTAAGCGCTTTTGATATGTAATCGAGCGCAACCATGTCTTCAATCGTCGGAGTTCGGAAGACTGCGTTCGGAAAAAGCTGATGAGACAGGAATGACCAGTAAGAGTATCACTAAATTTTCCACAGTTCTGAACAAGCCGTCACGTTTCCGCGGCTATCTCTCTTAGGACTTTAGCAGCATCTTGAAGAGAAGCCAATGAATAGCAGTGACACTTGAACATGTGAAGTTCATTTTGCAAATCAGCTCCAGCACTACGGGAGATCCGGATAGTTGTGGCAGATCGGAGAGACCTCTCCAGCCCAGAGCGTTTTCTCTTGCAGCGAAGTCACCATTAGATTTCTCGGACGCTCGCTCCTTCAATTGCATCAGTGTTGTATCAAGGATCTCGTAATGGACCTGCTGGTAAAATTCTTCAACATTCTGGAATTTATGGTCTGATGCAGGACCAGAGAATCTCTTTGGGATGCGTTGCTGTCTTGGGAATATAAGTGACATCCTAGATTGCTCCATTTGGACCTTAATCGTGGCTCAAGAGCTGGTGGAAGAATTCAGGTGAGCGATCTAGTTACAGGTCTTGAATCGTTAACTCAGTGGCTTCCTTTATTCCAGGCACACTTGCGCTCGTCTCTTGAGAAATTGTTTTCAGAACTTCCAGCTTCTCGCAAATTAGGTTTGGACAGAGCTTCAGGTCACTAACCAGAAACAAGCACTTTTAGGGCACAGAAGGAGGTCACGGTGTTTGGAGTAACCTCTGAACAAATTCCCCCGAATATGTAAATACTCGCCAGTGAACAGTTTGTGGTGATTGGGGCTGGCGCCATAACATTTTTGACATAGTGTAATGGAAGAGGGCGACTGGGATGTGAAAAATATATGGATAATGGAACATTTTATGAACACTGTAGGCATTGGAATAGTTAATATTAAGGAACATATATATATATATATATATATATATATATATATATATATATAGACGATAAACAGGCATAGAATTTTCTAACCTAAATGAATATAAACATATAGACTGACTGCATATAAATTTGTGGACTGACTGAATGTATAGTGTAATAGCTGGCATACGAATCACCAGCAGAGCTGTTCCCCCCAGCTACAGAGGGCTGGGTCGACCAGTAAGGCGACAGCAGCTGCGGAGCAGAGACATGCATAGGGACCGGATGTGGAATGACTGAAAAAAGAAGGAAAAGATGCAGAGGCGCAAGAAAGAAAGAGATGACCAAATAATGACAGAATAGGCGAAAGAGGCAGGAACACGCAGGGAATAAAAAGGGAGTGCAATCTGGAGTTGGGTTTACTCTCAGAAGACGTCAGGGTCGAGACAAGGGACGTCCACGACGGAGAAAATTTACAAATTTTAGTGATGAGGTGACGGAAGGGCGAAGTGTTAGAGCAGAAGAAGAGCTGGCTGAGCGGAGTAGTTGCACCGTGAACAGCTTACGGAGATGGGAGGACTGGGAGGTTTGGAGTGTAATTGTAGGTGAGTGCTATGATTTTATAATATTCAATTTGTTCTGGTATTTTAAGACAGTGGAGAGATTTAAGGACAGGATCAGTGATGTGGTGGTGGTTAGTGGTTTTAGTCACAGCGCGGGCGAGGGCATTCTGAATTACTTGGAGGCGGTTTATTTGTGTGATGCCTGTCACTTATAAACACCTCCCACTTTAGCCGTCTGACTTTCAGCCTGACTGACCCCCTTGGATCTTGACCTGGAACCAAATTCACCCACCCCGCCTATCGATTTTGATTTGACGAAGCGCCTGCGAATAAGCTGCTGGTTCCGGCGACTTCGCAGTTTTTTGGCGCTGGAGAAATTTCGAGATTACGATTACGATTCCTTACCCACAGATGTCGCTAAGCTTCACCTTGTACACCGAATATTAAATATTATGTTTTACTTTGAAAATATAAGCATTGATCGATTTTTCTTCAAACATATAACGAATGCAACGCTTCTGTTATACAAACAAAGGAACAGATATACCAAGTATACGCAATATTATTATATATAGCTCTATGAGGCTGTACTGCTGCAATGACGGGATTTTCAATGTATATACGAAACGGCTGGAAATGTCCGGGGAAGTCCCATTAAAGTGTCTCTGCATGAATATAATAGCTTTTGTAATAATGGACGTCGAGCAAAAGCCTAGTGAGAGGAAACACAATGTAGGCTACATGAGCTATAAGTCTGAAGCAAGCATTGAGAAAATCCTTTGTAAAGAAATGTGCAGCCAAAGTGGGCTTAGGTTTAAGCCTACATGTACTTATCAAATCTCCGACGCTACACTGCAGGCAAGTTTATCTTCTCAGGCAATGGTAGGTATGCTATTTTATTATGCATTCAGTTTTTTTTAAGACAAGACTATGAAATGTTTGTTTTGAATATCCTGAACATAATTATGTGCAGTTGTTTAAATCCATAATCCCCATGAGGCGACCAGCAAGGGTTCAACCCCATTTTCAAACACGACTTTCCATTTCAAACCCTGCTCATGACATTTTGACAACTTTTGTCGTATCATCGACACAGTAGATGTGTTCAAAATGGGCGTCTGAAAAATTCCATAGTACAAGATGTACAGGGGATGGGCATCTTGAAATAATGAAAAGTAACTACAAATACGTGATACGGCAATCCTACAATTGTGTGCATGAAAACAGTAACAAGTAGTAAATAAATAAAATACATTAGTTTTTTAATAATCATGCTAATGTAATTGTAATTTTAATAACAAGTGTATATAACGGCTCTTGAGGAGAAACTCTTCAGAGGTGTCACTGACCTCACAGCTTAACATGACGACAATCAAAAGAGCGGTCTTCAAGTGCGAATGGTAAAAAGAGACAAAGGAGCTCATGTCACAGGGAGCTGGGCAACGTAGGCCCCTATACAGCATTCCGAATAGATGGACCAATTACAGGGAAGCCTCTACACGACACAGTGAAGTGGACAACCAGGCTGCCTGGGACATCAGAGCGGTGGGAACTGTGGCCACTAAGAGGAAACCGAACACTGCATATAAGACAATACATGTGCGCAGTAAGTTTAAATTTTAATATTAGAGAACATCAAAACGCCTAACATGTCTAAAGTTTGTGTTTATAAATTTCAGCGATGATACAATCACTCAAAACTGAAGTCTCACCGTTTCAAGAACTACCCGGACTCATCCTATCCTCCGCATTTCAATTCTTCTCGTCCTAAACGACACCTCCCTTAAGGGCTGTTCTACCTCCTCTCTTGACCTACCCCATGGAAACCGGGCCTGGACTTTCTCTGGACTACTCTCCGGAAACCCCTCCGATTTGATGCAGCGCTCGTGAATAGACTGTGTCCTGCGCTTGGCCTTCGAGTGGGCGTTTTAGAAGTTTGGGGATTACGACAACGACATTCGTGAAGCTACTCGGCTTGAAGTCCATCACCACAGCCCATATGATGGATTCAGATACAGATACTTTAAATACTCCTTTGCACGTTGCTGCCCGAGATGGTTGCATAGAAGACGTGACGACGCTGCTACAGAGCCACACTAAATACGTCAATGCAAAGAACAGTGAAGGCAGAACGCCACTGCATCTCGCCGTTGAAGCTTATCATCCACGTGTTGTTGAGGTGCTGCTGAAACACGGAGCGAAAATTCACGTCAAAGACAAATATAAAACAACACCGTTTCGTTTGGCAGCAACAAAGAGGTTTGCAGATATTGTCGAGATGATGATACATTTCGCTGAAAGAGCGAAACGATACGAAAGTAAAGACGAGGAGCAAGTCGCCAGCTGTTTATACCATTACCTGTTTACACCGCCTTCTAAGGCAACTCAGACACGACGCAGTCTCAAACGATACGATTCTCATCTAATTCGTAAATCTGACAACCCAGTAATGGTATCGGAGAAAATACTTAATTCGGGTGACGTAGAAAGGCATCAATTTTCAATACGGTTAGCACATTCATTCTTGGGTGCAACGCCAGTAACACAGAAATACCAGATGAAACCTGGAGATGTGCAGTACGATATAGTTCCAGACGATGAAGATGAAATTCTGCCAATCAGAGTAACCGTGCGCAAGAAAGATGAGCCATCGAACATGCTCAACCGTGAGTGTTTCAAAGCTCTTCTATCCGCTATAGAATCTAGGTGCGTTGAAGTAAACCTATTCAAAACTTTATTAAAGAGCAATATACTAGACGGACATGAGATGACCAGCAAAGGACAGACGGCGCTACATGTTGCAGTTCAGACTTCGAACAGATCTAGAAAAGTGGTAGAAATACTTTTGAAATCTGGAAAGTTTAATGTGAATGCCCTCTCCTCTGAATCCGAAACACCTCTGTTTTATGCCATCAACCATCGATCTGACCATCATATTTCTATAGAGGATTTTAGTGAAAATGGGAAAAAGGGTCAAAACATAGTGCGGCTACTTTTGAAACACAAAGCTGACATCAACGTGAGGAACTGGAAAGGAGAGACAGCTTTGATGAGGGCAGCAGAATATCACCGCTATCACATTCTTAAGCTTTTCATAGACTGGGCGAAAGAAACTGGCATAGGCGTCGATATCAATGCTAGAGATTATTTAGGTGAGACCGCATTAATAAAAGCAGCCAGAATGCGACACCCAAAAACAGTGAAAGTACTTATGGATTCGGGCGCTTCTGTCACTTTGGCGGATTATTGTGGCCACACAGCACTACATAAAGCCTTATATGAAGTGCCTACTCCAGTCGATTGCATTAGGCCTAAGTTCAGTTTTGCACAAACCAATCTCAGCCACCAAGGCCTGAAAATGAACCTTCAAGAAAATGAAAAACCTCACAAATCTGTAGATGAAGAATTAAAAGCTAAAATAGAGGAATTTCGTAGCGAGAAAGATTGTTCTACAGAAACTGAAAAGGAATTGAATAAACACAGAACTGTTAATATTCTCCTTGAAAACGAAGATATTGACATAAATGCTTTTGACTTTAGAGGTAACACCCCGCTTGATCTGGCCCTTAAGCCGGGAGTGAAAACAAAACCTTGTACCGTAGAAGCGCTTAGACTACGCGGAGCCAGTTGCAACACATTTCGACCCACACAGTCGGATGACATATTATACATGCGAGAATGTGTGGTGGAGAAAAAGGGAGGATCAACTTTCTATCGTTTAACCATTGATCCCAGATACTGGACCGTCTCATCATCGAAGGGCCTAAAATACATACAGCCTGACACAATGATTGACGGCATTCGATGGTCCTCCGAAATGCAAAGCGATAAGCCTAAATGTCGTCAAACTGTCGATTTCAAAGACAACCAAGGTAGAACCGTATTGCATAAAGCCATAATGACGAAATCTCAATCATGTGACTGGTTGCCTGACGACACTCGTCCGCTGATCTGTATTGCGACTGTACTACTGAGCATGGGCTGTGATGTCAACGCCATTGATAACTATGGAAGAACGCCTCTTCATTATTCCTCAGGTCGATATGCAAATCATATCATGGAAAATGGCGGAAACAAAGACATCAGAGATATAGACGGGAAAAGTGCCACTGAAATGGTACAAATAAGAGAAAAAGAGATAGACATGACTCGCAAATTATATGATGAGCGCGGAATCACTCAGTACTTAAAAGACAAAGTTGTTCGAATATCGGATATTACTGAATTATTGCAGATTGATTCATCTCTGCTAGAGTCAATGAATTTTCAATATGGAGTTTGTCCATACATTTCAGATGAAAAATCAGATTACACGAAAAGGATCCTAAGCACAATATTGGATAAAGCGAACTTCGCACAGTGCAATCCGATTTCAGATCTCCTTACCAAAGAAATTAACAACTTTATCAACAGAATCGTAGATGGAATTAAAAACTATGATTCACGGTTTGAATGTAGATCGATCTTCGTTGGAAGTGCTTTTGAAAAAACCAAAATAGACTTCCCAAATGAATACGATTTTGATCTGGTTCTGACAAAATTTAGCGAATTATGTGAAGTTTTTCCATCGCCAGTACTCCCAAGTGGTTTTGTTCATCTTAAGAAAAAGCAGGCGAAGGATCATACTACGAACCAGAATTTCGATGATTTCTTCAACGCTGAAGGCATTCTATTAACAAACAAAGTCAATGCACAGTTCAAATTAGTTCTTGGCGAAGTCCTTGCAGATCCGAAATTTCTGAAAAACGAACTTCTTTTCGAAATAGACTGGCGATGTCATAATGACTTCCACGACCGTAGGTCCAGTGGCCTGAATCAAAACAGCCTTTCTACAAATTTACGACTGACCTTGAATCGACCGCTTGATGGAAACTACATGTTCAAAGAGATATCAATCGACATTGTTCCTTGTATTCACATAGATAATTGGTGGCCAGAGGATGCATTACCGGACATAAGGGATGACTAAAAGTGGACGGTTGCAATTTGGTATTTGATCAACCACATCGCAAGTATCCTTGGATTCCTCACACCGACCCATGTGCTAGGATTTCGTTTGCACCGATTGAAAGTCGAATTATCAAAGAGAGCACTAGAATAGCAAAAGACGCTTATATGGTAGGAAAACAGTTTATCAAGAACAGTCGAGGACATACTTATATATTGAAGACATGCTTCTTATATTGCAACGAAGCACTGGACCCGCAACATGCAACCCGGACCGGACGACCACCTTACAACGGCATGCCAGGTGACTACAAAAACTATTTACGCTCGGATATGCAAGGACGTGTTGAGGAACTCCATTTCTGGGTTGAAAAATTACTCAAATGTTATCTTGACTTTAACCTTCCAGATTTCTGTCCCTGCTACATGATGCCATCTTTCATTTTACCGATTGGCGAATATCTTAAATCGAATCATATTGAGCTACTGTTCTGTGAAGATTTTTATGAGAAACGATCCAATTGTACAACAGATTATGAGGCAATTTACCACATGTATCATAGTATTTCGTCGTCTGAAACCGACCTGAGTTTTGAACTTCCGAAGCTTGAACCTCTTCTAGAACGCTTCGACAGAGAAGTACTAATGGAGCAAATAGCTACTCCTCTTTCATATTCTATAAGGTACCAAGCGTTGCGTCTGCTGTCTAAGGTCCCCTTTACACTGAGAAAGAAGGTAACGAGCAAACAGATAACAACGAAGAGAGGAAAGAGCATGCGGAGGAAGAAGAGGAAGTAGAGGAGCTTGACAATGACGAAGAACTTGCGTCATTCTTCGAACACTATTATTGGGATAGTGATGAAGAGTATTAGTGATACCTTTAGTTATCACAAATACTTTTAGGCTATTATTTTCACTATAGAATTATTAAGTGCAGGTTAATACAGTAGCCTTCATACACCGCAAATGCGCTCAGCATTGTCAGATTATATAAACAATAAGTAATTTGAATATATGTCTGGAAAGAGACAAGCCCCGTGAAACTGATTATACACAGTCATCAATTTCTACAGTCTGTTAATGTGAATCAGTACGGGCAGAAGGTAATTAGGCCTACTGCGAGGCGCCAGATTAAAGCCGATTTCAACTCTTTCGTCTCTGAGTCATTATGAGAACTAACAGCTTTCGTACTAATTTTAAAGCTTGGGTAGCGATGGTTTTGAACATACTTAATTAAAAAAACACTAATTAAAAACATCCAACATTGTCTTTGCTGATTAGGATTTCATATCAAGCAACACGCCCACACACCCAAATACTTTGTTGGTTAGATAAGTGGCTGAGTTGCCCGTTCCAGACTGCATCCACAATTGGGTCGTGGCATTCTGGGTTGATCGTAGCCACGGAACCAAATACAATGGAGCGATCTCGGCTACCATCAACATCAACGCCACATTGAACAGGGATCGAGATTGGACCATCTAAACTTCATCACGGACATATCAAAACTGAAACAAGCCACTCGACAAATCGTATGGTCCAGTACGATGACGATACATATCTGTTAATACCTTCCTCAAACAGTGCAATGATCAAGGCAGAACTGAGCCACGTTTCGGAATGGGCAGAAGGGTGCAACTTTAGGCTGAATCACAAGAAGACATTAGTTTCGTTATTAGCCAACAACAATTTAACCACTACTTCTTTAATTCGAGTGGTTTTCTCGTCATATTCAAGATGTTTCTCTACCCTGTCAATAAGTATGTATTGATCCATGGTTCACATTATCCTTTCATCGCAACCCAAGTCTTGCGAACTGGATCCTATTCCCACCTTCTTACTCCAGAAATTCATCGATATCCTGCTCCCCCTTCTCACAACACTCTGTAATCGCTCTCTTCAGGAATGCGACTTACCGCCGATGCAGAAGAGATCAATCCTGATCCCTGCCTTAAAGAGTAATAGTTTGGATCCGGATGTCCCTACGAATTACAGACCGATAGCAAATGTCACCTTTCTCTCGAAAATTATCGAAAAAGTCGTCGCCATGCAGCTCGCCGCTTACTTGGAGAAGAATAATCTGCTGCCGTCAAGTCAATCGGGTTTCAGGAGATACCATTCAGACATCTACGGAGCGATTGACAGGGCCCAACTCACACTACTAGCACTCTTCGACGTCAGTGCTGCATTCGACACTGTAGACCATGAGATCTTGCTAGAACGGTTGCGTGTTTCGTTTGGCCTTTCTGGAGACTTTACGAATGGATGAACTAATTTCTTTGTGAATGTTCCCTCTGTGTGATCCATGGCACCACTAGGTCTTCGTGGGTCCCTGCACGGTACGGGTTGCCCCAAGGCTCCGTCCTAGGACCTATATTATACATTATCTATGCCTCTGGACTTTCAACACTTCTGGCTGCACATGCGGTTCTGAGTCAGCAATATGCTGACGATGTCCAAGCATACCTGCATTGCCTCTCTACCAATGCCATTCCAACAGTCCGGGTTATGAGTGGGACTTTACATGCCCTGGAAGCGTGGATGTCGTCAAATCGACTACGCTTGAACCCGTCCAAATCCAAATTTATTTGGCTAGGCACGCGACAGAAACTCGCTAAACTTGACCTTGCTGCTCTCGCAACTGAATTCTCTGACTAACACCTTCTCAACTCTTGTCCGTGATCTTAGTGTCTGGCTTGACCAGGAGCTTACTTTTGCTCCACAAATACACCGTCTTACTAGGGACTGCTACTACCAGCTGCGCCAGCTTCGCACTGTTACTCGTTCGCTAACGTCCAGTGCCACTGCTACACTGGTTCACTCCTTCGTCACAGCCCGCCTTGATTACTGCTCATCGCTTTATTTTGGTCTTCCATCTAGTCGCATAGTGTGTTTACAGTGAGTTCTGCGCTCTGCAGCCCGTCTCATTGGGCATATTCCTAAACATGGCCAAGTCTCTAGATATATGCTGGAGGTCCTTCACTGGCTTCCTATGCGCTTACGCACAGAATATAGGATCGCTGCCTTAGTATGGCGATGTTTTCAGGACCCTGTCCCTGCTTACCTTCGAGAGCTTTGCTGCACAGTTTCAGGTGTCCAAAGCCGACGTTCCCTCCGCTCAGCGGGATAAGGGGTACTTTTAGGTCCATTTGTTCGTTCCACGACTATGCAAAGTCGAGCTTTTTCAGTGGTGGGCCTGGTAGTCTGGAATAGACTTCCCTTAGAGCTCCGCATGTGCCCTGGGGTCACCTCTGGCATATTTCTTGCAAAACTTAAAACTGTCTTATATGAACGTGCTGGTAGTAGTACAAAAGGGGGCCCGCTGCTGCAGTTTCAATAAACAGTGCAGATGCGCATCACAGGTGCAAATGCCCATCACAGGTGCATCAAGAGCAGGAGCAGCAGCTTCAGCAGGTGCGGCAGGAGCAGGAGCAGGAGCAGGAGCAGCAGCAGCTGCAGCAGCAGCAGCTTCAGGTTTTACTTAGTAAGACCATACATGTATACATATATACATACATGTATACACACATGTATACACACACACATGTATACATACACACACACGGTGTGTGTGTGTGTGCAATAGGCCTAAGTGTCTTTCACGGGTCAAGATCATCCGGTGCGTTTGTAATGAATGAATGAATGAATGAACGAACGGTTGGGATGAACGACTTTATGAGCTTCCTTTAATTAATAATCGTTTCACGCAACAGGGAGTAATGATCTGGTATCTGTGCCAGAGTAATTTGGTGACGTGTGCTTGTGCGATACGTGCGCGCCTGTGTGAACTTATGATCACTTATTATAATTCCCCGATTTTATGTATCGTATACGTATAATTGTAGAACTTCTACACCTACCACAGTGTGACTGGGGTTGCTTGTTACAGAAAGTCTGTAATACTGATACGCAGTCGGAGTCGTTGTTAAATTAAAAAATGAAGGAGCAGAATCGGTGTTTAATAATGCCTGCGTCGATCTTAGTAATTGGGTAAACGTTGATCCATCGTTACTTCCGTTTAAAATCCAGTTTGTTATCTGGTATGTGCCTCTGTTGCGTCTTATCGCTTTCAACGCAATTCTCCAAATTTTAACAGGCTCAGGACATTTTATCTGCAGCCAGACATTTAGGATTGATCTACTATCCGCGATCCATGTTCCGTTTGAACCATTTGCATTTAGACTATTGAAAGCTCCATACGCTTGATACTTGTCAGTAACAATTGAACTAGCACTTGCCATAAATCCGGTAACACTTTCGTCAGCCTCCAAAATAGGTATGTATCCGATATGACACTTTTTAAGAGCATTATTATCCGCTCTACTAAGAGCGTTATCTACATAATTTTTAGTGAAGGCATCTTGAGGATTAACGGGGTCTTTTAAATCGGTTATAGATTTTTGTCTCATAACGAAATCTTGGTAAACATCGATTTTATGGTTACTGGACGATTTACCAAATCGTATTATATTTTCCGTTCCCACTTTGCACAAGAAACCTTCGATCGATTGCAACGTAATAGGTTGGTTTAAATAACCTTCTATTTTGTTTGACAGATTACCCAAGATCAAAGCAAACAGTTTGTTTCCGCGTAGATCCTTACAGCCTATATTACGTTGACGATCCGAGCCCACACTTAAAAATAGATTGCCGGTCATAACGTCACCAGTCTTAGAAACTTTATTTACACCGCTATTAATATCTACGTAATTTTTACTAGCACCATCTTGGGAATTGGTAGGGTCTAACACGTTGACCAGCTTATGAGAATCTAAATTAATATTCTCGGTCGCGAAATTTGTTCCATCTATACGAAGGAAAGTAGCATTTGCTTGAGACAATGTAACTCCTCCGGCAATTATTCTTTCCGAGTATCCAACATCAGTATGTCCGAATTTATCCACAGGCATTTTATAATATATAATATTATTTTATTTATAATAAAATAAACTGCCTTGTGAGCTCCTGAGCTCAAAGGACGCTGAAGACCACGATTTAAGTATCGTAAATGTATAATTGTATGCTATGAAGTCCTACGTTAATCTGACCGGGAATATGTGTTTTCGTAAATCTGTAATACTGATACGCAGTATTCGTTGAAATATTGAAAAATGACGGTGCAGTTGCGGTTCTCAATAACGCAGTCGTCGACGTTAGTAACATCGTAAATGTCGAATCGCCATCGTTACGTCCTGATATGGTCCAAAACGCTGTGTCTATTTTAAATACATTATCGAGGGATTTCAACGCGATTCGCCAAATTTTAACCGGCTCTGGACATTTTATCTGTATCCAGCTATTTAAAGCCTCATTAGAAACCCAAGATCCGTTCAAACCATCCGCGTTGAGACTATTGAACGCTCCGTACGCTCGATATCCGTCTATGTGTGAACTGGCACTAGCGACGAAGCCGGTACTACTCTCGTCGGTTTCTAAATTAGGTATATATCCGAGATAACATTTCTTATGAGCATTATCTACGTAATATTTGGTAGCACCATCTTGTGGATCGGTAGGGTTCAACACGCGGACCAGTTTATGCGAATCCAAATTAATATCCCCAGTTGCAGCGTTTGTTGCATCCATACAAAGGAAAGTAGCATTTGCTTGAGACAATGTAACTCCGGCAATTACTCTTTCCGAGTATCCAACATCAGTATGTCCGAATTTATCCACAGGCATTTTATAATATATATAGATATATATTAAAATAAACCGTTTATAACTTCTTGAAAATTCGCGCCATCGTCCATCATCTTCAACACGTACAAGCACAGATGACCGCAAAACACTTCGTTATCGGGCTGTATTCGTTCGCTGTTATAATAAACCGGACTGCGTAAATATTTCAGTAGCTCGGTAGGTGGAGGAAGACCATAGCCATCGAAATATTTCGCCGAAATTTCGCCTTTCTTCTTGATCCAACACACCCAATGAGTCCCGCTCCCACTAGATTTATCTAGGTTAAGAATGCCGCTCTCGTTAGTAGGCCTACTCGGTCTCTCGGGCAACTCGTCTCGTAGGAACACTCCTCTAAAGTTTGTGATATTTAGTTTCTTCTTGGCGGCGTCTAGCAGTTGTATATTCGACAAAGGAACATTCGGTAACGCGACTCCGCAAACGTCGATTTCTGTAACACTTCTAAAACTCATTTTATAATCAACGAATAGATTCTTTATGTGCGCAGCGTAAAGAGTAATGTCCGTAAGCTGATGTATGAATACCGTCTTCCATTATCACTCGTTTGTCATCATCCGCGGATAATGCAACTTTATTTACCTGCTCGGTATAAATATCATGATGATACGATCTAAAAACGTTCATTTTTCTTAGTCGTTCTCTTTTGGTAAAAAGACAGTTTTTGTAATCATCGTGAGTTATCGTTTTCTTAACAACATTTTGCTTAATGCCTTTACACTTCTTATGTTCTTCGCCATCCATTCTATACGAGTACAACTTGGCCCTTAAACCTACAAACTCGAAAATCTGTCGTCCTGCGGATTCATCTTTGAACATACCGATTACTTTTTTGTTCATTCCGCTTCTTAAACCCGATGGGTGATCTTCAGGGTAATCACTCGTATCGAATCGAACCGCAACGTCTCCGGCGATATCCTCGTAAAATCTTCTGTTTGTATTTCATATGCCAACGAATCTGTATCGGTGAATAACAATTTAGCTCTGTCTCCGTATTTTTGTCGTATAAAATTGTAATGGAAGTCGTACATCAAAGTTTTACTTAAGTCTAATATACACATGCCTAGATATATCGGTTTATTGTAAAACAACTTCGTTCTTTTCATGTGAACGGCGATTAGATTCTCGTCGAAAATCGCAGGCGGTCATAATTAGTTTTTGCAGCTAACTTAATAGCTTCCTTCTCGTGACATACCAATTTTATATCTACATGATTTTCGATCCTTTCAAGAGTTTTTCCAAAGACGCTATTGTTCATCAATTTGAAAAAGTCTTTCTCAAAGTTATTAGTGGCACTCGTTCTCAAGTTTGTGTTTAGGTCTACATAATATTTCAACCAAGGGCTTTCTTCGAACAGTATCCCTCTGTGAGTTTTTACGATTTTCAACCCGAGACTTTCGTACAGCTTCAAATTTTCGTGATGTACAACGTATTTCTTTTTATCGTTCAAGTTCGGAATTAGTTTTGGTGTATCAGATAATTCCGGCGAGATGCTCTCGGGAGCCAGAGGGTTGTCGTTGTGTAAATCGTGCAATTTTTCAGAATATTCCAAATCGACTTCCAATATACACGATCCCGTTACATTCCAATTATTTAGCTCGTCTTCGCTCATCCATTTAAATCCACGAGTCGGTAAAGGCTTGCTCATCGCCCAACCGTATAAATTATTAGCGTCTAGATAAGTTATATATGACGAAGGCTCGCTGCTATCGAATTTATCCTCCGTCATATACTTATTGTTGGCTTTCCCATAACGATTCGAAATTGTGCTGATTCCTCCTCTTATTCCTTGCTTAATCATCAGAATCATATCGTAATCGCTCAACAACTCCAACTTTATACCGGTCAACTTCAAAGCGGCATCCCAGGCCAGTTCCGGAGAAGTGTAATACGATGCGGGATCTAGCCGATAATTCTTCATGCATACGTCTCTAAAGTTTTCGAAAACATCGGCTAAGAGCAGAACATCCGAAACATTGTACAGGTCGTGGTATTCTCTAAACGTTTTACATCCGAATGCATTCCATACATTTTTGGCGTGATCGTAATCTTCGTCGCTAATATCTGAGTCGTTTAGCCTCGAATAAAATGCGGACTTCGGAGGTAGTTCGGTTTCGTTAAATCTATCGATGGAAGCAACGTAATCGTACGGGTAAATTCCTTTTTAAAGTAAAAGATCGAGCTGTTTCCCAGAATATAATGCGCCAAGATTTTTACATTGTTCTTTCTTCAGATTCTTCGATAAAGCGTCAAGACTCGAGGCCATGAATCTAAAACTGTCGATGAATCGCAATTCGCGTTTAACGTTAATTTCTTTTCCTTCTTTGTTTAGAAACTTATCGACGATCACTTCTCTGCTAAACGATATGTACTTCTCTTCGTTATTAGGAATGCATTTAATTTTCTCATTCTGATCACCTCGCAATTTCTTTACGAACAGATGGCTATCGTATCCGGACAGATTATGGAATACTACTGGAAAAAACTTCCGAACTTTATAGTCTAGATTGCAACCATTATGAGCGGCCCCTCTAAAAATACCGCTCAAATGACAGTGGTCTCTAACCCGATCTGTACCCAACGCCCCTCCACAGATATGACATAAAGTAGTTTCCGTAAACTTTTTTCGGTCATCTGGAGTAAATATCATCTTCTTCGGAAATTTAAACTGATTGTATATTCGTTTTATAGTCTCTTCGAGACTTTCTACGAATTTTTGACCGATATCGTCGTCTTCGCTTTCGGCCGTGTACGTTACATGATCTTGTTGATATAATATATCGTCGAAGCATTTTACGTAATAACAAAACGAGCTAGGCGTGTGTTTTTGGTATTTATCGGTGTAAGACACGCGAGGATCTGGCTGGCAAGTGGCTATAGGTTTGACGAAAGATTCGAAATCTGCATAAACGATAAAGGGAACTCTCATCGACCTATTATAATTTTTAAAACCTATCGTAGTTCCCGGTTCTGGGACTTCTATTTTTTGAGCGGCGTTTTGCAAACAGTACTCGGAATGTTTATTAAACGCTTCTATTTTTGTATAACCGTTTAAACATCTTCTACAATAGTGCATTGAAGTATGGGATTTTTCAGTTCGTGATGGCATCAATCTGTTGAAATTCTTTATCCAACAATAATGTTTCTTATCTCCGTCGGAAATAAGCAATAGTTCAACGATAGAAACTTCATCGTCCCGCTGATTCGACACATAAATTGGGAATACTATCTTATTTTCATAACCGAATACGTCAACGCTGATATTATTATTTCTTTCAAACTTGCTTATTATATTAGCATCCGCAGCAACCGGAAATTCGATACCGCTCCAATCGAGTTGCTTCGATTGTTTGATTAATTCTTTCGCAATTCTTTCGAGATTTTTGCCCGTTGGATTTAACGCTCTAGTAATGCACCACTTGAAACATTGCTCGTCATTATTCTTCATATTGATAATAGCCTTTTTGCTAGATAGTTCTGTAGGCAACGGAATGTAAGAACTGCCTTTCAGTGGTTTATAAACAGCAGTATTGACATCTAACTTTACAACATTCACGAATCTCCAATTACTTCCCCGCATCTGGAAACTTGCCATAGTCTCTGGGATCTTGTTTATCGCATTATTGTATATTTCGTTAATATAATCGGTAGCATCTAAAATAACTTCAGTATTCGAGACGAATGGAACATTCGCGGATTCTTCTTCTCCAGATTTCATATCAACGCGCTCCATGGTACATGTAAGAACGAGTTGAACCTTAACCTGACGATTTCTTGACAACATACTAACCACCTGCAGTCTAACGGCGCTAAGAAAAGACACGGCATCGATTCCAGAAGAACCATCGATCGTGTATTGTTTAGTGAATCCTTTAATAGCCGATGCAGTCTTTCGAATTTCAAACTTCTTTGTATTGATTTTAGCAAAGAGACTCTTTATTTTCGATTTAAACGATTCCAATCTTTCGTTCACAGGTTTCTTAACCTTGGGAGGTATGTAACTAACTAACCAATCCGCAAAAGAATTAATATTCGACCTAACCTTAGTTTTCAACTCGCTGAGAACTTTATTACTTGGCTGTGAAATATATTTGGTCGGAGTAAGAATTGGGGCTCGAATATCGGGAACTGGAGAGTCGAGCAAGGTTCCTCCTCCATTAAAATCATCTTTGCTTATAGCAGCAATCAGATCCGCTTTTGACAGTTTCCAATATCCGACCATGCCGTTCCGTTTTGCAATAACTCTCAATTCTTTTACAGTTTTCAACTTGTAGTCCATTCCTTTATATATACATATATTTATATTCATCTCTTTAAGTATACTATAGAAAACATTTTATTTATATTTTATTTATATTTAGAATTTTTTTTCTAATTTTCAATTTATTTCTCGCATTTTTTAAATCGTTTATTCGTCAACTCTATTCCAACACCTTAATTTCGTATCTCTTTCTCCATACTTTTCCATTATAATCGGTGATTATTCGCGAGGTTTGCCCGTGCTCCTTAGCTGCCTTGTACATTGACGGATACACGACAACATCACCGGTTTCTCGATCTAAAATTTCCACTTTTCTGGGTTGATTTCTGATATACCTCGCTCTATCATACGCGCCTTCCTGGAAGTTTCTTTTCAAAATTCGTTCTTTCCGATATTCTTTCCAGTATCCTTTCTGATATTCTTTCTGATATTCTTTCCGATATTCTTGCCGTTGTTCTTCGTTCCCTCGTAGTCTCTCTAGTTTCTCTTTTTCTGAGTTATCTTGTACAAAAATCTCCTTTGCGATCAATAGAGCTATAAGCTCGGGCTTGTTGAGATGAGCACAACCCTTAACGTTGTGCTGGACCAATAAGTTTCTCAGCTCTGGCAGTTTCATCTTCTTATTACTAATATAAGTAAACATCTCTTTATATAGGTTCTAGAATTTTTTTTGATGTTTCACTTTGGAGACGTTCGCTAGAGTTGGGTTTCTCGGATATTTAAGACGAGCTCCTACCGTAGACGACGTTTAGCTTCTGTCCGTCCGATTGAAACTCTAGAAACTTGTCCGAAATTACGATAGCATAAGCTTCGGTTTCGGCAGGCACTGCCGTATTAAATATTGCTTTGATCTGAATATCGACGACCGACGATTTTAACCGCTCGGATTGTTTGCTAACGTCGAAAACCATTAGTGGATATAGATCTTTATAATCACTCGGTGTTATATTACTTTGCGTTATCAACTGATCCATTCCGTAGAATTTTTCGCTAAACGTTGACGCTGCTCGGTACGCTCTCGAGAATTGTTGATTAGGAAACGATAGGTTGTAGTTTCACAGCCGGGTATCTTTCCTGATTCATCATCACGTACATGTTCTTAAGATCGCAATTGTCGAAGATCGACGGATTAACTTCTTGATTTCCGTCACGACTTGTCTGAAATCCTACGATTATATACCTCGGTTTTTCCGGAGATGTCTTGACGCTAAGTCTCCAACTGAAAGTAGTCGACTGAGGAACAGTTATGGTGTCGCATTGACGTGCGCGATAGGCTACAGCCAACGATGCTTTCGATTCGATCGTTTTATATAACTGCATTTTTTCCATATCGGATGGAATAACGTGCGGCATAAACCACGATATCTTCTCTATTGCAACTTTTCCAGCCGCTGCATCGGTACCTCTGTAAATAGCATCGTCGTCGGCTTTACGCACTAACGTTAGCGTATGTTTCAAACCGTAAACAATCTTGTCGTAATCATCGCAAAAACCGAAGATATGCTTTAATGCAACTATAAAGCTGAACGTTCCCTTAGCATTTGGTTTTTGAATAAGATACTTTTGTCTGACCGCAAACCCTACATTAGCATTATCGGTTGCGGCACCGTCTTTATACCACAGCTGATTTAAACCTTGTGCCACTTGAAAATCGTTTGGGTATTTAAGCAGTCCGAGCATCGTGGTAGCTTGACCCGGGTGAAATAAAGTTTCTATTTCTTGATTCGATAGAGAATACGATATTTGACTAAATAGATGCATTAACCCGTTGTTTGTAACAACCACGTCATCGGCATTAACGTATGCGGTGTTATCCGCTTTAGTCAGTCTTCCCTCGAATAGCAAATACGATTCTGAAGGGTGGCTGACCAAGTCTTGGAGTTCAATGTTTATACGAATCTCGCCCGTTGTGTTTAGATTCGTTCTCGCAGTAGGTTCGTACTCGTGAAATTCGTATCGTTCGATACTCTCGTCCGTCAAAGGTTGTTCCGTGAATCTTAGTATATCTGATTGCATTTTTTTTATTAATAATATATGATTTGATTTTATTTAAATATAAATAACCTATGCAACTTTCAATCCACCTCCGTTTAAACGTCTAACGAGATCTTGAATTCTAACAGCGCTCTTTGCATTGGAATTCAGACCGTGTCCCATCATTAAATTATTTATATTTGTATTCTTCGAACGCGCTCCGTCATTAATGAGTCTAGTTAGCACGTCTTTACTTTCTTGAGTTAGAACGTCTTTACTTTCTACCGGTTGCGGTTGGAACGCTGAAAGCGCTGGAATCGCTGGAAGCGCTGAAAGCGTTTGTGAACTTGTAGTCGGTAAATTTTTGGAATTCATAATTTTAGCAATCGCTTTATCGACTAACCGCTTCCCGGCGTCAGCAGCGACAGTTTTACCAACATCCAGCGCTTTTTTCCCGATGTCTTTAGCCGCATCTTTTCCTACGCTGAGAGCGGTAGACGCTATTTGTTTAGCCGCATTTGACGTAAATAGATTCTTGAATAAACCCGCAACGACATCGAATATTCCCGCCCCTCCGATAACATATTGTTTCTTATACCTTCTTTTAGCAACTACTAACATTTTTATATTAATAGCATTATATTTTTATATTCATTTTTATTTATCGCTCCTTGTCTTAGTAACTCGTTGCATATACCAACTATCTCATTTCTCACACCCGTATTGCCCGCCTCGAAGCTGGCCATTCGCAGAGATAACATTTCAATTAATGCATTAGGATCTTGAGGAATAACGATACGCTGTAGGCCTATTCCTTTACCTTGCGCCTTTGACATCATCGAGTCCCATATCGGTTTAATAATTTTTTTATATTTTAAGCTCCTAGAGGATTTTGGTTTACTTGGATTTTTCGGCTGCCTCATAGCATTCGTTATCTTCAGAATCTCGGCATATTCGTCCCGATCGTTTGCATTGAAAATCGACTCGTCCGGTTTGGCCATCGTTAATAATTCCCAAAGTCCTGGAGTTCCCTCGTATGTCTTATCTCCTACCGTCACGTTATTGCCGTTGATCGATATAGGGCTGTCGCCTATATAAAATTGGCCGTCTTTTGAGTTTATACCGAACGTTGTGTCTACCATCTTTTTATCGGACGCGTAATGCTGCAGGTACTTGACCGCAATATCTCCCAGTTCTAAGGTTTTTATATCTTCTACCGGGTCTTCTCCGTAAGCCTCAATCGAAGGGTATTGAGGAAACTGAATGGCTTTTAACGATGTCGAAATAGAAGCGGGAAGCGCTTTTAGAGCGTTAGCTGTCTCTGCAGAGTTTTCTTTTATAGTTGATAACAAAGCCTTTTGTTCTTTTGAAATTGTTGATTGCGAATCGACCATTGGTTTGTACAATCTCGTTAATTCTCGTTGTAGTCCTATGTCTCCTAATCTCTCGGATAAGAAGTTTTGTCGAAAATTCTTCTTCGATTTCAGAAACTCCTCAACGATAAAATCTCTTTTTGCGGGATCGGTTATTTTTAGAAACGACATTATATTTTATTTATATAAGCTTATAGCTATATTTTTTAAACGTAAATTCGAACGTAAATTCGAACGTAATTTCGAACGTTCAATTTACGTTCCCGTTAAAACGTTCTCGTTAAACGTTAATTTTTCTGTGCTAACTTTGGTTTTATCTTTAATTTTTTCTTTCATATCGTTGAATTTCACAAACTCGCTTAGAATTAGCGAATATTCAACGTCTGAAATATTGTCGTCCACAAGAGCTTTTGAAATAAGGTTACTGATTGTGTTTAGTTTTGCTTCCGCTAATGTTTTGATCTTTTCGTGCTTTGTCAATTTCAGTGCAAGCTTCTTACTAACCTGTCCTCCGATAATAATTAACAATCCTACACCTACTGCCGTTCCTGTCGCTATCGCTATGGCCGGAGTTGCAATTACAGTAGCCAGAGCTGCCAGTCCCGAGCTACTAAGCCCCATCACAGTTACTATCAGAGCGTTGTCGATTACGCTAATCATTCTTATGTTCCTACGATACTTTGTACTTAAGGCGGTCCTTTTATCGCGTTCTTGTTCGATTTCTTTTTGAATTTCGTTAATTTTTTTAAAACGATACGATTGCGCTGAATTTTCCATTTGTTTATATTCCATTATTATTATTATTATTATTAAGATTTTTTAAATTTAAACGTGGTAATTAATGTAGCATAGCGAATCTTTTTCGTTAATGATAACTACAGAATCGGAATTGTTTTGAATAGTAATAACAATGTCTTCTACATCTTCGCAAATGGTTGAGTCTTGCAAACTACATTTCTTTTCTTTAATCGCCTGTCTAAGCGAGACTAGACAGACACCCCTAGTTAGTCGAACGCCAAATCCTAGCTCTTGCGAGACCGACGATCTGGGTTGAATTGTGATCGCTCGTTGTGCGAAAATTTCCCAACGCTGTGAGCCCGGTTGTCTTATAGCCCGATGCGTTACTTCTTTAGGCAACCAAAATACTGATTCTGGTCGAGTTCTAACTCTGCTCGGAGAATTGCGTTTTGTTATAAACTTGTGTATTGGCATACCGTATCGCGACATTATATATATTATATATATTTATATATATTATAACCTTTACAGAATCATACCAAGTAGGGGTCCAAGGATTGGGATGTTAGAAAGTACTTTTGAAATAGGATTGTCGTTTCCAAGAATCAATCCTGCACCATTGACAAATCCAGAACCTCTGCGCATGTACAGTCCTTCTCCTGCATCGTCTAATCCCGACCCTGACCATGGTTTCAGGTAAAGACCTGCTGCGTGAGGAACCATCTTGTAGCTTCTTCCTCCTTTCTTTATGTATAAAGCACTTCCATTAACACCAGATCCCATTATCTTGCTAACACCTGTACTCGCTAATCCGCTTAAAGCTCCAGTTGCAAGACTTGGCAGAACGCTAGAAAGAAGAAATTTTCCAGCTGTAGCTAGAAGTGGTAATAACGCTGGAAGAAAACCACCTTCGACTTTCATATTATGGTGTATTTGCGTTTTACTCATTTTGATCGTAGTACCAGTTCCATTCTGATAGGCTTTCGCCATTTTCGGCGGTGCCTTGAGGGCTTGGCTCCCCCTTATCTCCGGGAACTTTGCTGCTCCACTGTGGCTGTCCAGCGTCGTGGTTCACTTCGCTCCGCAGCGCAGGCTGAGCTCCTTGTCCCCCGCGCACGGACTGCTATCCGGCAGCACTGTGCCTTCTCTGTCTCCGGCCCAGCGACCTGGAATGGGCTCCCAGTAGCGCTGCGCCTGACCCCGATAAATTGCTCTTCTCTGTTCCACTCTTGCCTTAAAACTGTCTTGTTTGACCGGGGTTGGACTGGGAGCGCTCCTGAGTAGATTACCTTGAAGGGGCGCTATATAAGACTTCTGTAATAATAATAATAATAATTTTATTAATTTGTGCTCGTGTAAGAGCTAAAACATGTTCCCCGGATAGATCTCCGTGAGTTAGTCTTATACTCGTTCCTGTCCCTGCTTCAACTGCGCGTTGAATTTTGTCCTTTTGTCCATCCGAAACATTAACTTTTACATTGGTATATCGACTCATTTTATATATATAATTGAAATTAAAAACTTTAATACCACGATAATTAATTCTCACACTTCTCTAATTTTAAACCTGATCGACAACTCCTCTCCTCGAAGGTTGATTAGTTTTCCATTTTGATCTGTAAGTTTTGTTTCCATAGCTGATATCGTAAATAGCGTAATAGGAAGATATACTAAATTAACGGGCACTTCTATAATCTTGAACCCGGGGCCTACATTCGGGAAAAAGGAATATATAATGTTTTCCGTTGTTCCGTTAGAGTACGAAGATCCGATTACGTCACTGGTTACTCTCAAACTATTTACGTTCATAATATTTACTATGTTCTCCGATTCGTTATATCCTTCTGAATACACTCGGCTATTAAATCCTAAAACAGCTCTAATCGAGTTCTCGATTGTCATATTGACCTGATAGTTAGCACCGATATCTAATACCGACTTCAAAGTATTATTGTTCGCTTGTAACGTTATACAGTACGCATCTCCCGTTTCGTCATAATGTCCTGATTGTTTCATGATTCTCTGAATGTGTTCGTTTATATCTACGATTTCGTAACTCCCTTCTGGGATTTCTATAGTAAACCACGTTTTACCATTATCCGGCGAATACACAAAGTTGTTGTTTAAAGAATGGATATTCGGGAAGGAATTATAAGTCTCAAGATTAACAAGACACATTTCATACTTTTTGTTTTTGTCAAGTTGAATCAGAGGATTAAATTTAGTTCTAATTTGAGTGCTCCTTTCGCTCACCAAAATGCTGAATGACTCTTTAGGCTCCGTGTTACGAGCGATCGTTTCTGTGTTGAGAACTATCTTTTCTAACCGCGCTTCCATTTTATATATATAATATATATAATATATAACTTATGAAGATTATTTTTATGCTGAAGGCATATAAAATGTATCTAACCCACTTCTATATTTGCCGTTATTCTTTTTACTGGTTAAATCTATCACTACAAATCCGTGCGGACGCTCCCACGCAGTTTTGCACAGTTTTACAAATTCGTCTTTAGGCATATCATCTACGCCTACGTGATCGTTGTATATATTATTAATATTTTTAAGGTCTTGACTAAATAAACATATGAAGTTTGCATTCTCTCTGATAGTCTGTCTAGGCAGTTTGAAGTAGTTTTGGGCTAGGTAAAAGCAATCAACATTACTATGTCTTCCTCTGATATAATAAGATTCACATTTGTTTTGTTTTTCTAACTGTAAGTCGTCGAAAATCATCAAGTTCTGCTTGGCACTCAAGTCTCTCGGATCGGGGACTTCTTCCGAAGTTTCAAAGAATCGACAGTTCATATCAGATTTTTTAACTATACCTTTAGCCATTTCTTCAACGACTGATATTGGAGATACATTCAGCCGAGCTATCTCGTCTTGACAACCAAACAACCTGACGATTGCTTCTTTAGGCAATTTTTCTTCGAATGCTTTTTTCAGTATTTTATATTCTGGTTGAAAGAGAGATCTTCCAAATGCCTGTAGGCTGTCGTAGTCTAACCATCCTGGATTCAAAAGTAGATTTAATAATAGCGTAGTCTTACCACATCCAGACTTCCCTACGATCAGACCCCTTATACTTCTAGGTAATAACGGGTTATTAAATCTTTTCGATGTCTCGTCGTTCCAGGATAAATCTTTAACTTCCATTTCTTTTTTAATTTTAAAAATAGTTTTATATTAAAATGTATATGGAACAGATGTATTGCGTAAAGTGCAAGAGAGAAACTGAAATGACAGATATTAAAAATTTCATCAGTAAAAATAAAAGACCTATGCTTAAAGGCGTATGTGTCGAATGCGGAAAAACTAAAACTCGATTTCTTTCCACTGCCAAAAAAGGAGGCGATCTAGTAGGGTCCTTAAATTCAGCTACGAAAAATCTAAAACTTCCTTGGGCTCGATTTCAAGGAGAATTGCATCTCCCAGGACATTCGTTTACTGGGCCCGGAACTAGATTAGATCTAAGATTGAATCCTGACGGCTCCCCTAAAAACTGGAGTAAACCTGTGGACAGAATCGATGAAGCAGCTTATCGTCACGATTTAGCTTATGACCAGTATTCGGATACAGCTGCTAGAAATGCCGCCGACAGAGTAATGGTAAACGATTTAAATAATATAAATAATCCTACATTACGTGAGCGCGTCGAAAGAGCTATAGTTAAACCTATTTTGTCTACTAAAGCGAATCTTGGTTTAGGTCTAACTTCTTCCGATTCAAAGCCGGGTGTAAAATCGCCGTCAAAATGGACGGATGAACTCGCCGAACAATTACATAAACCGGTAATACGACATTTTACAAAAAGGAAGGTTTACGTTAATGGTATCGATCAAATTTGGGCTGCAGACCTCATAGACATGCAGGCTTTCGCGAAATATAACGAAGGCGTTAAATATTTATTAGGTGTTATCGATATATTTTCAAAATACGGGTGGCTTGTCCCGATAAAAGATAAGAGCGGAAAATCTGTGTTCGATGCTTTCACCAAAATACTTTCCAGTAGCGGACGAAAACCCGAGAAACTCTGGGTCGATAAAGGAAAAGAATTTTACAATAAAGACGTGAAATCAATAGGAATGCAGTTATACTCCACTGAGAATGAAGAAAAATCATCCGTATCGAACGATGGAATCGAACGATGAAAGAGAGAATGTTCTAATATTTTACGGCTAATTCGACTAGAAAATATATCGATGTTTTAGATAATATGGTTGCTCGTTATAACAGCACTAGGCATTCTTCCATAAAAATGTCTCCAATAAAAGCGAGTAGGAAAGCAAATGAAAACGCTGTATGGATGAATTTATATGGCGGTTTGAACCCAGAACCACCTCATAAACCTAAATTTTCAATAGGCGATAAAGTCAGAATTTCTAAGAAGAAGAAGTTCTTCGAAAAGGGCTATACGCCTAGATGGACAGAAGAAGTCTTTACTGTGACAAAAATTCAATACACCGATCCTCCGACGTATAAGATAACAGATTATAACGGAGAAGAAATTCAGGGCACTTTTTACGAACAGGAACTACAGAAAACGACTCAGGAAGTCTATAGGATCGAAAAGATTTTTAAAAAAAACGCGGAAAGAAATCTTTCGTAAAGTGGCTGGGATATCCCGAATCTTTTAATTCTTGGGTTGATAACGAAAGTTTGATGACGTTATAAGATAAGATAAGCATTTATTTAAATTCTTTATTTAACCAATTGCTATCCGCATTTTGGGTTTCAACCGTTTGCATCTTTACGCTACCCGCGGCAGTTCTAATGTAGGTCTGGTATATATTTATATGTAGGCCTACACACACGTATATAAGTTAGTATGTCCTTTATTTGACCAGTGGAAACGCACTGTGGCTTACAAACAGGTTATGCAAAGAGGTGGAAGAAACTAAATTATAACATTATAACATTATATACTCATTATATATGTTTTAAATAGTCCTGATGCCGGTAATGTATGTTTTTCTCATAAGGTTATTCATTAGCTGGTGGGATAAAATGATATGCTACTGAGCGTCGATTGACGACAGGTGTTGTCATTGATGCACACGTAGGTTTCTTTGAAGAAACCGGAATAGATTTGGCGTTTTGTAGACGACCCCTTCGACGACAGGCATTGTCATTGATGCACACGTAGGTTTCTTTGAAGAAACCGGAATAGATTTTACGATTTTGAGTCGTCCCCTGACGACAGGCAGGCATCAACGTAGGTTTCTTTAACGAACCCGGAATAGATTTGGCGTTTTGTAAACGACCCCTTCGACGACAGACATTGTCATTGATGCACACGTAGGTTTCTTTGAAGAAACCGGAATAGACAAATAGCAAATACGATTCTGAAGGGTGGCTGACCAAGTCTTGGAGTTCAATGTTTATACGAATCTCATAGATTCCACGATTTTGAGTCGTTCCCTGAAGACAGGCATTGTCATTGATGCACACGTAGGTTTCTTTGAAGAAACCGGAATAGATTCCACGATTTTGAGTCGTCCCCTTACGACAGGCAATGTCATCGACGTAGGTTTCTTTAATGAAACCGGAATAGATTCCACGATTTTGTAGACGACCCCTTCGACGACAGGCATTGTCATTGATGCACACGTAGGTTTCTTTGAAGAAACCGGAATAGATTTTACGATTTTGAGTCGTTCCCTGACGACAGGCAGGCATCAACGTAGGTTTCTTTAATGAAACCGGAATAGATTTGGCGTTTTGTAGACGACCCCTTCGACGACAGACATTGTCATTGATGCACACGTAGGTTTCTTTGAAGAAACCGGAATAGATTTTACGATTTTGAGTCGTCCCCTGACGACAGGCAGGCATCAACGTAGGTTTCTTTAATGAAACCGGAATAGATTTGGCGTTTTGTAGACGACCCCTTCGACGACAGACATTGTCATTGATGCACACGTAGGTTTCTTTGAAGAAACCGGAATAGATTTTACGATTTTGAGTCGTCCCCTGACGACAGGCAGGCATCAACGTAGGTTTCTTTAATGAAACCGGAATAGATTTGGCGTTTTGTAGACGACCCCTTCGACGACAGACATTGTCATTGATGCACACGTAGGTTTCTTTGAAGAAACCGGAATAGATTTTACGATTTTGAGTCGTCCCCTGACGACAGGCAGGCATCAACGTAGGTTTCTTTATTGAAACCGGAATAGATTTGGCGTTTTGTAGACGACCCCTTCGACGACAGACATTGTCATTGATGCACACGTAGGTTTCTTTGAAGAAACCGGAAAAGATTTTACGATTTTGAGTCGTCCCCTGACGACAGGCAGGCATCAACGTAGGTTTCTTTAATGAAACCGGAATAGATTTGGCGTTTTGTAGACGACCCCTTCGACGACAGGCATTGTCATTGATGCACACGTAGGTTTCTTTGAAGAAACCGGAATAGATTTTACGATTTTGAGTCGTCCCCTGACGACAGGCAGGCATCAACGTAGGTTTCTTTAATGAAACCGGAATAGATTTGACGATTTTGAGGCGTTCCCTGTCACAATAAGGCAATACACACACGTAGATATAATATATGAAAAATTTCTGAACTGGCTCGGATTCGAACCGCCGACCTCACGATCGACAGTCGAACATGCTTACCACTAGACCACTGAGCACCACGCAGTGTAAATGAATAACATCAGACCTCATTCAGATTTACTTACATTTTATAGACAATTGCAAACTGTATTATTTCACTGGGCTGGAGTAGGGATGCAAAACTTCGTTGCGACCCGCTATATAAATTATTTAATGAATGAAAGACTCCACTATAAAGAGTGCACTGTTGTACGGCCGCCTGGCGAGTGACAAGATCCGCCGTGTAGGAAGAGGGCGACGCTAATGAGCTTTGTTATTACAGTGTCGTCAAACTGCACCTACTATTGCATAACACAATGACGCATACCGATGCTATTCGTAATGTATTGGTGTATGTCGGTGCCTTGTGAGCGAAGGGTTGCGGATTCGAATCCGCCGTGTTTATTTATTTTGACCGAGAAGGCAGTAATTTACCAATACATGAGTCTTTTAACAATCTTACCTGTGGCAATCTTTCTTTTCGCTGCTTTCTGCTTTCGTCTCAATTTTGTCCATATCGCCGGTGTTTTTAATAACGCTCGAAATACGGAACGTATTAAATCTGCTATATCCTACATATCGAAAAACAATATTGCAACGACAAGGATTCTCATGCCACGAGGCGTGATAAACGCGCGAAAATTGGAGCTGCGTTACCAGCGTGTATGTGTGCAGTTGGTAAAGGCGCCATCTGACCATCGACATGTTGCAATCGCAATGAATAAATCGGACTTATCCGTACGTTAGAACGCCTCGCGTGAACGATTTTTAATTAAATCATCCATCCAATGAATCCATCATTTTCATTAATTCATCCAGGCATTCAACCAAAATATTGGCTAGGGTTTGCATGAATTAGATCCGATATTTATTAATGCATTTGTGTAGTGCTCAGTGGTCTAGTGGTTAGCGTGCTGTACTGTTGATTGAGAGGTTCGAGGTTCAAATCCCCGCCAGGTCAGAAAATTTTTATATTATATTCCTTACGTTTTATAGATATTTGAAACTTACCTATTTACCTGGGCTGGAGTTGGGATGCATTATTCACCAATATTCACCAATATATAAATTTTTTAATCGGTGAATTACTCCGCTATGCGTAGAATACAGAAACGCATAATATCGATGGTCTGATGGCGAAAACTATGAAAAGCTTGTACTCTGGCAGTGCCAGTCCCAATCCTTGATAAAGGAGGACGGCGACGCTTATGATCTTTGTTATCACACAGTGTCGTTAAATTGCAACTACGATTGCATAACATTATAACGCACACCGGATGACTTTGGGCTGATAGCAGTAACCCGTGAAAGAAACTTAGGCCTATTGCACACACACAATGTGTGTGTATACACGTATGGATACATGCATGTGTACATGTATGTATGTGCACAGTCTGTGTGTGTCTTATCAAATGAGATATGATGCCGATTAAGCGGATGCTCCTGCTCCTGCCGCACCTGCTGATGCTGCTGCTCCTGCTCTTGATGCACCTGTGATGGGCATTAGCACCTGTGATGCGCATCTGCACTGTTTATTGAAACTGCAGCAGCGGGCCCCCTTTTGTACTACTGCTGGTGTCGGGATCGCCTCTGAGTAGTTCCCTTGAAGGGGCGCTATATAAATCTTCGAATGAATGAATAGGCTCATCCCTGCTGCTAATCTCATGATAAACATCGCCGTCAAATTTTCGCTTACGACAGTGGTTCTTAACCGGTGTGTCGCGACACACTAGTGTGTCGCGAATCGACCGGCGGTGTGTCGCGTAAACATGGTGTGTCGCTGGTGTGCCGCAAAAAAAATTGGTGTGTCGCGAATTCTCACAGCCTACGTCCGTCATTTCTACATTACACTTACTTACTTGAAGCTTAGCGGACGTAGGCTGTGAGAATTCCTAGCAATCCATTTATAATAATTATCTTTTCTATTATATCGTAATCTAAGGCGGCCATGATGTTTATCTTATACACTATAGACCCCTATACGTTTGCGATGGCGCCGATGTTAACTTTTACTCATTACTGCAACATTCGAAATGGATAAATTTATCAGTATAAAGCGAAAATTTTGCGAATCTTCTACTGGTCATGCGAAATCAAATTTTGGTAGCAATGAGACGAGTTCTAGCACCAACAATAGGCTAGTGAATACGCAAACAATGATGCTGCCACTGCTAGTTTTAGTAAACCAATCAAGAAAACATGAAAAAGAAGAAATCTAAAAAGTTATGTACAAGCAATCCTCAAGAACTCAGTTCTGGGCTAAGACATACAAAGGAGAACATTCCAAAACACTGGAGAGATGGGCGTCCGGAGGAGGGCAAGGGGGCATTTTCCGCCGAATTTTGCAATTATGTTACCAAAAAAATCTTTTTCTTACTATTTTATGATAACAGTCCCAACACGATTTTAAATTCAAAAAACCTCTTAATTATTTAGGTAAGTCCTTGACCGTTATTTATTTTTAAAGTTGTCACGTGTTCTATGTTCATGAATATGCAAACACGTCACTTTGCTCCCCCTACAAAAGTTTGTGCCATCTAAAAAATAAGGCTCCCTGTAAAAATTCCTGCGGACGCCCATGCTGCCGAGCAATCAAAGAGTTGGTTTCATTTCATAGTTCCTACTTATCTGAGCAAGGTTTTTCTCGGATGATCAAGATAAAGAACAAAAAAAGGAATAAACTGGTCAGAAGATCTCTCTCAGCCTGCTTACGTGATGCACTTACAAAAACTGTGGATCCACATTTTCAAATGATCCACAGAAAATCCAGGACCAAAATCTCAGTAACTGCATGCTACTAAGTTAACGTTGAAACTAGAAAGGATTCAATATGAACATTTTCATTCATTACAAATTTTAACAATTTAAAATGTTAAATAGATAACTAGTCTAACTTTAACATTTTTAACAGTGTTCACATACGATTGCATGGTGTGTCGCCAAATTTGGTGGCAAGTTTAGGTGTGTCGCGTGCCAAAAAAGGTTAAGAACCACTGGCTTACGAAACCCTTCGCAGAAGAAATGCAAATCAAACCAGTTCTTATTTGGCTCATAGATAGCTGCGCGCAAGTCAGTAAATTCGTGATAGTCGGACAAATTTATGGAAGCTTTATGGTTTAGCAGCAGCTGGACTACTGGGCCATAATGCCTTTGAGCTGCCTTAATCAAAGCAATTTCTCCATGACGGTCTCGTGCGTCAATGTCGACTTTCATGACTTTTCCTCCCACTCAAACAGAGTTTGAATGGCTTGATGACTACCATTCTTGGAAGCAATTATCAAAGGTGGTTCGCCAAAAGAATTCTTCAGGTGAAAGTCTGCGCCTTTATCTAATAGCAAATATATCAGGTCGTTTACGATTTGAATACACATATGTCGCCATTTTCGTATATCAGGAATACGATCAAAAAGAAATCCACGATCAGAAAAATGTCGACAACGATCCATTATCTCGTGAAGAACAGTATTCAAATAAAGTGATTCCCTGTCCTGGTGGTTTACATTAAATTTGCTCGAGTTAAAAAGAACTTGTGCGCATTCTCTGAAATTCGTCCTGTATTGTGTGGGGTCTCTTAGATCTTTTTCAACAAAATATTCAATTTCGATCGAGCTTATCATTAACCTAAAACTCTCTTGAAGGTCCTCCTCTGAAGATACACATTGGTCTAAACTGAGCAAGAGTTGAACGATTTTCGGTTCTACCCACGATGCTGCCAATTTGAGTGCGTTGATATAACGAGAGCCTGTCCTTGTGTCGAGAGGTGTACTTTCTTCTCTCCAAACTATTCCAGCAGATACGCATCGACCATCGAGTTTTAACAGTTGAGCTGGAATGATGGCTCTCGTTTCAACCAAGTTCTTGGCGTTCTCTTGAAGTTTGTGCTCCTCTTTAGTTGATTTCTCAGAATTCCTGCAGTACTTCAATATAACCCCAACAACGTCCGTGTGACCGTTTTGGATGGCAAAGAGTAATGGTGTATAAGTAGAACCAGAAAATAGAAAATCGCAAACGCCGCGGCGTAGTAGCAAATCCCAGATATCTGCATCACCATTTGCAGCTGCAAGGTGAAATGGTGTCTCCGCAGATTGTTTCGGAACATCAACGGTAGCATGGTTGTCCAGTAAAATCTCAACAATGGAAATATGACCATTTTCGCACGTTAAATGAAGTGGAGTCATCTTGGCGTTGTTACGCACATTAACGTTTGCACCGTTAAATATCAAGTTCTCTACAATTTCTGCATGTCCATGCTCAACTGCAAGGTGAATTGGTGTTGTTTGTCCTCTGACGACTGCATTCACGGTAGGAGAATGACTCCGTAGAGTAGGCCTATCTGCGATTTCAACATTGCCACATTCTGCTGCGATTTGGTTTGACGTCTGATCAACGTCAACTGTGTTTTTAATGGAATGTTGTGAAAGTTCAGGTTCAGCTGCAGGAACTTGGTTTATCGCCAGCTGGGAACGATTTCGCTCATCTCTTTCTGCAGATTGATTGAGCAAGGCATTTACAATAGCGCAATGGCCATTTTTTGCTGCGTAGTGAAGAGCTGTGCTGCCATTTTCGTCAACAGCATTGACTTCACCTTCGTGATCTATCATAGCCTTGACTATTTCCGCGTAACCCATTTCAGCAGCGATATGAAGAGGAGTCTTGCAAGAAGCATTGCGAATATTAGCATCTGCGTTGTTTCTCAACAGAACCTCTGCAACTTCAAAATGGCCTTTCTGGGATGCAAGATGGAGCGGAGTGTTACCATCCAAATTTCTAGCGTCAGTAGTCTGGTTATGATTTAGAAAGTGCTCCGCAACGTTTGTATGACCGAATTCTTCCGCAAGAGGTAGCGGAGTGTTGCCAGAGGACATCAGCGGAGCTTCTCTATGGTTCATAAGAAGCTGGACGAGTTCGTAATGGCCATTCATAGCTGCAACGTGATTCGGTGTGTTCATATATCGGTCGGTTACATGGACATCTGCATTGTTGTCAAGCAGTAATTGCGCAATTGCTAAGTGGCCGATTTCAGACGCCAGATGAAGCGAAGTCTGGCCCAATACATTTCTAAAGTTAACACTTGCATTGTAATTTAGTAAAAGATCGATGACGCCAATGTGACCATTTAGGGTCGCGTAATGTAAAGGAGTGTTATGCTTCGTGTCCAGTATATCGACGTTCGCTGACGACATCAGTAAACTTCTAACAGCCTCGGTATCACCACGTCCAGCTGCATTGTGAAGCTGACTAAAACCTTGTTCTTTTTCATAGACATCCTCATTGTCTCCATCCTCCTCATCAGCGTCAACTTCGGCAATCAAGCAGTCTTCATTTTCATAATTTGAAACCAGTTTTTCAATTTCAGAGGAAGTGTAATGTTCGCTGGTTTGGGATCCACCCGATTCAACAATGATAGTTTCGTCGTCAGTCTCAATGTATTTGGCATGAGATTCGTTGTGCAGTTCAACAGTTGATAGTGCATCGTCGACATCATCTGCGTTTCTTGTTTCTCCAGACACATCCGCAGTAATTTCTGTTGATTTTATACTCATTGCTGCGCGATTCAGTATTCCACTTAGCAAATGGATCTGCTGATCTAATGGCCAAGTAGGCCCTGTTCTAGCTGTTCAGTATCTGCCAAACAAAGGACAAAATTACGATTTATCAAAACAACGTAGACCCGTCTCGTAGCGAATTGAATAGGTAGGCTACGCCGATGTATAAACCTTTAAGTGTTTTAGGCTCTAGAGCTAATCGCTAGTCTGATTCGCCTTGCTGTCTTTCTATTCATATTTCTATTCTTACTGTATTTCTATTCATGTTTCTTTTCTCAGTTGCATTTAACATTATTTAGCGAGCCTCTTTGATTATTTGATTGGCGCTATGCAAGTTGCCGTAATAAATAAAATTATAATGAACCTTCGAACAATTAGACAATCTTTCCACATGGATCATCAAATGAATAGGAATTTGAACCCCGAACACAGATATCAAAGGAAGGCATGCATTTTGTGGACATAAACTAAGCATACATACTAATTACACTTTAACACTAATTACGCTTTAAAACAATGAATGTGCTTAACTGCAAGATGTTGGCCCACCTAGGAAGTGCAGCTGTAGTGCTGTACGTCTAACTTCTTCTGAACATCAGACACAATCTTCCCTTGCTTTCAAAACCAGTCAAACGACCGCCTCATGCAGTCTTTCTTTAGCGACTTCTGGAATCTTGATTGGCATCGAGTAAGCTTCATTGTCGTTGATCTTTGAAAGTCCAAAATCCAATAACGTTCCTTTTATTCTAATCAAGCTCAAAATAGTTTATATTAATGGAAGAGATCGAAAACTAGATCCAATGAACCATTCATCTATTTCTCATTATAGGCCTATCACCCTCATAAAATTCAACAAAGCTTGCAATAAAATAAAGAGATTGATGCAGAGGTCAGTAGGTCAATCTAAAAGGGTCCGAGAGACTAGCAGGACTCCGCTGGCCTGTTTCCGTTATTAATCTGTGGCGATTGTGCAAGTTTAGTTTATAATATAATAGTGCACTGCAAAAATAAAACTGTTATAGACTAAAAAGATGATTTTCGAGACTGTATCGTTTCAACAGTGGCCTACGTAACTCAATGACAACCATTGTTGATAAATGCGCGAAATACAAGACGCCTAAGTTAGACTACTCTCTGAATTGAGTTTTGGCAGTTAACTCATTCGTATACGACAGGCTTTGACCACTGAAATGTAGAACACAGGCGCGTAACCACTGGTAGTATCGTTAATCTTCTTAAACAATGCATTCCCTAAATGCAAACCCTAAATCACCCATGCCCAGACTCATTAATATTTTTTTATTATATTATTATAACATTTCTTCCTACATGTAATCGTCTGCGGTCTGTCAGTTCGAATTGATATTAAACGAATATATTCACACTTATTCTGACGACGACATCTGATAAAAATGTTTCATGCCCAAATACTGCCGATGATGACAGAAACTTGACAACTTGCACAGAACGTGACACGGATTAGGCCTACTTAGAAGCTTAAAAACGAAAACCACAAAAACCCCAAGCGCTGGGAATTTCCTGTAACGCAGCCTTATATATAAATTGACCAAAATCGCGATAGCAGGACCAAAGATGTTAGTAGGTGAGCAGGGCTGGCTGCAGATCATAATTATTGTAAACATATTATACATGGGATTATAGATTTAATTCAGAGGTTATTCGAAGAAATCTGTATAAATTATGCAGTGATGAAAAGTCGTACCAGTATTGCGAGTCCCTATAATTATTTCTTACCCACATATGTCGCCAGGCTTCAGTTTGTTTACCGAATATTAAATATAATGTTTTAATTTCCACTTGCAATGTTTTACTTTGAAAACATAAGAATTTGTCGAGTTTTCTTCAAACATATAAAGAAATGCAACGCGTCTGTTATGCAAACAATGAAACCGCAAATATGAGCAATGGGATGTTTTATTAATGATTTGTACATTGGATGTGTGATTTATGCGGATGATCTGTTGATTGTCTGCTTCCTTGTCCTCTCTTCAGAATATCGTTTGCATTTGTGAATTGGAAGCATACTATTTGGATTTGAAGTTCAATGTTTCAAAGTCAATGGTGCTTAGGATAGGTCGTGTTTTCAAGCACTTTAGTGTTGCTTTGACTGTTTCTGGCATAATTAAGCCTATCATATGTTGATAAAGCAAAATATTTAGGAGTCTACTTAATTACTGGGAGTCATTTAAAATGAGTCTTAGTGAAGGAATTTGCAAATTTTATAAGTCTGTTAACAGTATTCTTTCTAGACGTAAAGGACAAATGGATGAAATGGTGTTATTGCATTTATTCGAGGCACATTGTAAACCGCTACTTGCTCCATGCATGGGAATGTTTTGCATTTACCAAAAGTGAGCATGCAAGGTTGACAAATACTTGGAAGTCTTGGAAAGAATATCTCAGATGTTTTTTTAAGTGAATGATGGCAACTGTTTGAGGAACATTTTCTTGTATGCTGGATGTTTGCCGATGCAGACAGACATCGACATGAGACAATATTCCTTTTTATCAAAATTAAGTGTCAGCAACAACAAGATTTTAACCGAAATGTATGCTATGTTTGCACAGCGTCAGATAATGATGCTTTGTGGCAATTATGATGTTCCGCAGAACTGTAGTATTGGTTACTTCCATGCGAATGTTAGTGCAAGAATTTTTCATCTTAGTTAGTTCTCTGTGTCGTTGGTAGGCCTATGTGCTGCCGCCAGGTGATGGCGAAATATGTTTATATATTATTAAAATATGGGCCTATGTGAAGGTTCTGCTTCAATTACGGGATTTTCAACGCATAATACGAAACGGTTGGAAATTTGAGGTGAATTCCCCCTTAACGCTTAAACGACGAGCTACATTGGGTTCCCAGTCACCTTTAGTACATGCTCGTCGTTAAAATGTTAAAGGATCTCATCATAAATAAAACTATAAAATTAAGACTAAAGTAAGTTATTATTACGATAATCGATTGTGTAATAGTGATGCATGGACGTCGCGCAACGGTTTAGTGAGGGAAAACAGAATGTGGGCTACATGAGCTACAAGAAGTCTATGGTATGATCTTCTGGACCAGACATTGAGGAAAGCCTTTGTTAAGAAATATGCAGCAAAAATAGGCTCATGTTGAAACCTAATTATAAAATCTCCGACGCTAGCTATACAGCCAAGCTATAATCTCAGGCAATGGTAGGTAACCTATTTTATTATGCATTCAGGTTTTTATATGACAAGAATACGAAATGTTCGCTTTGAATAGGCCTATACTGAACATAATTTTGTGGTTGTTTAAATCCATAATCACAATGGACAACAGACAACCCATTTTCACAAACGCCAACGTCTTACTCATGGGCGCCGACTCTGCGAGGTCCGTGAGTGCCCAGCACCACCAGAAATAGGCCATGCGAGGCCCGCCTATGCCTGGGCACCACCAGAAATCAGCCCGCAAAAGCGCTTTTTAAGAGAAAATTTTCCTGAAAATCGATGAACAAGTATCAATTTCAAGACCATAACTCCATATTTTTAAGCTCTATTGTCGACTAATGTAATAGTTAAACTCGTAGCGCTACGCTAGGTGGTGATACCATCGAATTTTGGTCTGTATCGCATTCTTCGTGCACAAAAACAGAGATCAAAAAATCTTTCCGCGGTCACGCGCGGATGACTATTCACCCAGTTCAAAGAGTTCCCATACCGGTCAACACAAGATCGCCGTCTCTGTGTAGATTCCAGTGCAGATTCTACTGTCAAAAGGAAAGTTTCAATTTATAAGTGTGTCCTAACCAAATCCAACAAGCTGCAGCAGAAATATAGAAAATCCCCAAAAAGGTAAAAAAAATTTAAGAATTGACACTGGACGAAAGAAGCCACGGTATTTCTAATTTGAAATTAATTTGCCATTATAATCATTTAACAAGAATTGAGAATTGATGCTGGAGAGAACCACGGTAGGCCTATATATATATTTTGTAGCACCGTAACAATAGAAGGTCAAAAAATTTTTCGCGCTTACGCGCGAGAATTCCTTTGCCTCTCGTTGGGCACTCACACTTTTGGGGTCAACTCGGCGCCTATGGTCTTACTAACTCACACCCTAGCGGCCTAGCTGCTCATGCAATGTTGACATAAGTTTTACCGTAGCTGCGATTCAGTTGTAGGCCTATCTGTATTTGTATCGACGACTTTTCAAATAGCCTCTGGTGTCGTATGCCTAATTAGACCTACTTCTGGAGCGAAAATGAAATTCAGATTCCTCTTTCTTGTTTAATGCAAATTTCTCAACCCGTTTATTATACTCTTTAAATCTAATTGTGAGTTTGAACTTCCTCTGAGACAGTCACGGCGTGGAAACATTGAACAAATTGGTGATCTTGATGAGGTTGTGTTATAACCTCTTTCCAGCTAACAGCGATGTTCTGGTGATCGAATTCAACTTCAGGTATCATTTCCTGTTACTTTTCATCCTTACCGAATAGATTCAAGAGTTTATTTGACTCTTACTGTCAGTTTCAGTATTCTGCTGCCATCCAGGACTTTCTTAGAGCCAACAGCTGTCTTTGCTAATTATTATCGCGATGATTTTTTCATGTTTTCGTATTTATTGTAAAACACCTTACGTAGTAAAACCTGTTGTGGTGTAATTACCTGTTATGGTGTAATTGCCTCTTGTGGTGTAAATACTTCTTGTGGTGTAATTACCTCTTATGGTGTAATAACCTCTTGTGGTGTAATTAGGCCTATCTCTTGTGGTGTAAATACATGTTCTGGTGTTGTTACGTTTGTTCCCTGCTCACAATCCAGGATGCTATGTGCCTTTTCCAGAAATTTCATGTGATGCAGAGCACGAAGCAGAGCCAGAAGTGCAATGTAACACTAACAAATGATCTGATTGAATCTAGCAAGCAATGGATGCATAAGAGTCAATGCAATGTCTCTGTCGTACGTGTATGGTCCGCTGCATGTATGTATGTCTGTGTCTGGCCTTTTAAGAACCTCACAAGGGCGCATAACAAGGCAATCTAACACGTCTAAAGAGATGCGTATGAGATGGCTTAAAAATATTTTTTGAATTGTCTGTCTTGAAATAATGGAAAGTGACTACAAATACGTGATATGGCAATCCTACAATGTTGTGCGTGAAAACAGTAACAAGTAGTAAATAAATAAAATACTATAATTTTTTAAATTAAAATGCTAATGTATTTGTAATTTTAATATCAAACATTGTATAATGCTCTTCAATAGAAACTCTTCAGATGTGCCTCTGACCTGACAACATAACATGACGACAATCAAGCACAAGTGCTTATGGAAAAACAGACAAGGGAGCTCATGTCAGAGGTAGCTAGGCAGCTTATTCCAAAAGATGAACTAGCTACAGGAAAACTTATACGCGGCACTGTGGAGTGGACAACCAGGCTGCCTTGGTCATCAGAGCGAAGGGAACTCCTGCCACTAGAATGGGTGATACCTAGCTCCCTAAGAGCAAATCTAGCACTTCTTGCAAGACAATATATGTTCGTGGTTTACATTTTAACGTTAGAGAATGTCAAGATGCCTAATATGCCTATTGCTTGTGTTTATAAGTTTTAGCGAAGATACAGTCACGAGTGTCAGAGATTCGTGAAGTCACTCGGTTGAAGTCCATCACCACAGCCCGTACGATGGATTCAGATACAGATACTTTAAATACTCCTCTGCACGCTGCGGCCCGAGATGGTTGCTTAGAAGACGTAACGACCCTGCTACAGAGCAACACAGAGGACGTCAATGCAGAGAACAGCAAAGGCAGGACCCCACTGCATCTCGCCGTTGAAGCTTGTCGTCCACGTGTTGTTGAGAGGCTGTTGAAACACGGAGCGAAAATTCACGTCAAAGACAATGGTAAAACAACACCGTTTCAATTGGCAGCAACAAAGGGGTTTGCAGATATCGTCGAGGTGATGATACATTTCGTTGAAAGTGCCGAACAATGTGAAAGTAAGGGCGATGAGCAAGACGCCAGCTGTGCACACCATTTCCTGTTTACACCGCCTTCTAAGGCAACTCAGACACGACGCACTCTCAAACGAGACGATTCTCATCTAATTCGTAAATCCGACAACCCAGTAATCGTATCGGAGAAAATACTTACGACTGGTGACATAGAAAGGCATCAATTTTCAGCTATGTTAGCACGTGCATTCTCGGGAGCAACGCCAGTAACGCAGAAATACCAGATGAAACCTGGAGATGTACAATTTGATATATATCCAGACGATGAAGATGAAATTCTGCCAATCAGAGTAACCGTACGCAAGAAAGATGAACCATCGAACATGTTAAACCGTGAGTGTTTCAAAGCTCTTCTATCCGCAATAAGATCTAGAAGCGTTGAAGTAGGACTACTCGAGACTTTATTAAAGAGCAATATGATAAACGGACATGAGATGACCAGCCCGGGGAACACGGCGCTACATGTTGCAGTGGAGACTTCGAACATATCTAGCAAAGTGGTAGAAATACTCTTGAAATCTGGTAAGTTTAATGTGAATGCCCTTTCTCCGAAATCCGAAACACCTCTGTTTTTTGCCATCAACCATCGATTTCATCATGGTAGGCCGCCTATATCTACGAAAGCTTTGGATGAATTTGGGAAAGAGGATCAAAATGTAATGATGTTACTTTTGAAACACAAAGCAGACATTAACTTGAGGAACTGGAAAGGCGAAACTCCAATCATGTGGGCAGCAGAATATGGCTGCTATCACGTTGTTCAGCTTCTGATAGACTGGGCGAAAGAAACTGATATAGGTATCGATCTCAATGCCAGAGATTTTTTAGGCGAGACCGCATTATTAAAAGCTGCCAAAATGCGACACCCACAAACAGTGAAAGTACTTATTGATGCTGGCGCTTCTGTCTCTTTGGCGGATCATTGCGGTCACACAGCGCTACATAAAGCCTTGTATGAAGTACTTACTCCAGATGATTGCATCGGTTTTCGTTTTATGTGGCGAGAACTCAACGACGGAGACCCAAAAATTAACCTACAAGCAGCTACACTTAATGAAAAAACGAACAAATCTTTAGGTCAAAAATTGAATCCAGGCGACTCTCAGTATTTCGTCTATCTGTTTAAAGAACTTATCAATGGAAACCTCACAGATAAGCCTGAAGATCTAAAAGCTAAGATAGAGAAACTTCGTAACAGCGATCTTCAAGGAATGATTGAAGATTGTTTTACAGAAACCGAAGAAGAATTGAATAAACACAGAACTGTTAATGTCCTCCTTGAAAACGAAATTACTGATATACATGTAAATGCTTTTGACTTTCGAGGTAACACTCCACTTGATTTGGCCTTTAAGTCGGGAGTGAAAACGAAACCTTGTACGACAGAAGCGCTCAAACAACGCGGAGCCACTTGCAACACATTTCGACCCACACAATTGAATGACAAATTAGAAATGCGAGAATGTGTGATAGACAAAAGGGGAGGATCAACTTTCCATCGTTTAGCCACTGCTCACAGATACAGGGCCCTATGGTTATCGGATCGTAAAGAATACTTACAATTTTACACGATGCTTGACGGCATTCGATTTTTTTCCCAAATACGAAGCGATAGATGTCGTCAAATCGTCGAGATCACAGACAACCAAGGTAGAACCGCTTTGCATAAAGCCATAATGCCGACATCTTACTCGAGTGACTGGTTACCCGATGAAACCACGCGTCCGCTGATCGGTATTGCGACTGAACTACTGAGCATGGGTTGTAATGTCAACGCCATTGATAACTATGGAAGAACGCCTCTTCATTACTCTTCAGGTCCATATGCAAAACTTTTTGTGGAAAATGGCGGAAATAAAGAGATCAGAGATATAGACGGGAAAAGTGCTATTGAAATGGTACAAATAAGACAAAAAGAGGAAGACATGACTCGCAAATATGATGATCGTGGGACCACTCAGTACATTAAAGACAAAGTTGTTTTGATATCGGATATTGTTGAATTATTGCAGATCGATTCATCTCTGCTAGAGTCAATGCATTTTCAATATGGATTGCAGATTGATTCATCTCTGATAGAGTCAATGACTTCTGAATATGGAATGCATCCATACATTTTAGACGAAAAATCAGATTACACGAAAAGGATCCTAAGCATAATATTGGATAAAGCAAACTTCTCACAGAACAATCAGATTTCAGATCTTCTTACCAAAGAAATTAACAACTTTATCAACAGAATCGTGGATGGAATTAAAAACTATGATTCACGATTTGAATGTCGACCGATCTTCGTTGGAAGTGCTTTCGAAGAAACGAAAATCGATTTTCCAGATGAATACGATTTTGATCTGGTTCTGACAAAATTTAGCGAATTATGTGAAGTTATTCCATCGCCAGTACTCCCAAGTGGTTTTGTTCATCTTAAGAAAAAGCAGGCAAAGGATCATACTACGAACCAGAATTTCGATGATTTCTTCAACGCTGAAGGCATTCTGTTAACAAACAAAGTCAATGCACAGTTCAAATTAGTTCTTGGCGAAGTCCTTGGAGATCCGAAATTTCTGAAAAACGAACTTCTTTTCGAAATAGACTGGCGATGTGATAATGACTTCCAGGACCGTAGGTCAAGTGGCCTGAATCAGAACAGCCTTTGTACAACTTTACGACTGACCCTGAATCGACCGCTTGATGGAAACTACATGTTCAAAGAGATATCAATCGACATTGTTCCTTGTATTCACATAGATAATTGGTGGCCAGAGGATGCATTGCCAGATATAAGGGATGACCTAAAAGTGGACGGTTGCAATTTGGTATTTGATCAACCACATCGCAAGTATCCTTGGATTCCGTTCAGCGACCCATGTGCTAGGATTTCATTTGCACCGATTGAAAGTCGATTTATCAAAGACAGTAGTAGAATAGCAAAATTAGCTTATATGGTAGGAAAACAGTTGATCAAGAAAAGTCGAGGACATACTTATATATTGAAGACATGCCTCTTACATTGCAACGAAGCACTGGATCCGCTACATGCAAAACGGACCGGACGACCACCTTTCAAAGGCATTCCAGGTGACTACCTAATATATTTACGCTATTCTATACTAGGACGTCTTGAAGAACTCCATTTCTGGGTTGAAAAATTACTCAAATGTTATCTTGACTTTAACCTTCAAGATTTCTGTCCGTGCTACATGATGCCATCTTTCATTTTACCGATTGACGAATATCTTAAATCGAATCATATTAAGTTACTGTTATGTGAAGATTTATATGAGAAACGATCCAATTCTACAAAAGATTATGAGGCAATTTACCACATGTATCATAGCATTTCGTCGCCTGAAACCGACCTGAGTTTTGAACTTCCGAAGCTTGAACCTCTTCTAGAACGTTTTGACAGAGAAGAACTAATGGAGCAGATAGCTACCCCTCTTTCATACTCTACAAGGTACCAAGCGTTGCGTATGCGGTCTAAAGGTCCTCTCTACATTAAGAAAGAAAGTAATTTGCAAAGAGATATCAAAGAAGAAAAGACAGAGAATGTAGAGTAAGAAGAGGAAGAAGAGGAGCTAGAGGATGACGAAGAACTTGCGTCATCCTACGAATACGATTTTTGCGATAGCGATGAAGAGTGTTGGCGTTACCTTTAGTTATCATTAATATTATTAGGCTATTATTATCACTATATAGAATTATTAAGTGCAGGTTAATACAGTAGCCTTCATACATCGCAAATGCGCTCAGCCTTGTCAGATGATATAAACAATAAGTAATAAATTTGAATATAGGGCCTATATCTGGAAAGAGTTAAACCCTATAAAACTGACTGTGAACAATCATCAATTTCTGCAGTCTGTTAATGAGAATCAGTACGGGCAGAAGGTAATTATTGCAAGGCACCAGATTACAGCCGATATATGTCTCAAACACTTTTGCCTCAGAGTCATTATGTGAACGTAATAGCTTTCGTAATAATTCTCAAGCTTGGGTAGCGATGGTGTTTGAACATACTTAATATAAAAAAACACTACTTAAAACATCCAACAGTGTCCTTGCTGATTAGGATTTCATATCGAGCAATACGCCCACACACCCAGATACTCTGTCTGTTAGATAACTGACTGAGTGGCCCGTTCCAGACTGCATCCACAACTGGGTATGGCATTTTTTTGGTTGATCGTAGCCACAGAACCAAATACAACGGAGCGGTCTCAACTACCATCAACATCAACGCCAGCATTGTACAAGGATCGGGATTGGGCCCTCTAAACTTCAACAAGGTCACAGCAAAACTAAGATCATCCAGTCGGCAAATCGTATGGTCGAGTATGCTGACCATACATATCTGTTAATACCTTCCTCAAACCATGCAATGATCAAGGCAGAACTGGTCCACGTCTCGGAATGGGCAGAAGAGTACAGCCTTAAACTGAACCATACGAAGACCTAGGAGATGATTATCCGACGTCCCCGGGGATGGGGTATGGTAGGTGTACCCGGAGAGATGCCAAGGGTTTCGAACATGGTAATTTTGGGATCACCATGACTGATACTCTCGGTTTTGAACTTCATATAAAACGCATAATGTGGCCAAGCAAGACTATCGTTTAACGCATTGCGCATTCTGACGGTACATGGCCTTTCGGGGACCATGCTGCATGATGTGGTGCAGATGATCACAGTGACCCGCCTGATATACGCGGCCCCGGCATGCTGGGGATTCGTGGGGCAGCAGGAGTGCAATTGAGCGCAGCCTGTGATGAACCGGTTGATCCGCAGGGCTGTAGTGGTAAAATTACAGGTGAGTATACGCTACCGGTTAGTTTTCCGTAGCAAATTAAAGGTGAGTATACGCTACAGTATTTTGTGAGTCTAGCGCTACATTATTTTAATATAAATAAATATAAATATTTTGTGAGGTGAGTATACGGTCTCTAGAGGTGAGTATACGCTGTATACCCACGTATACCCTCGACTACAGCCCTGTTGATCCGACTACGCTATCTACCGGAGGGAAGCCCAACTTTCGAGCAGTTGTGTCGCAAAGGCAGATAAGAGCCTCTTTGCTTATGTCCTGGACAATTCGGGTCACCTGCTGTACCCGCTTCTTCAGCCTGAAAAGGCGACTCCCTGCTCCCTGCGCCCACGTCAGCCCGACCGAATCGTCCCACGAGCAGACCATTTAATGCGTAAAAAGTTCTTAATGAGAATATTATATTTTATTTAATGTCATGTTATCCAAATTGCGGTAAAGCAGTTGGAATAATTATAGAATATGCTTGCTTACTTACTTTTAAGTGCAAATGTATAGTGTACACGTTTTTTCTACAGCGACCGCATGGTCTCGACCTTACTCATTTTTCAATGAATTGATCGACGGGTGAGATCCTTCACCACCGCTGTATCTTTGAACGCCATTTAAGGTCACCGTGCATGGACCTGACTAGCCCCAGATTTAGATCTCTGAAATAAGTCATCATCCGTATGCGAACCGGCTTCCTCACTCACAGAGACGCATAGGACGTCTGATGCGCCTTTGTGCATGAGGAATGTATACCTGACCGAGATAAACAGCGCTCGGGAATAAGCTGGTGCCCTGCGCTTGGCTTTCGATTGGTGCTTGAGAAGTTTGGAGTTTACAATTCGATTACCCTACGTGGAGACTTCCAGCGACTGTCTCAGTGGACACTATCGCAGCTTTTCAGAAAAAGCTTGGAAAATTGGGCCATTAAGCGTTAGAGGATAATTTAGAGTGGTTCTAACACAGGCCAGTTTTCTGAACCAATTAAAACCCTTGTTATGTTATGTTATCGTATACTAGCCTCTAACTTTTACCACTACAGCGCTGCACCTAACGCATTCCTCAGCGGAACCTACAGCAATTGTTATGACTGCTTGCGTGGCTGTGTTTACGGCTGTTTCAGGTGCAGTTGAGCAATACTGCTGTTTGGTGAGGCTGCCTATGACATGCTGCTTCTATTTAAGATATACCTCTCCGCGGTCAGTTAGATGCTGGTTAACACACAGTGTTCAATCTAGGCACCTCTTGGGGGAGAATTCCCCTCGCCTATACTCGTATTGACAATTCTGATTTATATTTACAAAGAAATTTTACATGGACAGGCAACTTAATTCGAACTATTGTAACAATAGAAAATACTCATGGAAAGGCACCTTAATTAAAACTAACAAAATAGCGTTCATATTCAAGTTTCGAAAATAAGAATCTATCAAGGCATAAGATTTCCTTATTATTTCGTAAACATCATTTATAAGTTAGCGTATACAGCGCGTAGGCCTACTTCTGATAAGTCTCATTTGAAACAGCGCTTTGAAAATTTCTGAATAGGCCCTATATTGTCATAACAGTCATAAGCAGACCGACTGCTTTGAAAAATTTCGCCAAGGAGTTGCCAGAAATTTCACTAAAGTCAAGGTAAGTAGGCCTACTACAATCGGTATACCGATCAAAACGCTCGATATATTCAAAACATATATAAATTCGTCACTAGTCTACTGAGACCACATCATCGCATAATAATATGACCTACATTCCTTAGTTGCAAATACGTGAAGATAGATTTCTAATGAATTCTTCTCGATCAAATTGTTTCCAATTTGGGTCCTCATTAGTATTAAAACTGGTGTTGTCTTGGTATTCGACGATAGGTATGTCAATTGTAGTATCATTTGGACATAGGTCAAGATAGATATCATAGACTGCAGAGTATCTAAAGGGATCCCTAACCGAAGCAGAAAAGTATCCCTTAAACAGCTCGATCATATCGGAAGATTCATCGAAGTTATTTACTAGAGTGCCTAATATGTCTACCCTCTGTCTGAATGAGGGCATGAAGTAACAGGGATAAAGTCATATCGAGAAAATTCCACGAGGCAAAACATGATTCTCTCGACCCAGAAGGTGAGTTGCTTTCGAGTAATTTCGTCTTCGTGTCTTGTTTCACTTTCATTTCGGGCATTAAGAGCCTCCATGCAAAACAGAAGACAAGTCTTCAATTGATAAGTAGTAATCGAAGAATAAAGTATCATTTTGCAGACTATATATGCAGCCTTTATTAAAGGCGAACTCTCTTTTATGATTCGACTTTCTAATGGTGCAAACGAAACTCTGGAAAATGTCTCGGAAAAGAGAAAGTGAGCATCACGTGACTTGGAGGGATCAAAACGTGGTCGAACAAAGACCAATGTACAACCGTTTGCTTTCACAGCTGGATTTATCCCAACTGTGAGCTGGTCTTCTGGCCACCAATCTTCCATGTAAATACAAGCAACAATGTCAATTGATATTTTGGCAAATAGAAAGCCACCATCCCCGTCATCAATTGGATGAATCATTCTTAGTCGAACAGTTTTACACAGACCAGATGGCTTAAGCTTTTGAGGTTTATTTCTGTCTCTATCGATTAAGTTCCATTCGAAAAGATGTTCTTTTTGCCAGAAATTAGGGTCACATAAGACTTCTTCTAAAATAATTTGGAATCTAGAATTGACCTCATGAGTCAGCAGGCACTGATCTAAGTTGAAGAAGCTGTCAAACCTCCCGTCATTCTGACTTTGTGTATCGTTACTAGACTTCCGTCTCAGTTGAAAGTATCCGTTGGGGCCCAAGGGGTGAGGAAACGCATCACAAATTTGGTTGAATTTTATCAGTTTTAAGTTAAAGTCAAAGTCTGCTGAAATGACGGCTTTTGTTTCTTCATCGGCGCTTCCGACTAAAATCGGCTGGCACTCAAATCGCCAGTCCTTTTTCTGTATACCATCCGCCAACCGCGCGATGAAGTGATTTTGAATGGCATGACAACATCCTTTCTCGGAAGCAATTATGAAAGGCGTTTCGCCAAGAGAATTCTTCAGGTTGAAGTGTGCGCCTTTCTCTAACAGCATTGATGGCGCCAAATTAACTCAAGTCACCAAAGTAACATTTCTCGGGGTCATCATTGATGAAAATATCTCGTGGAGGGCACAAATTGACCATGTAACTAATAAAGTCTCGAAGTCGGTGGGTATTATACGCAGGCTTAGTTGGTCCTTACCGACCCACTCCCTTAGGCTTCTTTATAATGCTCTCATACTGCCCTACCTGAACTTACTATTGTACAACAGTATGGGCAGGTGGATACCAAAGCTACTTGAAGCCATTGTTTATATTACAAAAACGAGCTATGAGAATTATTTGTGATACCCACTATCTAACCCCTAGCTCTAACTTGTGTAAAAGTCAAAATCCTTAAACATCTACGACATTTATCGTCTCAAAATAGCACTATTAATGTACAAACATCATCGAGACATTCTGCCTGTAACATTTAGCTCCTACTTCACTATAAATGCAAATATCCATAGTCATAACACTCGTAATAAAGAAAACTATAGATCCGAGGTGTGCAATACAAATGTACGCAGCTGAGAGGGCCTCGTTGCGATCCTCGGCCCGTGGCCTTATGGTTGTTCCGCGTATGCACTCCTCCACGGCCCAATCCAGGAGCTTTGCCTATGTGGGTCCTTCAGCCTGGAACAGTCTTCCTCAGACCCTCCGCTAAGAGCTTCCTGTCCTCTCCTCTTCAGTTCCGTAGACGCTTGAAAACCTATCTTTTTGCCGGTTTTCGCAGTGATGCGGGTCGAGAGCGCCGCTGATTTGAGTGGCGCTATATAAATGTTCAATTACAATTACAATTCTCCATTAAAGTAAAAGGAACGCAACTCTGGAATTCAATCGATTCTAACCTACGTGCTCAATAAGTGCTTTTAGGAATGCTTACAGAAAATTTTTGACTGATCAATACTATAGCTTCATAAGATCTGACCAACTTCACTCTTACTATAGCCTAGCTGATTGTATGTTAATAATAATAGATTTCATCTGAGTGTCACTCCCAGCTGATCGCTTTTTATATGGGAGTACTAATGACCGGGGATGACTCGATAAGCTATTACAGCTTCTTCTCCTCGGGAGTCGTCTTGTAATGTTTCTAACTATTTCTAGCAGTTCTAATGACTTCAAGCTACACCCATATAATTACAATCAGTCCTAAGAATATAAACTCTACCTTACAATTTTTGTTACTTACTCATAATATACGATGATATCTAAATAGCTAGTCGACTGAAAAATATTTCTGTTTGTATTCTGTTTGTATTCGATTTCTGTTTGTTTGTATTCGATTCAATAAATGATTTGATTTGGCTTCTTCGACACTGGAATTTTCCTTATTGATAACACTGATTATTTAATTGTACACGTCTCTAAATGGAAGAAACTCTTGTAATTCACTTCCACTTCCGATGACATCCGAGTACATGTCTACCAAAGATTTTAATTTGGTCACATTATCGGCATTCACATTGGTAAAATGCTTTGGATTTAAACAACTAAATTTGGAAGCCACATTTGTAAAATGCTCAAATCATTTGGATGTGCTATTTATGACACAATCTAGTGACACTATATATATATATATATGTGTGTGTATATAATTATATATATATATAATATATATATATATATGTGTGTGTGTGTGTGTGTGTGTGTATGTGCGTGTGAGTAGTAAGACAAGTACAACTGACTGTGCACAATCTAGTGACACTATATATATATATATATATATATATATATATATATATATATATATATATATATATATATATATATATATACATATATATATATATATATATGTTAGGGTGGTCCTTAGGTCCATGTAAAAAATTTGTTGGGGGAATTTTAAACGAGGCACCCTCCAAACGTTTAGTTTTAGGTACAAAAATAATAATACTGAAAAGTTTGTGGAGATTTTATGAGTTTTAGAGGTTGCTACCGGACATAACATAATTATATCAAATATATTGTAAAAACTCACACAATACATAGAATATTGTATAGGCCTACTATTCTTATGCACAAATTCAAAACAAATTCTGGTGGGCAGTGGTGGACGGTAGTATTTAGTATTTACTATTTGGGTCAAGACACAAGTGAACATTAAAATGTTTAGTTCCAGTTACTACTTAATGTATTAATGAATCAGTGTCTTTGTTCCTGTCTGGATATCTGTGACGATATTCCAGAAACTGCTTATGATCCTCATTATTTGTTTGAAGCTTGTTATACTCGTCTATGAGTGCCACTCCACACTCTGCTATATATTTCACATCTCTTACTGAGGTGGCAGTGGCCTTGGCTAACTTGTAGTTCTCATCGTTTGGCCAAGTATCAACATTTTGTTGGATGAAACTTGCTGGAATGCATGTAATGCTGAAGAATCTTATAGTGTTTCCCGTGATAAAATTTTCCAGTTGCTTCCAGCTGATCAGAGGTTACCTGGTATTCTCTTTAGTGGATGTTCGATGCCAGTTTTGTCCAGAGGAGCAGCCATATGGCGCTTGATAAATCAATGGAGACCCCATCATCAAAGAACGCAAAAGTCTCCAATTCCTCCGACAGATACCAGAAGTGACCCGGAAATGTCTTCATTGCAACCTCTGCATCTGCACAATTTTTCTCCTTGTTTATCAATCTGTCAATGTCATTCAAGAGCTCCAGGTCTATTTGAGGAGCCAATGGTGCAAATGATGCTTGAAACCAGACTTTGACATATGGCATTACGGTGAACAAGCAGATGTCAGCTATCCCCTTTTCTTCTCCTCTTGTCAACTTGAACTGTCTCTTGGACATCCAAATCTTAAGACTATAAATACTCTTGGCCATCCACTTTGTTCTATGTAGCCTAGCTGGTGCTCTGAATGATAATGCCCCTGGAATAAACGCCGCCGAAGAAAGTGATGGTCAGCTCCAAAAGTTTGTGACAGGAAATTGCTTCTTGTAAAACTCATCGGATGTCACTGTGTTCTATTTTGATCGGTCTATGAGTCGCCAGTTTCTCTGGAATCTCTGATAATCATTATGTCTGGACCTTGGGATGGGCCAAGAGAAAGCATGCCCACTGCCTCCAACATTATTTTTAGTATGTGATGGCGACATGCACGCCACAACATATCCTTGTCCAGCCTCTGCTCCAACACAATGATATAACTATAATTTGATTAATAACTACTTACTGCTTGCTTACTTATTGACATCTTTTCCATAATGCATTTGGTAACCATTTTGTTTCATATTGGGTTTCTTAAAAAGTATACTGCTTACTGTGTTAGTCAAAGAAAAATACTAAAAGACCACTGAGTTTGAAAAAATAAATAATTTATTTCTATGTTTGTTTATCAAATAAATAAATAAACATGAGTACTATTAGGGTATACTAATTGCTAGAAGTCATTTATAGTGTTCAATAATCAATTACACACACAACTGTATGTCACTTTGCAATTTTCTCACCTGATAACATCAGTTCAATTAAGAAAATTGCAATGGCTAATCTAAATTAATTCCTCGTGGCATAGGCTTAAACTTTAGCATCTGGTAGCAACCTCTAAATATTGTCAGATCCTCTTCAAATTTTTTCTGAATTTTTTCTTCATCAGTAGAAACAAAAGCACAGGGTGCCTCATTGTGAAATCAGACTTTCAAAAATAAGGACCACCCTAATATATGTATATATATATATATATATATATATATATATATATATATATATATATATATATATATATATATATATATGTGTGTGTGTGTGTGTGTGTGTGTGTGTGTGTGTGTGCGTATGTGTGTGTGTGTGTGTGCGTGTGAGTAGTAAGACAAGTACAACTGACTGTGCAGTCACGCATTATGAAGTACAACTGACTGTGCAGTCGCGCATTATGAAGTACAACTGACTGTGCAGTCGCGCATTATTATTAAAGCAGTTTTTTATAGCGCCCCTTCAAGATTGCCTACTCAGGAGCGCTCCCAGCCCAACCACGGTCGAACAACGCAGTTTTGAGAACAGTAAGAAACAAGGTGAAATGACCAATCGGTATTTGGCGGAGTTTGGTAGGGAGCCCATTCCAGGTCATGGGACCAGCCACAGAGAAGGCACGGCGCTGTTGTATGGCTGTCCGCGCACGGGGAACAATAAGTTCAGCCTGCGCAGCTGAGCGGAGAGAGCAACGACGTTGCGAACATGAAGTGGGACAGCAGAGCTCCCGCAGGTATGGAGGGGCCACGCCTTCAAAGCATCGCCGAACCAAGGCAGAGATTCGATAAGTGATGCGTTGTGGGTAGGGGAGCCAGTGTAGGACATCCCTCATATACGCAGACACTCTGCCAAACTTGGGGATGCGGCCTATAAGGCGGGCAGCAGAACGCAGGATTCTATTCAGGGGCTCAATCCGGCAGGCCGTCAGTCCGTTATATATGGCACTGCAGTAGTCCAGTCGAGAAACAACAAATGCATGGACAAGTGTGGAAGCTGCACCAGAGGACAAAGAACGGGAAATCACCTTCAGCTGCCGGAGCTGGTGATAACAGCTGCGGGAGAGAAGGTTTATGTGCCGCGTAAATGCAAGTTCCTGGTCCAGGATGACCCCCAAGTCCCGGACCCAGGTCGAAAAAGTAAGGTGTGGGAATTGCAAGGCAAGAGAAGTCAAATCGATTTTGGAGAGCTGCTGGGGTGTGCCAAGCCATATAAACTGCGTCTTAACCGGATTCAGTCTTAAGCGGTTTGCAGACATCCAGGCCTGCAGGGATTCCATGGCACGGGTCATGGTTTCCACAGCTGCAACAGCCCGGACAGCAGGGCAGTGTACATAGGCTTGCAGGTCATCAGCATAGGACTGGTTAAAACTGACCCAGCCGCTAACAAGGACCCCAGGTCAGCAGTGTAGATTATGTAAAGAAGGGGCCCAAGGACAGAGCCTTGAGGCAGGCCAAAAGGAGCAGGAACCCAAGGGGACCTAGAGGATCCGTGAGCCACCATAAAGGAGCGGTCTTGCAGAAATGAAGTAAGCCAACCTAGAACATTATCAGAGAAGCCAAAGGAAATGGATAAGCGCTGCAAGAGGATGTCGTGATCGACAGTGTCGAACGCGGCACTCACATCGAACAGCGCAAGGAGAGTGACCTGGGATCTGTGTCGCGTGAGGAGATCGACGACAACGACGAGATGTCCTCATCATCATGATAGAGTCGTCGCTGGCGGTCGAGATGGAATGATGACGGACGAAAGCCAGTCCCCACTTGGTCAACAATGAAGACAGCGAGGCCGAGGCGTAATCGGACACCACACAGCCAAGGTGTAATAGGACACCTCGTGGCTAGGGTGTAACCAGACACCGCCCGCGCTGCAGGCGAGCGACGACCCGCGTCTCGAAGAGCAACCTGACACTAATTGGCGACAGCATGACGTGGGGAGGGGGCGGACCGACGGACGCTGGAGTTCCTACATAACCGAAGGGAAAGGAGAATACGGGACTTGTACTACTGACGAGCGCGACGTGAGAACAACGGTCGAGCGATCAACATCGAGAGGAGCGACCAGCGGCGGCGGCAGAGTATATTCCGTCAGATTCAGAGACTGACGCGAAGAACGATCTGTAGTTAGGCTGTACGAAGCAACATTTGAGATAGTCCGATTTAATAACTAAACGCTTTAATACTACGTGGAAGTTCCCGTAGAGTTAGTGTATATATTTGTTTCTTTAATTAAATACTTTTATTAATTAAACAAAGTGCGTCGTGAATCTTCTAAAGAAAAGTTAGGCACATTAATTAAAAGTGCAAGTAAAAGAACAAGCGAGTCGAGGGTCAACATCAACACACGGCAAACACACGACAGGCGACCTTCGATCGCGACAATCTGTCAATGGCCCCATATATGTCCGATAAGAGGCGTACTAATAGGGTTTCTGTGGAGTGGCCCTTACGGAAACCCGATTGGAAGGTGGGGAGAAGACAATATTTGTCCAGGTAGCACATGAGCTGCGCGGCAACAATCTTCTCAATTATTTTAGACAAGAATGTAACATTAGCAATGGGCCTAAAATTGGTTGGTTCAGTAGCGTCGAGTCCATCCGCTTTAAGCACTGGAACAAGGATGGACCTCTTTTGGCTTGCAGGAAGTACTCCCTCTTGGAGGGAGCGGTTACACAGAACCGTAAGGAATGGTAGGAAGACATCAAGGGTCTCTTGGAGGATGAACGACGGGAGCGGATCCAGTTTGCAGGTCTTCGGCGCTGATGAAAGTATAACTCGACGGAGCTCAGCACTTGTGATTAGGCCCAGAGACGGAAGTTCGTAGCTCGTAGGTGGAAGTATGAAGTACAGCTGACTGTGCACAGTATGCAGCCACGCCTTATACATGACTACTGACCGTGCAGTCACGCATTATGAAGTATAACTGACTGTGCAGTCACGCATTATGAAGTATAACTGACTGTGCAGCCACGCCTTATACATGACTACTGACCGCGCAGTCACGCATTATGAAGTATAACTGACTGTGCAGTCACGCATTATGGAGTATAACTGACTGTGCAGCCACGCCTTATACATGACTACTGACCGTGCAGTCACGCATTTTTAAGTATAACTGACTGTGCAGTCACGCATTATGAAGTATAACTGACTGTGCAGCCACGCCTCATACATGACTACTGACCGTGCAGTCACGCATTTTGAAGTATAACTGACTGTGCAGTCACGCATTATGAAGTACAACTGACTGTGCAGTCACGCATTATGAAGTACAACTGACTGTGCAGTCACGCATTACGAAGTACAACTGACTGTGCAGCCACGCCTTATACATGACTACTGACCGTGCAGTGACGCATTATGAAGTATAACTGACTGTGCAGTCACGCATTATGAAGTAGAGCCCTGCGCCGACGTCATAGTGTCGGCGGCGGCTCGCCGGTCATTTTTGGTCGGCGGCTGCGGCGCGCCGACGAACATAAATCGGCGGCGGCGGCGCCCTCAAAATGTCGGCGTCGGCGCGGCGTGCCCTAGTCAGAAACATGAGTCACCATGGGCATCCGCATGAATTTTTCAGGAGGGGGCAAACTTTTTCTAAAGGGGAAAAATTTTTCCAGGGGGCAAAATGATGTTTTTGTATGGAAAATCTATTCACAAATCCAGAGGGCAACTCCCCCTTCCCTCCTCCGGACGCCCATGTGAGTCATTATGAGAGTTGAACAGCCGTTGGTCATGTGACCAGTCAAAGGCCAAGTTCTCTAAAGCCACTCCATCACACTGAAGCTCAACTACATATAAAGGGACTGAAAGAGAAGACACCTTCAGACATTTGCCTTACAAATATGAACATCCTTAATTACACCGCACATCTGTATAGGTATTGGCAAATTGTAATCAGATGAAGCAACATGCATTTGCATATTGCATGAATACTCTTGCATGTGCACTGATACAGTGTAGGCCTACGCAACAAGTCACATGGCAGAGGCTGGATAACAGCATCCTCCCAGTAAGAGAGCTGCTGAAGCCATGAAGTGAAATGTAAATATATACGTTTTCCTATGGTAATACACTGGCCGAGTGGCCTCACTTCTGTAAATTTTTCAATGAATTTACCAGGTGGTCTGCTGCCCGTTTGAATTGGTGCCACGCCATTTAAAATTTCCACATATAGACCATTGTTTGTATCAGATTAAACTGAAAAAGACCATTCTTGATACTATACGTACTAATCAATCAATCAATCAATCAATCAATCAATCAATCAATCAATCAATCAATCAATCACTCATAGAATTTATATAGCGCCTCTTCAAGAAATCTACTCAGAGGCGTCCCCGAGTCACGCCTGATCATAGAGGAAAGTCAGACATCAAAGACAACAATCAATAAGTTATAGAAGCTATTCAACACGAAGGTAAAGAATGAGGGAGTACTGTAGTACACATACAAAGACATGCATTGCATATTACCTTTGTTGTCAAGGTATTAAGGAAATGGCAACAGGAACAGATGTATCAAAACAATGGTTACTTGTGACAAGATATTGCTTTAAATGACTGTGTATATCATGGCACAAAGACAAGATCATCTAAGTATAAGGAAAACGAATTTAGTCAGGAAGACAATGCATTCTTGGTATCAAGATAAAGACCACAAACATTGTAATCAGCTATGTTCAGTCTCTATCTTCTTCATTAACACAGGAGTTCCTACCAATCAAAGTGCCATTTCTGAGAATAGTTTGCTTATCTTTGCAATATCATGCAAAACATGAAAAAATGCAACAATAACAATTAAGCATATCAAACTGGCATCGGCGGCGCGCCGACAGATTGTCGGCGGCGGCGCGCCGACAATCAAAAATCGGCGGCGGCAGCGCCCACGAAATGTTGGCGGCGGCGGCGCGGCGCGGCGCGGCCGGCGCAGGGCTCTATTATGAAGTACAACTGACTGTGCAGCCACGCATTATGAAGTACAACTGACTGTGCAGCCACGCATTATAGATGACTACTGACCGTGCAGCCACGCATTATAGAGGACTACTGACTATAAATTATAATTATGAATTATGATTATGGATTATGATTTATGAATTATGAACATATGTAATGCAAGCCTTCAACCCTCTACTTTAATATCTAAGAAAGTTTACATGTAAATTCTGCAAATAAGTACATACACAATATACATGAAAGTAAGTAAGTAAGCAAGTTAACAAATAGTGTACATCCAACAATACAGTTATACGAAGACGATGAAAAACTTCAACCCTCTACTTTAATCGCTAACAGAAATATATGAAAGTTTGCGTGTAAATTCTGTAAGTAAGTACATACACAATATGTAAGAAAGTAATTAAGCAAACAAGTTAACAACTGTTGTAAGTCCAAGTATACATTGTCATACGAAGACCATGAAAAAGTGATGTTCTGTTTTGGAAATTTTGCACACATGAAGCCATCTATTAGCTTCTAGTTTAAGTAAATATAATATGTGCTAACAAATATGAAAAAATAATGACCGAAATGGAATGAATATGCTTGAAGAAGTGAGGAGAATTCGAATTTACCAATGATTGCATTGATGTAATTGTTGAAATTGGAAACCCTTGCGCAGAAAATACTTAACGAATATGTGCAACTCTAGCATACTCTGTTGTTTTTGCACGCAAAGTTCATGTAAACAAACTAGTTTTAGCTTGCAATTTTCTATATTGCAAAGACATGTTGGGTGTGCATGGCGGTAGTTTCTACAGTAAAATTACACTTTTACAATGTTAAATGCGTGGAATACTAATTTGTATGTTTAAATTGCAACTCTTACTTTGCAATAGCGCATAGTTTGACAGTTTGTATGCTAAATCTAGGTTTTTAAATTCTTAAGATGTGTGAAATGCCGACTTGTGCAGTAAAATTTCAACATGAAAGCTAAAAAGATGCGAATGATGAAGACTTGTAGACTTATGCTAAACTTAAGACTGTTACGGTTTCGAAGACAGCGTAGAATGAATTTGCGCTATTGCAAAGTAAGAGTTGCAATTTAATCATACAAATTAGTTCCACGCATTTAACAATGTAAAAGTGTAATTTTACTGTAGAAACTACCACCATGCACACCCAACATGTCTTTGCAAACTAGTTTGTTTACATGAACTTTGCATGCAAAAACAACAGAGTATGCTAAAGTTGCACATATTCGTTAAGCATTTTCTGCGCAAGGGTTTCCAATTTCAACAATTACATCAATGCAATCATTGGTAAATTCGAATTCTCCTCACTTCTTCAAGCATATTCATTCCATTTCGGTCATTATTTTTTCATATTTGTCAGCGTCCCCCGTTTTCCCCGGTACAATGGTCTCCCGGGCCAAAAACCTAGCCGCGCCATGCATTTGAAGCTGGAAAAAATTTCTAAAATTCAACCTATTTGACTCGCCAGATGGCGACGCCGCGTTAAGCAGCTACAGTACGGATTAGCTAGAGGGATTGAAACTTTCACTCAACTAAAGTGGTGGTGGTGGTGGTGGTGGTGGTGGTGGTGGTGGTGGTGGTGGTGGTGGTGGTGGTGGTGGTGGTGGTGGTGGTGGTGGTGGTGGTGGTGGTGGTGGTGGTGGTGGTGGTGGTGGTGGTGGTGGTGGTGGTGGTGGTGGTGGTGGTGGTGGTGGTGGTGGTGGTGGTGGTGGTGGTGGTGGTGGTACAGGTACGGATTCGCTAGAGGGATTGAAAATTTCACTCAACTAAACCGGGCGTGGTGGTGGTGGTGGTGGTGGTGGTGGTGCTACAGGGATTGAAACTATAAACCAGCTAGTACTTCATAATGCGTGACTGCACGGTCAGTTATACTTCATAATGCGTGACTGCACAGTCAGTTATACTTCATAATGCGTGACTGCACAGTCAGCTATACTTCATAATGCGTGACTGCACAGTCAGTTGTACTTCATAATACGTGACTGCACAGTCAGTTGTACTTCATAATGCGTGACTGCACAGTCAGTTGTACTTCATAATGCGTGACTGCACAGTCAGTTATACTTCAAAATGCGTGACCGCACGGTCAGTAGTCTGTATAAGGCGTGGCTGCACATTCAGTTATGCTTCATAATGCGTGCCTGCACAGTCAGTTGTACTTCATAATGCGTGACTGCACAGTCAGTTGTACTTCATAATGCGTGACTGCACAGTCAGTTATACTTCAAAATGCGTGACCGCACGGTCAGTAGTCGTGTATAAGGCGTGGCTGCACATTCAGTTATGCTTCATAATGCGTGCCTGCACAGTCAGTTATACTTCATAATGCGTGACTGCACAGTCAGTTATACTTCATAATGCGTGACTGCACAGTCAGTTATTCTTCATAATGCGTGACAGCACAGTCAGTTATACTTCATAATGCGTGACTGCACGGTCAGTAGTCGTGTATAAGGCGTGGCTGCACAGTCAGTTATGCTTCATAATGCGTGTCTGCACAGTCAGTTATACTTCATAATGCGTGACTGCACAGTCAGTTGTACTTCATAATGCGTGACTGCACAGTTAGTTGTACTTCATTAGGCGTGATTGCACAGTCAGTTGTACTTCATAATGCGTGACTGCACGGTCAGTAGTCGTGTATAAGGCGTGGCTGCACAGTCAGTTATGCTTCATAATGCGTGTCTGCACAGTCAGTTATACTTCATAATGCGTGACTGCACAGTCAGTTGTACTTCATAATGCGTGACTGCACAGTTAGTTGTACTTCATTAGGCGTGATTGCACAGTCAGTTGTACTTCATAATGCGTGACTGCACAGTCAGTTATACTTCTCTTACTACTCGTGTGTGTGTGTGTGTCTGTGTGTCTGTGTGCAGTGTATGTGGGATATGGCTCGGTTGGAGAACTTGAGATGAGTATAGTGACAGGAGATCGAGAAAGACAGATAGGAGGTTGATGCGGTTTGACTGGATGGTGACGAGTTCGCGAAGATATTTGGGCTGGGAGTGAGTTGAGCTGCACGGTCAGCTGCAGCTCAAATCACAATATATATATATATATATATATATATATATATATATCTTCTTCTTCTTTTCCTTCAGGCTCGAATTAATCCCTCTTTGGAGAGGGGTCAGCCACTCGGATCCTTCTCTTCCACTTGTTTCTTTCTTGAGCGTCTTCTTTCTTCAGTTTTAGGAGTTTTAGGTCTTGTTGTATTGTGTCTTCCCATCTCTTCCTCTGTCGTCCCCGGCTGCGGCGTCCATATACCTCTGCATTCATGATTCTTTTCACACAGCTGTCATCCTCTTTTCTCATTACATGTCCATACCACCTCAGCCTGGTCTCTCGTATTTTGTCAGTTATACATGCCACCCCGAGCTTCTTTCTGATGTCCACATTTCTTTTCCTGTCCTTCAGTGAGATCCCAAGTATCCATCGTAGCATTCTCATCTCTGTTCTCTCCAGTAACCCTTCATCCCTTTTTGTCAGCGTCCAGGCCTCTGCTCCATATAGCATCACCGGTCTTACCATTGTTTTGTATACCTTTCCCTTGAGTTGAGTTGGCATTTTGGCGTCGCACAACACTCCCGTTAGTTCTCTCCATTTCTGCCAAGCCACCTTAATTCAATATATATATATATATATATATATATATATATATATATATATATATATATATATATATATTAGCGTGGATGGCGCGGTTGCAACTCTTTTCGGGGTTATTTTCCTATCCTTTCCTGCTCCCCGAACGTTAAGTGCTCTTTTCTCGGAGCATGTAGCGTTTTCGCCCTCTGAAAATCTTGGAAGACAGCCTAGTGTAGAAAATCGGTTGGCAATCGGTTGCCAGCCATCCTTTCTTCTAGTAATTAAATGGGCAGCGCTTAGTCTGCATCCAGCGATTTGTAATAAAATATTGAAATCTAGGGTCTATATCACGATTACGATAAAAGTCGTCGTTTTCTGCTCTCACACATTTTGGCTTATAAATTAAAATCTGGGTGGCTTGTTTTCAAAACATTTTAGGTAGTATTTTTTCTCAACAAGATCAAGCAGTATTTTGAATTTGCCCCAGATTTACGCCTTATTTTCTTCAAACTCAACAATTAGTGCGTTTTGGCCATCAAAAACGACATATAGATTTCTCTCGCTCAGATATATAGAATCTCGCGAGATTTATATCGCAACGCGTGAGTTGAGAGTTGCTAAGGGTCGCCATTACATAGTGTGTAATAATTTTGCCAACACCGCTTCACTTCGTTAACAAACGTTTAAAAAAGGTAATGTTGCAAATTTAATTACAATTTTTATCGCAACTAATTTAGCCTTTCGTGTTTTTCTAACCCACGGATTTTTTGATAAATTAGCAATTGTGATTTTGCCAGTTTTACGTCAATAATTGACCGCGTGCGCCACACGGACATGTGCGCTGAGCATGTCATGCTTTGCACATTTCACGCGTTAACTTATTAATTGGCTAAACACACAAATTCGCCAGCAGGAATGCTTATCGCAAACAGAATAATACACCAAATTATGTCTGAGAGCTGTTAATTTTTTGCTATGCACGTATCTCGCGTTAATTTATTAATTGGCTCGACAGAAAAATAGCATACAGGAATGCTTATCGCAAACAGGAGGATGAAGCGATTCTATTCATCTTGTGCACAGCACATACTTAGTAATGTCCTAACAGATAAAGCGTCCGAATCTGGCATGGAAAGAATAGTAATACCAATTTATGTCTAAAAGCTGTTAATTTTTTGCAGGAGAATGAAGCGATTCTATTCATCTCGTGCAGAGCACATACTTAGTAATGCCATGATAGAGATAAAGGGTCGGAATCTGGCATATAAAGAAAATGCTGGTGACAAAGATATCACTCAACAGACCATGCAGAGTTCGAAATTCGATCTGGTAAGGCTAATTTGTTGTCTTCTTGGCCTCACTTGTAGAATTATGTTTGGACACTCTCTGCCATTAGGTTTTTATGTGCCATTGAAAAATGCAAAGTACCCAGTTTAAAAGAACGAGATGATGGTGATGATAATGACGATGATGATGGTAGCTCAAAACTTAAATGCCAGTTTATGGTTCCTATTAACAATGAAGCGCCTCTGATTGTTTTGTACTGCGAGAGGCCTTTGTAAATTTGTAAATACAATACAAAACAGTTTAGCTAGCAATTTAATTTGCATGTTATCAAACCTATCTATATGCTTAGAGCTACAATGCTGTCATATAAAAGGACCTTCTCCGATAGTCCTGAGAATGATAACTTATTTTCTAGACATTTTTCCAGCTACAATGGTTTCCGTTTATTTAATTTTAATTTCTTATAATCGTATAGGATCCCGCCTCCCTTTGGTAATCATTAGTAATAATAATAATGTTATTGTGATTATTTTTATTATTAATATAATAACAGCAGCAACAAAACAGCCCATTTAATTATCTCTATGTAACAGTTATCTCGGAAACCCTTGAGCCAATTAACTCTTCTGGAATTCAAGTTTGATGTTGGTCGCCAATTCTATAAGTTAGTGGTGAGACACGTTAAAAAAGTCCTGTTTTAAAGCATTCCGTCTGTGGCAAACCCAAATAATGAAATATTTTAAAACGATTTTGCACATGGGTTTCTACTAGCAATACGAACAAAACTAGTAAACATGAGTACTATTAGGTTATACTAATTGCTAGAAGTCATTTACAGTGTTCAGTAATGCATTACACACACAACTTTATGTCACTTTGCAATTTTCTCACCTGCTAACATCAGCTCAATTAAGCAAATTGCAATGGTTTTATTCTGCAAGGTCTAAATTAATTCCTAGGCTTACCATATGTTTAGGTAGCTATATAATGAAGCTTTAGAATTGCACCAATTATCTTAGCTTCATATTGTAAGCCTAGGAATTAATTTAGACATTTAAAACTGATTAAAGTTGTTTAGTTATAACTATTGTGTTCTAATAGCTTAGCTATCAATGTGGGCTCAGTCTGATAATCGAATAGGCAATTTCTTGGTTAGGTTAAGGAGAAATTGTGATAAGATGTGGCAAGAGGTTAAGTTGTTTACTGTTTGCTTTACCAAGATGGAAAATATTATGTGAAAAGGTGTGGTAAAAAGCTAATTTGTTTACCATCCACAAATCCAAGATAGATAAGTTGTTCTAATTTGTTTACTATCCATTGTACCAAGATAGAAAATATTGTGTTGTAAGGTGGAACAAGGAGCTAATTTGTTTTCGCTAATGATCTTTGTTATCACACAGTGTCGTTAAACTACTACTACCCTTTAGCTATAGATAGAAAATATTATGTGATAAGTTGTGACAAGGAGCTAACTTTGTAACAAAACCAAGATAGATAATTTGTTCTAATTTGTTTACTATCCATTGAACCAAGATAGATGTGGACAGGTGGCATGGTGTTGTTCTGTGTAGACATGACCGTGACAAGCGAGATCTGTTGGTTGTGGTTTCGCAGTGTGAGGCCATTCATGACCTTGGCCTATCTGAACGCCAGGAAAATAAGACAGACAGACAGACCGACAGAGAGACAGACAAAGAGACAAACTTACAGATGGGCAAACAGACAGACTAAGAGAGATACAGACAGACAGGTAGACAGTAAAAGAGACAGACAAAGAGGCAGGGATAGTGAGAGATGAAGAGTGAACTATGGGAAAGAAGGAAGGTGGGGAAAAGAAAACAATGGATCAAAGAAAGGAAAGAAGGAGGTAAGTAAGTAGCGAGCGAAAACAAAGGGAGAAAAAGAAACACAGAGAGACAGAGACACAGAGACATACTCGGACATACAGACAGATAGAGAATAAGACATACAGACACATATAAATGGCATTCACACTATCCAGCCTAGTGCCTAGTGCATACACATGCATGCGTCATAGTAGAACAGGATAAATCACTGGTGACAGTGGCATTTACTTTACAGAACCCCGCAAGCCGTACTTGCACACGACTAAGGGATACAAAAGTGCTGAATTGGCTGTCAACCATTGATGAAGATGCTGTTTCTGTTGATTCATCTGACTGGGTTAGTAAAATTACTTGTGTAATATCAAATGACACATTGGAGCAAAGAATTACCAAACAAATGTTGACACTGATATTCAAACTTGTGACATTAACACTGAGAAATATGTACTTTCCTTATGGGTGTGGTAATTCATACTTTTATCAAATGAAGCACCATATTTCTCTTAAATCTGTATGTTTCACATACACGTAGGGTAATTTGTCTTGTTATGCTTTATGTATCATTTGTATTATCTTTGTCATTTGTGCTACTGTTTTATTTGCATTTTGCTTGTGGATCAAATACTTGAGTTTAATAAATCATTTAGAAATTTGGTCATGATTTCTGTTATGGCTTGTGCTGGCAAGTTCAGTGTAAATAAGCAGCATGAAGCCCATTTAGTAGTGGTATCTATTAATTAACCGCATAGGCGCCGACTCCTTGGGAGCCTTGAGTCCAATGCACCCAGAGAGAAAGTTCAGTGGGTGCCTGGCACCCAGAAGAATTCGTACCTTAAATTCATATTTTTTACAACTAACGGTAAGTAATCTCACAACTTGAGAAGTACAACTACAACACAAATACCCAACATTGCATGATCTTACAGTCACAGCCCGTACATAAATAAATAGTTTACTTATTTATTATTTAAAAAATATATTACACTGGAACGTTGTCACCGAATCCCAATACTCTTTCTAACCTCATAACCTTTGACAAGAAAACAATTTCTTTCTCCGCAGAGTGGGAAGTGGGATGGGATGGGAGGACCAAGGCACCAGAGACAAAAGCAGCAGTCGGTGCCTATGGAAAACTATTAATTTTTCTTCACTTATTGTGAATTGTTTATGCTTTTCTTATTTTTGGCTATAATAACCTTTGCCAGCGCAACGGACTGAAGAAAATCAATCCATCAAGGCTAAAACAGCAAGAATCTGGACTGGATAAGGTCAATGCATCGGAGCAAAAACAGCCAGGAACAGAACTACGTAAAGACAATCCAATGGTGCAAAAACAACAAGGTACTGAACTGGATAAAGTCAATCCATCTGTGCAAAAGCAACAAGGTACTGAACCTAATAAAGCCAATCCATCGAAGCAAAAACAGCAAGGAACTGAACTAGAATATGCCATTCCATCATCTTATAAACAGCAAGGAACTGAACCTGATAAAGCCAACCCATCAGTGCAACAACAGCAAGGAACTGAACTGCATAAAGTCAATCCATCGATGCAAAAGCAACAAGGAACTGAACCTGATAAAGCCAATCCATCGGTGCAAAAGCAACAAGGAACTGAACCTGATAAAGCCAATCCATCGGTGCAAAAGCAACAAGGAACTGAACCTGATAAAGCCAATCCATCGGTGCAAAAGCAACAACGAACTGAACCTGATAAAGCCAATCCATCGGTGCAACTGAACTGGATAAAGTCAATCTATCGAATCAAAAGCAACAAGGAACTGAACTGGAAAAATTTAATCCATGTTTGCAGAAGCACAAAGGAAGTGGATTGGGCAAAGTCGGTCTATTGGTGCAGAAACAGCGAGAAACTGGATTGAAAGAAGTTAATCCATCAATGCAGAAAACTATAATCGAGAAGAAATTTAGAATAATGACTACGAGGACAGAGTCACTTAAAGGGTCAAAGACTGTGAAACAGTCACTTAACGATAGTGATGTTGAATTTTCTGAGGATGATGATGGTCATGATGCTGATTATGTCCCAGACAGTGACACTGGAACTGAGGAGAGCAGTATAATTCCTGTTTATTCTGCATTGTCATCACCACTTGGACTGTCCTACAAAACATCTGCTCATGAAGATCCTGACTACACTATGGCTACTTTGAAAAACAACCCCCTTGTAAAAAAGAAGACTTGTAAAAGGATTCTGAGACCATGCATGTTTTGCAGTTGTATGCAAACAAATCTGCACAGACACATTGCTGTTAAGCACAAGTTAGAAGAGGTTGTTATAAAAGCATTCAATCTTCCCAAACGAGATCGTTGGGAAGCATTTGCACGAATGAGAAAAGAGGGAATTTCAAAGCATAACAGAGCACAAATGAAAGGAGAGTTCCCCATTTATGAGAGTGAAAGGTCAGGAACACAATGCAAAAATTTGGTGCAGTGTGGAAACTGCCAAGGTTTTTACTCAAAGGATTATTTTGCACGACACAGGAAACTCTGTATGGATGACCTTGCACAAGAACCCAAGGCAATGCCACTTGATCTTTTAGCGGACAGTTTCTGTAATTTGAAGGAAACTTTTAAAACAGAGATACTTGCATGCTTCACTAAAGACAATGTTGGGCAGCTGTGCAAGACTGATGAAATGATTAGGTTGTTTGGAAGTCGAATGTTTGAGAAGTTAACAGGAAAGACAGACAAAAAAGCTGAAGTTAAAAGATCTGTTATGTCAGACATGAGACGCATTGCCTACCTGTATTTACAATTCAAGCAAAAATGTGAGAATGCTGGTGTGCAAGTTTTAAGTAGTTCTGACATGCTAAGTCGCAAGAATTTTTCTTACCTCGAGGATGCAATAACAGAGTACACTGGTACTTCATCATCAAGAGATGGTCTGAAAGCTGGTCTTAAAACTGCATTGAACTACTTAATAAAGCGTTTTTTGAAAGTTGTTAAAGCGTCATACCTGATACGAGATGAAGATGAGAAAGCATCTGAAATTGATAAATTTCTTGAAGTCTTCCAGCTCAATCAGCACCATATTTTCGGCGATGCTATATACAAACTCAATCGAAATAGGCAGGAAACGCTTAGACGACCAGCACAACTTCCATCAGAAGCAGACATTGAAAAAATTAAACAGTACACGGTTGAGCGAGTGACCACACTTTTACAGGACACATTTCTATTATGGGATACTCGTGCTTTTACTGAATTGCGTGACCTCGCAGTAAGCAGACTAACACTGTTCAATGCACGTCGAGGAGGTGAACCAGCCAGACTGCGTATTTCTGAGTGGCTTGATGCAGAGAACAACTCCTGGTTAGATGTCACACGTGCTCAACATCTGGAAAATGACGTCGATTGCAGTCTCTTCCATAGCATGAAAGTTACTTTCCAAGGTGGCAAGGGAAACAATCATTTAGTTCCAGTACTGTTCCCTTTGGATATCGTACCTGCAATGCAGAAACTTGTAGCAGTTCGGGATATGGTAGGAATCAAAAGAAGTAACTGCTACATGTTTCCTTGCACACAGCATTCTGACACGCATGTAAGTGGGTGGCATGCCGTAAGTCGTATTTCTACAGATGCAAGTTTGGAGAATCCAGAGAGATTAACAGCCACAAAAATGCGGCATCGTGTCAGTACCTTATATGCGGCAATGGATGTATCAGAGAATGAGAGACAACTTTTCTACAAGCACATGGGCCACAGTGCCAGCATCAATGCTAACATTTACCAGGCTCCATTAGCTGAAGCAGAGATCTTGCAAGTTGGAAGGTGTCTGCAGCAAATGGATGGACAAGTTCTGAGGTCAACTGCACCTAGAAATAATATGGTTGATGTTTCAGTAACATTGCATACACCAACTCATGATCATGTAATACCTGTGCTAAATGTTGGGCCGGAAGCACACAGTGCATTTTTAAGTTATACAAAAGAAGTTCCATTAGTTCCAACTGAACCAGCAAATTTACCAAGCAATGAGAAAACTAGCAAGGATGTTGAACCAACAGTGCTAGCTCCTGTACAGCCAGGCAATCAAACTAGCAGAGATGTTGAACCAACCGTCCTAGCTCCTGAACAGCCAGAGACTCAAACTAGCAGAAATGTTGAACCAACAGTCCTAGCTCCTGAACAACCAGGGACTCAAACTAGCAAGAATGTTGAACCAACAGTGCTAGCTCCTGAACAGCCAGTAACTCTAATAACAGTGCAAACAGTGGATGGAGCTAAATCAGTGTCGAAGAGTCATCTGCTGAGTAGAGACAACAAAGCTGAACCGACAGCCACAAAAAATACAAAGAAACATGGAGCCATGAATTTTAAAGGTACTGATAATATTTTGTTCTAAAAATATATTTCGTTGCAGCATGTTTTTGATCAATAAGATTTTGACTTCACGTTTTGCCTGTCACGTCTTGAAATGGCAATTGGTACTACAAAGAATTTACAGTTTACATATCCATTATACTTTCACTTTAAAGTCTTACTGTGTTTAAATGCAACACCTAAAGGGCTAAACGTAACAGAAAGATAAGTACTGCAAGTTATTCTTCAGTCGGTCTGGTGAGTTTTTCGGTTAGTATCATCATCAGCATATCGATGCAATTGTTCTATAATTACTGCATTCCAGTGTGTTTCCTTTCTTGTGAAGAACGACTAGAATTGACTTCTTCCATTCCTCCGGTGTGCTTTCTTCCTTCCATGCTGCATCTGTGCTTTATATAGACTGTTACAGTAAGTTGTCCATCTGTGTACAATGTCTGCCTTGTTCATAAGTACCTTGCCATTTTCGTCCCTGTTTGCTGCAAGTTTTGGTTGCCATTTGCTGTTGATGTTTGATTTAGTGTTTGCTAATTTTATGATGCCAGGTCTGGATTACACTAGATGGTCGGAACATGAAAATATGCTTATTCGGCAGGCTTTCAACACCTACATCATAAACGATGGCTTACCAAGTAGGTAATTTTAAACATAATTATGCAACAAAACACAGTGTTGTGCTTTAATATAGCACTCTTCTTTAATATCTTGTGAGAAGCACATTTTACACAATTATAATAATTATTAGTAAAATAATTACTATTGTTATTATAATTAGTATTATCTTTAGTGCTGATGTCTAATGCACTGATTAAGCACAAAATGAAGCTGATGGTCATGTCGATTGTCAGAACTAAGTTATTTCTCAGGTTACAGAAGACAGTCATTTCTGCTAATATGCAACCACGGTTAATGAATTGCATGCAGGAGATTATATGTTCTAATGAAACGCAGCATTAGTATAATTATTAGTTTTAGCATTAGCATAAGTATCATTATTGTTTTTGTAACAGAGACACTATTTCAGTTTTAAGCTTGTCGAAATTGATATCTTATTATAGCCATATTATAAGAATTTAATGTGTTTTCTTCCATGGCATGTTTCTCAAACATACATTAGCTCAGTAGCAACAGGAAGCATTCTTGCATGGCATACTATGTCTGATCACCAAGAACATGAATTCCTCTTATTTAAATGATCAACAAAGTTCAAGCTAAGTCAAGCTTTCTTTCAAGGCATAATATAAATAAGTTGTGCACCTAGATAGCTCACCATTTATTTAGGAATATCTACAGTACACTGTCTAGGAGATGTTTACACATATTTGCAGTCGATAAGCTGTACAATGAATTAATGCATGTTTGTATGTGTTCTTAGGCCATGGTGAAATTCTCCAATTTCAAGAAGGACATCCTGAAATTCGACACTCATACAAGAAAATATACATCAAAGTATTTAATGAACAAAAAACTGTAAGGCGTCGAGCAGATCGATGTTTGCAGTCGATTCAACCTTAGAACTGGATTTTCTAGCAATAATGTGAAGTCAGTTAACATTTGTTGAATTTCTGATTGTCATAGATTACATGATTGAGTTGGGTTCATGTCAATGCAGACACTTGATGTAGGAGACTAAATTGTGTTGCATGTTTGATAAACTTGCTTCTGGCATTATTCTGATTGTGACTTTGCACGCGTTAGAAATGTTCGTAATAATAATAATTATAATAGGCAAAGAGATCACTACAATTTTCACTTAATGTTTACTTGTCACATGTCCAAATGGCTGTTGGCTACAAATTTTTATGGCTTATTATGACTTAAGTACTTTAATGTAGCATTCTTGTTTAATACCTTGAGAGAAGCACGTTGAACATTATCATAATTGGCAATATCCTTAGCACTGATGTTTAATGCACTAAGCATCAACTGATGATGCACCAAAATCAAGATGAAAGTCATGAAGTTGTCAGAATCACATTTATTTCTTAAGTTACATAATAAATACCGCTCAGAGAGTTAATGAACGGAATGCAGTAGATTGCTTTAAAATGTTCTAATGAAAATTCAGCATTAGTATCATTACTGGATGCATAGTTATAATATGTATTTCCTCTCTTTATGGTATGGTATGGTATCTGGGAATTTATAAAGTGGCTCTCACAGTGTGAACTATTCAGAGGCGCTCTCAGCGTGTGAGCCTCGTGGAAACAGAAAAGACTTTAAATGATGAACAACAGTGAGAGAGAACCTAGCAGTACCAAGGGAAGGGATACTTATATTAAATGTTACCATTTTCTGTGTTAAACCTGTCCAAAATCATTTGACTTAGGTTCAAATTAAAGTCTTAATTTGGCCATACTACAAGAATTTAGCATATTGTCTTTCTTGACATGCTTCTCAAAGATATTATGTAAGCTGAGCACCAAATTGTGAGATATGATCAGCTGAGCAACAACAGCAAGCATTATTTGCAGGATACTAAAGTTTGTTAAATTAACTGACGTTGAGAATTCTGAGAGATATGATCAGCTGAGCAACAACAGGAAGCATTATTTGTAGGGACATTATTTGCTACACTGAGTTTTGTTCAAGTCAGTATGGACTGTGCAGGATGCTAAAGTTTTTTACATTAACTGACACTTAATTGCGTGTTGATAAACTGCTTCTCACCATAACTCTGATTGTTGAGACAAATAACATTTCTTGAATTATTTACGAGGTAAGGTTATATTGAATTTTTATCTGGTAACACCACTGTTTTGAATGATCATAATACAACATGGAATGAATTGCTGCTGTGTTACCTGGAATTAATTCTTCAGTATTCTTGCTTTACCATGCAGGCTTGTCACTTTGTTGTACGATTGAGTTTTGTTCAAGTCAGTATGGACTGTTTCAGGATACTAAAGTTTGATAAATTAACTGACACTTAATTGCGTGTTGATAAACTGCTTCTCACCATAACTCTGATTGTTGAGACAAATAACATTTCCTGAATTATTTACGAGGTAAGGTTATATTGAATTTTTATCTGGTAACACCACTGTTTTGAATGATCATAATACAACATGGAATGAATTGCTGCTGTGTAACCTGGAATTAATTCTTCAGTATTCTTGCTTTACCATGCAGGCTTGTCACTTTGTTGTACGATTGAGTTTTGTTCAAGTCAGTATGGACTGTTTCAGGATACTAAAGTTTGATAAATTAACTGACACTTAATTGCGTGTTGATAAACTGCTTCTCACCATAACTCTGATTGTTGAATTATTTACGAGGTAAGGTTATATTGAATTTTTATCTGGTAAGACCATTGTTTTGAATGATCATAATTATGTGTTTTTATACGACATGGAATGAATTGCTGCTGTGTAACCTGGAATTAATTCTTCAGTATTCTCGCTTTACCATGCAGGCTTATCACTTTGTTGTGCCTGGTACATAACTGATCTTCCATGATATTATTGTGAATTATAAAATTTGAAGGAAGTTTTGACAAGTAAACACGCAATTAAGTGTAAGTTAATTCTGTGTTCATTGATTAATCCCTTTACCTACTGGCATGTATCTCAGCAGGAATTCACTTTAGATAACATTTACATCATGTCTGAATAGTTCAAATAGGGGGCTTATAAATTTCTTTAGATAAGTACGCCATAGTTAGCACAGCGCATAAGAATCCGATGGTTGGAGTTCCATCCCGGTGTACATGTGTGCGGACCCACCATTTGGTGACTTCTAGTTTTAACAGGTACATGCACTGGTTTTACAAAGCTTGTGAGTAATTGAACAAATAAAGATATGATGAAAATTATATATTTTAATAAAAATTTGTTGTATGAAATAACAAAGATGTCACCCAAAGAATACTTACAGACCAAATAAATTAATGAACCAGTAAGTAATAAGTATAAAAGTGAAATAAAATGCAGCACACAAGAAAAATGGAAAAGGTACAAAGGATCGCGATACAGTAGACACGTTATTTACATTGAGCAACTAGTAAATATATATAAAATTCTGAAATTTTACACTTATTTTATTGCACAGGTGTAACAACTTCAGGGGTACCTTAAACTTTAAATTTTTATCATTGCTTTGCTGTGCACCGTAGCCCCGGCATACATTTATGTGGACCCGCCACTGGTGACTCTTCTAGTTTTCAGTGCATTGTTTTGTATTTCTGTTATTCACGACATCTAACACAATTTTGGCTTGGCTCAAATTATTATTGATTATTGATGATATTGGTGATATTATCATCACAAAGGCATGGTACCTATGACTAACAGATGTAAACAAGTCGTTTTAGCACCATGCCATTGCTAAACATCCACGGATAATTCAGCAGTAGGCCTACTATTGTTCAATAATAATGTTTTAAATATTCATTTCTGAGAACAAATCCATGCTTGCATTTATTTAACAATTGCAGAACTAAGTAGAAATAATTAATTATAATTAGAAAACGGTATTACATGTCAATTGATGGACAAAAACCAGCAGTAAATAGGCACAGAAGTAATCAAATTGTAAGAGCACAATCTCAAATACAATTAAGTTATATACTCTAGCCTAATACAGATGAGCGATATAAGCTAAATGTTCAACTGAGCACAGTTTCTAATATAAGTGGATATATCTCAGAGCTCATCGTAATGACCACATTCAGTCAGACGATTTATACAGCGCCTCTCAATGATACCTAATCCGAGGCGCTCCATATTAGCCTGATCAGATTTGTTGACGTAGGTGTGTCAATGAACGTTCAATATACCAGTGGTTTTCAAACTTTTTGAACCATAGGCCCTTATTTTTTCTAGACAGGTCGCAGACCCCAGTATTTAGAAAGTCAAATTTATTACTTAAAATTTAATAAAAATAACAGGCAGACTTTCTACAGTACAACACTGAATAAATTGTTATTAATTTCCCGCAAATAATTAAGGAAACAGTCATTTTTAAAGAAATCAGTAACACCGGTTTCGCTAAAAACCAGTAATGTTAGTTGGAGAGGATACCTCTCGCGGACCCACGCCATATCCTTCGCCGACCCCTTTTGGTCCGCGGACCACAGTTTGAAAAGCCCTGCATTATACTGACGTTTTCGAAGTTCTGCACTACGTATTTAGATATTCTGAATAACATCAGCTTAGTCGAATTGATTAACTGGACGTCAACATGCCCACATAGGCCTAAATTTTCCGAGACCCATAAACATGTTGGTACCTCGCAGCTTGGGATTGCGTGTGGATTAATAGGATAGCGGAAACGACTCGGCCGTGGTCGCATTTTCCAAGATCAGCAAGTGTAGTTATTTAACACCTTGCAAACGCCTAGTTAGCTCGGCAATAAACGTTAATAAAATAGTTTAATTCAATTCATCTATAAGAGCAGTTGTTTTGATATATTTAATCGTAAAGATAGTCTTACGCCATCGATCGACGAAATACGCCGCGCGTTCTTAATTATCGGTAAGCAGGGTAAGCAATTTACAAACAATTCATCTTGTAGGCCAAAAAGTTGTTAAAACTTCTGGTGAGCTCAATATAATAGGATATCAAACTGTTTTTAATAAATTAATGGCACTACTATTCGCGTTTTATCAAATGTCAACAAAATATCTGCCGTTGCTAACAACGCCGAAACGTCACTCTTGTTCTGCGGTCTTGCGAGCAAGAAAGGGCCCTTTCTTTAGTATACAGAAAATATAGTCTGTAGGTGCTCGAGCACCAACAGAGGATAATTTGGATGGTATTACGCTAAGTGCTCACCCCAAAATGCTATATCTTTATCTATCAGTGCGAACCAACATATTAGTGTCTTAATCGTAATATGGTACCGGGAGCATGGTTTGTTTCAAATTTGGTTCAATTTAATGCACTCCCTATAGTGAGGAGGCTAAGGTCCAAAAAGGCGGTGCATTGTTCATCTTGTGGATAAAAGCAACAAACTTTTATAGCTTCAAGAAAACAATATTTTAAAACTTTTCAGCTAGCTGCATCATTTAATTCAGTCGGGAACATAATAAAAAAGATGATCGAAAATAGGCTAAAAATGCACATGTTCTAGCGTTGACGCACAGCATTATTAGTCTAGGCTTGGAATCTCAAAATTGTGTAACAATTTCCTAACAGGTGTTTCTAGACTAATTTGACCCTGCTGAAAACGAAAATCGCGGTTAGCAAGCTGGATTTTTAGCGGCTGCATGGAAAAACAAGATGGCGGCCAAAATGGTGGCCAATATCTTCAAATGGCTATAGGTGAAGTCGTGTATGTCATGCAAACAGGATTTTAGAGTCTAAATTAACATTTTCGGGGTTAAGGAATGCTTCATTCCTGAAAACAAAACCGTTTAACAATGCCAAAAAAACAAAATGGCGGACAAAATGGCGGCCACATATCTTCAAATGCTATAAGTAGTCATGTATGTGATAAAACCACAATTTTAGAGTATAAATTAACATTTTCTGGGTCAAGGAATGCGATGGAACTAAAGATACATATGTAGCACTGCCAAAAAAACAAAATGGCGGACAAAATGGCGGCCAAGTATCTTCAAACGGCTGTAAGTAAAGTCATGTATGTGATGGAAACATGATGTTATAGTCTAAATTAACATTTTCTGGGTCAAGGAATGCGATGGAACTAAAGACACATATGTAGCACTGCCAAAAAACAAAATGGCGGCCAAAATGGCGGCCAAGTATCTTCAAACTGCTGTAAGTAAAGTCATGTATGTGATGGAAACATGATGTTATAGTCTAAATTAACATTTTCTGGGTCAAGGAATGCGATGGAACTAAAGACACATATGTAGCACTGCCAAAAAACAAAATGGCGGCCAGTCTGGAGTAGTGTTTTCTTGGTCAAAGAATACCAAGTAACATTCTATATGTGGCACTGACGTTATTGCAGTTTAACTGTCATTATTTACATGACATTTTAACAGCCTGTGCTTGCAGTTTAACGATTTTATACATTACATGTGCAATATTTGTGTTTCATGACTTGGCTGATATAGACTAGAGCCGTTTCAAGCTTTACTGCAGTCAATGCAATTGCACATAAGTGTACATGGCAAGTTTTCACTTTGACAGCAGCAGCGCTTGTTAATACACTTATCAACTTTACATGATTTACAGTACACAAACTCTAGACATGACTGTGGCACAGGACCAATTGCAGACCACACCTTCTTCATCCACACCCCATCCTGATGGCGCTGGTGTCGGAGCATCAACGTGTGGAAGACAGCTTGAAAATGACATTTTCTACATTTTTACCATATGAATATGGATATGTGAGCAACCACTGGTTGGCTGGTACAAAATATAAAGTTCCAGATGTATGTGACTTTGGTGAATGATCTAGTGAATTCTAAGGTATCTTAACTAATAACTGAATGTGCTAGGCCATCTTGAAAACTGAACCTAGGAAAGGTAGGTCAATTTCCGATTGAAATATGGTCATGTGGGATAGGTAGCAAAGTAATGTGTTGCACACCATTACAAAGGACATGAAGAGAGTACTTTACCATGATACTTATATCATTTTGCTTCTTTGATGCACCATCATGAAATCCAGTTGAAAAACATTGTTTTTACATTTGGGAACTTTTTCAATTCTAAAAAGAAATACAGGCTAGCACTACAATTTTTACGAAGTATTTGATTTCTATTTTGTATCACTGGCAATTTAATGTCATATATTCTGTCAGTTATTTCTATCACTGTGGCAATATAATGTCAGTGGCGGTTCTAGAGTTTTGGACTGAAGGGGGGCTAAAAAGTCAGTTGATCTAATGAGAATTAAGCATTAGGAGATTAGGAGGTGTTGTAACCAACAAACATTGTAGGCAATGTATGGATAACTAAATGTTAAACGGGGGGCTAAAATGTATATAGAGGCTAAGAAATGCTAGGGGGCTAACTATCCAGCTAGAGGGCTACAAGCCCCTAAGTATCCCCCCACAGTAAAACTGCCATGTGTAATGTCAGTTATAGTGTTTCTCTGTTAAGAGTTTTCAATCTGCCTGTCGGTTGTCTCGTCAAGTTTATGCTGACTCCAAGTAATAACAACCAAGTCCTCAATGGTAAAAGGAAATGAAATGGTTAACTGGAATCCAGCACTCATCCTGGCGTTTTGGCCATGAGTACAACTTTGTGGGACCTTCAGGCTGCATGAAATTTTACTCCTGAATTGATTGCACAAGTCCTTTGATAAAGTTGCTCTGGAGTGACCAACTTTATCAGTGTTGTGCTGTAAGCTGGTTCTGATAGCAAGAAATTGAGAGTTCCACCAACTCAAACACTGGCCGGTTGTAAAGAAATGCCACTCTTGATGTACTCCAGTCTTCTTTGGTTGCATACATTGGTGAAATTTTTGTTTTTTTACTGGTATGCAGCACCATCACTAAAGTACTTGACATACTGTACCCCTGGAAACAGGATTATGATGTGCTGAAAAACAACTTTTGAAAGGCATAGACAGTCATTGTATTGTGTCTGGATGAGACACCTTCAAATGAATCCTGGCAAGACCAATTTCCTGTTGTGTGCCACAAACAAAAGGCTTTGCTGACTTAGTACAGATCCATTGCATGTTCGAGGAGGACTGCTACAACCATTGGTGGCTGTTTGTGACCACGGGGCAGTTTTCGAAGCAGATCTTACAATGGCTCGACATGTCGGAAAGTGGTTGGTAAATGCTTTCGACAGCTGAGATTAATCAAGAACTGTCTGCGGTTGCTTACATTCAGTGTAGCGAAAACAGCGCTTCATAGTTTCAAGGTAGTCCTAGTTGACCGCTGCAGCAGCTTGCTGGCTGGAGCGCCAGGATATCTACTGGACAGGTTCCAGTTGGTCCTCAATGCTGAAGAGTGATTACTTTGCGGCCGCTGGAAGTATGATCACATTACACCGTTGCTCACTGGCTTCCGGTACCATACCATATCCAGCATAAACTAGTGGGCAGTTCTACACCACGGTTGATGCAATTCACAACCATCCTCAATCAGCAGGACTTGGTAACACAGGCAGTGTGACTAATGCCTGCTCCAAAAATACCCAGGCTGATACATGGCACATTCATTTTGCTGCACAAGTGCATCTTGAGTTGATGGAATATTCACAATGGTTCTACTTTGTATAAACAGTTTTCTCCAAGCAGAGTTCGCAGAACGAACGGTAAAGTGGTCCAGTATATAGTTGATTAGGTATCAGAAATGATGTGAGGCAATTAAGTGAACTTCTCGAAGACTTCTGTAACATCCAAGTTTTCGAACAAGTCTTTTTGCCAACAATGCCGATACAATATCACAGTCAGTGAATGTATGAAACAATGGTGGTGTGCACAGGTTCGATCCAGACACAAACCTAAAAACAATCAAATTGTTTTCAAATTTCTGAGCAAGTGACCGAAATGAAAATAGCTTAGGTTCAGACCATTGCTTTTCATGCCCAGATTCAAATGACAGACACTGATCAGAAGGTTGTATGTACTGGCAGTTTGCCCCTCGACTTACTGCAACCAGTCAACATACATGTTTTGAGATTAACAAGCTTGAAAATTTGTCAAATATTACTTACAGATCACACCATTTATATAAGCTATTAGCTGAACAAAGACAACACCATGTATTACATCAACAGAACAGAAAGTTTATGGACAATAGATTGTACTGCTCAGTGCTCACGCTCAAATGAATGTCTACAGTTGTGTAACTGTGCCAGGCAACTACAGTAATATTTAGCCTCAAAGGTTACCAGTCACTTGTGGTAAGTTTGCAAGAAGTCAGTCATCTGATGGACACACGACACATTCCTTGACTCCACTGCCAAGCTCAAGTGACAATACGTCGTGCAAACCTTGCAGACCTGCTGGCATGTCAGAGTCTCAGAGAAGAAACAAAAAAGATATACCTGGTAATTTTATGCAACTGATGTCATACCAAGTCCATTTGCATTTATTCACTGAACTTGTTAAAGCATCATTGCCTAAATGGTCCATCTGACATTTACGATGCATTCCTTTGCACTAAATTTAGAACAAGATTTAAACCATCTAGTTTTATTCAGTCGAAAAGCCTCCAAAGGCTTTTGACAGTGTTTTGGACATGACAGAATGCCGGTGATGGTATACTGTTCCAAGCTTATGCCAAAATGTCTAAATGCCAATGGACTTGATATGTAGCATAAAATTAGCAAACATACCTTTTTGTTTTTTACAAGTCTTTAGCGACAGCTACTGTGACTAAAGCCTTGTATCCATCACTTTTGTTCACACCAATTGAATTAGCTGGACACTGCAGTTTCTCACATCTTTCATTCCTGCACAACACATACTGTGCACACAGAATTTATTTGGCAAGTACAGATCACTAGCTGGAAAAGCTAGTGTCTAACTGAATCTCCAAAAGTGATGAAATGCTAGTATGACCGAATTCCCGAAAATAAATTTTCTACCAAGAGTTCCAATCCTGAAAACTAGTAAAGACTATTCGGCCAATGTCCTTAATAGTATATTCGAAAATATCTCGAGGTTAGATTTGCACGCATAATTTTGTTTTAATTTAGAAAATAGATTTGGGATCCGGCAGAAATCATTTTTCGTGAATTCCCGAAAAATAATTTAATTCTGACCTACCGGACAAATAAAATCAATTATATGCAGTTTTAATACGCCCAACTGGGGTTTCGGGGATTCGCTACGCACCCGAAAAGTTGGGCCCCGATTAATAATAATAATATATACATGTATTCGTGTTTATTCACAAGCGCGCTGACAAACCGCAGTAAGTCACATTGATAAAAACGTAGCTTGTAATTTAATTCTGACCTACCGAACAAATAAATCCAAATACATGCAGTCTGCTATATCCAAGCAAGAAAATAGACGCTTTTTGCACAATTTACAAGTTAAATATATTAAAACAATCCTTGATTTACGATAGCCGATAATAAAATAGATTGACAAGAAATTCTTGCTGTCGCCTAAAACATAGCCCTTTATAGCCCAAAAATCCGCACAAAAGGTCGAACTAATACCAAAAGTAACGCATTTATGGCACATTTTCAATAATTTTTTTAGTTACGTTCCCGGTTGAATTAAGTGATGCAGCTAGCTGAAAAGTCTTAAAATATGTTTTTCTTGAAGACAAAAAAGTTTGTTGCTTTTATCCACAGTTTGAACAATGCACGAAGCTATCGTCCTCACTACTATTGGTAAATCGCGCTGAGCACTTTAAGATACAATATTTATGCAGAGCAGGAAAGGTTGAAAAAAGCATTATATATATATATATATATATATATATATGTAGGTTTCAATCAGGATTTTATATATATATATATATATATATATATATATATATAATGCTTTTTTCAACCTTTCCTGCTCTGCATAAATATTGTATCTTAAAGTGCTCAGCGCGATTTACCAATAGGGAGTGCATTAAATTGAACCAAATTTGAAACAAACCATGCTCCCGGTACCATATTACGATTAAGACACTAATATGTTGGTTCGCACTGATAGATAAAGATATAGCATTTTGGGGTGAGCACTTAGCGTAATACCATCCAAATTATCCTCTGTTGGTGCTCGAGCACCTACAGACTATATTTTCTGTATACTAAAGAAAGGGCCCTTTCTTGCTCGCAAGACCGCAGAACAAGAGTGACGTTTCGGCGTTGTTAGCAACGGCAGATATTTTGTTGACATTTGATAAAACGCGAATAGTAGTGCCATTAATTTATTAAAAACAGTTTGATATCCTATTATATTGAGCTCACCAGAAGTTTTAACAACTTTTTGGCCTACAAGATGAATTGTTTGTAAATTGCTTACCCTGCTTACCGATAATTAAGAACGCGCGGCGTATTTCGTCGATCGATGGCGTAAGACTATCTTTACGATTAAATATATCAAAACAACTGCTCTTATAGATGAATTGAATTAAACTATTTTATTAACGTTTATTGCCGAGCTAACTAGGCGTTTGCAAGGTGTTAAATAACTACACTTGCTGATCTTGGAAAATGCGACCACGGCCGAGTCGTTTCCGCTATCCTATTAATCCACACGCAATCCCAAGCTGCGAGGTACCAACATGTTTATGGGTCTCGGAAAATTTAGGCCTATGTGGGCATGTTGACGTCCAGTTAATCAATTCGACTAAGCTGATGTTATTCAGAATATCTAAATACGTAGTGCAGAACTTCGAAAACGTCAGTATAATGCAGGGCTTTTCAAACTGTGGTCCGCGGACCAAAAGGGGTCGGCGAAGGATATGGCGTGGGTCCGCGAGAGGTATCCTCTCCAACTAACATTACTGGTTTTTAGCGAAACCGGTGTTACTGATTTCTTTAAAAATGACTGTTTCCTTAATTATTTGCGGGAAATTAATAACAATTTATTCAGTGTTGTACTGTAGAAAGTCTGCCTGTTATTTTTATTAAATTTTAAGTAATAAATTTGACTTTCTAAATACTGGGGTCTGCGACCTGTCTAGAAAAAATAAGGGCCTATGGTTCAAAAAGTTTGAAAACCACTGGTATATTGAACGTTCATTGACACACCTACGTCAACAAATCTGATCAGGCTAATATGGAGCGCCTCGGATTAGGTATCATTGAGAGGCGCTGTATAAATCGTCTGACTGAATGTGGTCATTGCGATGAGCTCTGAGATATATCCACTTATATTAGAAACTGTGCTCAGTTGAACATTTAGCTTATATCGCTCATCTGTATTAGGCTAGAGTATATAACTTAATTGTATTTGAGATTGTGCTCTTACAATTTGATTACTTCTGTGCCTATTTACTGCTGGTTTTTGTCCATCAATTGACATGTAATACCGTTTTCTAATTATAATTAATTATTTCTACTTAGTTCTGCAATTGTTAAATAAATGCAAGCATGGATTTGTTCTCAGAAATGAATATTTAAAACATTATTATTGAACAATAGTAGGCCTACTGCTGAATTATCCGTGGATGTTTAGCAATGGCATGGTGCTAAAACGACTTGTTTACATCTGTTAGTCATAGGTACCATGCCTTTGTGATGATAATATCACCAATATCATCAATAATCAATAATAATTTGAGCCAAGCCAAAATTGTGTTAGATGTCGTGAATAACAGAAATACAAAACAATGCACTGAAAACTAGAAGAGTCACCAGTGGCGGGTCCACATAAATGTATGCCGGGGCTACGGTGCACAGCAAAGCAGTGATAAAAATTTAAAGTTTAAGGTACCCCTGAAGTTGTTACACCTGTGCAATAAAATAAGTGTAAAATTTCAGAATTTTATATATATTTACTAGTTGCTCAATGTGAATAACGTGTCTACTGTATCGCGATCCTTTGTACCTTTTCCATTTTTCTTGTGTGCTGCATTTTATTTCACTTTTATACTTATTACTTACTGGTTCATTAATTTATTTGGTCTGTAAGTATTCTTTGGGTGACATCTTTGTTATTTCATACAACAAATTTTTATTAAAATATATAATTTTCATCATATCTTTATTTGTTCAATTACTCACAAGCTTTGTAAAACCAGTGCATGTACCTGTTAAAACTAGAAGTCACCAAATGGTGGGTCCGCACACATGTACACCGGGATGGAACTCCAACCATCGGATTCTTATGCGCTGTGCTAACTATGGCGTACTTATCTAAAGAAATTTATAAGCCCCCTATTTGAACTATTCAGACATGATGTAAATGTTATCTAAAGTGAATTCCTGCTGAGATACATGCCAGTAGGTAAAGGGATTAATCAATGAACACAGAATTAACTTACACTTAATTGCGTGTTTACTTGTCAAAACTTCCTTCAAATTTTATAATTCACAATAATATCATGGAAGATCAGTTATGTACCAGGCACAACAAAGTGATAAGCCTGCATGGTAAAACGAGAATACTGAAGAATTAATTCCAGGTTACACAGCAGCAATTCATTCCATGTCGTATAAAAACACATAATTATGATCATTCAAAACAATGGTCTTACCAGATAAAAATTCAATATAACCTTACCTCGTAAATAATTCAACAATCAGAGTTATGGTGAGAAGCAGTTTATCAACACGCAATTAAGTGTCAGTTAATTTATCAAACTTTAGTATCCTGAAACAGTCCATACTGACTTGAACAAAACTCAATCGTACAACAAAGTGACAAGCCTGCATGGTAAAGCAAGAATACTGAAGAATTAATTCCAGGTTACACAGCAGCAATTCATTCCATGTTGTATTATGATCATTCAAAACAGTGGTGTTACCAGATAAAAATTCAATATAACCTTACCTCGTAAATAATTCAAGAAATGTTATTTGTCTCAACAATCAGAGTTATGGTGAGAAGCAGTTTATCAACACGCAATTAAGTGTCAGTTAATGTAAAAAACTTTAGCATCCTGCACAGTCCATACTGACTTGAACAAAACTCAGTGTAGCAAATAATGTCCCTACAAATAATGCTTGCTGTTGTTGCTCAGCTGATCATATCTCTCAGAATTCTCAACGTCAGTTAATTTAACAAACTTTAGTATCCTGGAACAGTCCATACTGACTTGAACAAAACTCAATCGTGTAACCTATGACAATGAATATTCAACAAATGTTAAGTGCCTTGACATTACTGATAGAAATGCAGGTCTACAATTGAATTGTTTGCAGATGTTGCTCAACTCGACTCTGTAATTTTCTGCTCCTACAAATAATGCTTGCTGTTGTTGCTCAGCTGATCATATCTCACAATTTGGTGCTCAGCTTACATAATATCTTTGAGAAGCATGTCAAGAAAGACAATATGCTAAATTCTTGTAGTATGGCCAAATTAAGACTTTAATTTGAACCTAAGTCAAATGATTTTGGACAGGTTTAACACAGAAAATGGTAACATTTAATATAAGTATCCCTTCCCTTGGTACTGCTAGGTTCTCTCTCACTGTTGTTCATCATTTAAAGTCTTTTCTGTTTCCACGAGGCTCACACGCTGAGAGCGCCTCTGAATAGTTCACACTGTGAGAGCCACTTTATAAATTCCCAGATACCATACCATACCATAAAGAGAGGAAATACATATTATAACTATGCATCCAGTAATGATACTAATGCTGAATTTTCATTAGAACATTTTAAAGCAATCTACTGCATTCCGTTCATTAACTCTCTGAGCGGTATTTATTATGTAACTTAAGAAATAAATGTGATTCTGACAACTTCATGACTTTCATCTTGATTTTGGTGCATCATCAGTTGATGCTTAGTGCATTAAACATCAGTGCTAAGGATATTGCCAATTATGATAATGTTCAACGTGCTTCTCTCAAGGTATTAAACAAGAATGCTACATTAAAGTACTTAAGTCATAATAAGCCATAAAAATTTGTAGCCAACAGCCATTTGGACATGTGACAAGTAAACATTAAGTGAAAATTGTAGTGATCTCTTTGCCTATTATAATTATTATTATTACGAACATTTCTAACGCGTGCAAAGTCACAATCAGAATAATGCCAGAAGCAAGTTTATCAAACATGCAACACAATTTAGTCTCCTACATCAAGTGTCTGCATTGACATGAACCCAACTCAATCATGTAATCTATGACAATCAGAAATTCAACAAATGTTAACTGACTTCACATTATTGCTAGAAAATCCAGTTCTAAGGTTGAATCGACTGCAAACATCGATCTGCTCGACGCCTTACAGTTTTTTGTTCATTAAATACTTTGATGTATATTTTCTTGTATGAGTGTCGAATTTCAGGATGTCCTTCTTGAAATTGGAGAATTTCACCATGGCCTAAGAACACATACAAACATGCATTAATTCATTGTACAGCTTATCGACTGCAAATATGTGTAAACATCTCCTAGACAGTGTACTGTAGATATTCCTAAATAAATGGTGAGCTATCTAGGTGCACAACTTATTTATATTATGCCTTGAAAGAAAGCTTGACTTAGCTTGAACTTTGTTGATCATTTAAATAAGAGGAATTCATGTTCTTGGTGATCAGACATAGTATGCCATGCAAGAATGCTTCCTGTTGCTACTGAGCTAATGTATGTTTGAGAAACATGCCATGGAAGAAAACACATTAAATTCTTATAATATGGCTATAATAAGATATCAATTTCGACAAGCTTAAAACTGAAATAGTGTCTCTGTTACAAAAACAATAATGATACTTATGCTAATGCTAAAACTAATAATTATACTAATGCTGCGTTTCATTAGAACATATAATCTCCTGCATGCAATTCATTAACCGTGGTTGCATATTAGCAGAAATGACTGTCTTCTGTAACCTGAGAAATAACTTAGTTCTGACAATCGACATGACCATCAGCTTCATTTTGTGCTTAATCAGTGCATTAGACATCAGCACTAAAGATAATACTAATTATAATAACAATAGTAATTATTTTACTAATAATTATTATAATTGTGTAAAATGTGCTTCTCACAAGATATTAAAGAAGAGTGCTATATTAAAGCACAACACTGTGTTTTGTTGCATAATTATGTTTAAAATTACCTACTTGGTAAGCCATCGTTTATGATGTAGGTGTTGAAAGCCTGCCGAATAAGCATATTTTCATGTTCCGACCATCTAGTGTAATCCAGACCTGGCATCATAAAATTAGCAAACACTAAATCAAACATCAACAGCAAATGGCAACCAAAACTTGCAGCAAACAGGGACGAAAATGGCAAGGTACTTATGAACAAGGCAGACATTGTACACAGATGGACAACTTACTGTAACAGTCTATATAAAGCACAGATGCAGCATGGAAGGAAGAAAGCACACCGGAGGAATGGAAGAAGTCAATTCTAGTCGTTCTTCACAAGAAAGGAAACACACTGGAATGCAGTAATTATAGAACAATTGCATCGATATGCTGATGATGATACTAACCGAAAAACTCACCAGACCGACTGAAGAATAACTTGCAGTACTTATCTTTCTGTTACGTTTAGCCCTTTAGGTGTTGCATTTAAACACAGTAAGACTTTAAAGTGAAAGTATAATGGATATGTAAACTGTAAATTCTTTGTAGTACCAATTGCCATTTCAAGACGTGACAGGCAAAACGTGAAGTCAAAATCTTATTGATCAAAAACATGCTGCAACGAAATATATTTTTAGAACAAAATATTATCAGTACCTTTAAAATTCATGGCTCCATGTTTCTTTGTATTTTTTGTGGCTGTCGGTTCAGCTTTGTTGTCTCTACTCAGCAGATGACTCTTCGACACTGATTTAGCTCCATCCACTGTTTGCACTGTTATTAGAGTTACTGGCTGTTCAGGAGCTAGCACTGTTGGTTCAACATTCTTGCTAGTTTGAGTCCCTGGTTGTTCAGGAGCTAGGACTGTTGGTTCAACATTTCTGCTAGTTTGAGTCTCTGGCTGTTCAGGAGCTAGGACGGTTGGTTCAACATCTCTGCTAGTTTGATTGCCTGGCTGTACAGGAGCTAGCACTGTTGGTTCAACATCCTTGCTAGTTTTCTCATTGCTTGGTAAATTTGCTGGTTCAGTTGGAACTAATGGAACTTCTTTTGTATAACTTAAAAATGCACTGTGTGCTTCCGGCCCAACATTTAGCACAGGTATTACATGATCATGAGTTGGTGTATGCAATGTTACTGAAACATCAACCATATTATTTCTAGGTGCAGTTGACCTCAGAACTTGTCCATCCATTTGCTGCAGACACCTTCCAACTTGCAAGATCTCTGCTTCAGCTAATGGAGCCTGGTAAATGTTAGCATTGATGCTGGCACTGTGGCCCATGTGCTTGTAGAAAAGTTGTCTCTCATTCTCTGATACATCCATTGCCGCATATAAGGTACTGACACGATGCCGCATTTTTGTGGCTGTTAATCTCTCTGGATTCTCCAAACTTGCATCTGTAGAAATACGACTTACGGCATGCCACCCACTTACATGCGTGTCAGAATGCTGTGTGCAAGGAAACATGTAGCAGTTACTTCTTTTGATTCCTACCATATCCCGAACTGCTACAAGTTTCTGCATTGCAGGTACGATATCCAAAGGGAACAGTACTGGAACTAAATGATTGTTTCCCTTGCCACCTTGGAAAGTAACTTTCATGCTATGGAAGAGACTGCAATCGACGTCATTTTCCAGATGTTGAGCACGTGTGACATCTAACCAGGAGTTGTTCTCTGCATCAAGCCACTCAGAAATACGCAGTCTGGCTGGTTCACCTCCTCGACGTGCATTGAACAGTGTTAGTCTGCTTACTGCGAGGTCACGCAATTCAGTAAAAGCACGAGTATCCCATAATAGAAATGTGTCCTGTAAAAGTGTGGTCACTCGCTCAACCGTGTACTGTTTAATTTTTTCAATGTCTGCTTCTGATGGAAGTTGTGCTGGTCGTCTAAGCGTTTCCTGCCTATTTCGATTGAGTTTGTATATAGCATCGCCGAAAATATGGTGCTGATTGAGCTGGAAGACTTCAAGAAATTTATCAATTTCAGATGCTTTCTCATCTTCATCTCGTATCAGGTATGACGCTTTAACAACTTTCAAAAAACGCTTTATTAAGTAGTTCAATGCAGTTTTAAGACCAGCTTTCAGACCATCTCTTGATGATGAAGTACCAGTGTACTCTGTTATTGCATCCTCGAGGTAAGAAAAATTCTTGCGACTTAGCATGTCAGAACTACTTAAAACTTGCACACCAGCATTCTCACATTTTTGCTTGAATTGTAAATACAGGTAGGCAATGCGTCTCATGTCTGACATAACAGATCTTTTAACTTCAGCTTTTTTGTCTGTCTTTCCTGTTAACTTCTCAAACATTCGACTTCCAAACAACCTAATCATTTCATCAGTCTTGCACAGCTGCCCAACATTGTCTTTAGTGAAGCATGCAAGTATCTCTGTTTTAAAAGTTTCCTTCAAATTACAGAAACTGTCCGCTAAAAGATCAAGTGGCATTGCCTTGGGTTCTTGTGCAAGGTCATCCATACAGAGTTTCCTGTGTCGTGCAAAATAATCCTTTGAGTAAAAACCTTGGCAGTTTCCACACTGCACCAAATTTTTGCATTGTGTTCCTGACCTTTCACTCTCATAAATGGGGAACTCTCCTTTCATTTGTGCTCTGTTATGCTTTGAAATTCCCTCTTTTCTCATTCGTGCAAATGCTTCCCAACGATCTCGTTTGGGAAGATTGAATGCTTTTATAACAACCTCTTCTAACTTGTGCTTAACAGCAATGTGTCTGTGCAGATTTGTTTGCATACAACTGCAAAACATGCATGGTCTCAGAATCCTTTTACAAGTCTTCTTTTTTACAAGGGGGTTGTTTTTCAAAGTAGCCATAGTGTAGTCAGGATCTTCATGAGCAGATGTTTTGTAGGACAGTCCAAGTGGTGATGACAATGCAGAATAAACAGGAATTATACTGCTCTCCTCAGTTCCAGTGTCACTGTCTGGGACATAATCAGCATCATGACCATCATCATCCTCAGAAAATTCAACATCACTATCGTTAAGTGACTGTTTCACAGTCTTTGACCCTTTAAGTGACTCTGTCCTCGTAGTCATTATTCTAAATTTCTTCTCGATTATAGTTTTCTGCATTGATGGATTAACTTCTTTCAATCCAGTTTCTCGCTGTTTCTGCACCAATAGACCGACTTTGCCCAATCCACTTCCTTTGTGCTTCTGCAAACATGGATTAAATTTTTCCAGTTCAGTTCCTTGTTGCTTTTGATTCGATAGATTGACTTTATCCAGTTCAGTTCCTTGCTGTTATTGCGCTGATGGATTGGCTTTATCAGGTTCAGTTCCTTGTTGCTTTTGCACCGATGGATTGGCTTTATCAGGTTCAGTTCGTTGTTGCTTTTGCACCGATGGATTGGCTTTATCAGGTTCAGTTCCTTGTTGCTTTTGCACCGATGGATTGGCTTTATCAGGTTCAGTTCCTTGTTGCTTTTGCACCGATGGATTGGCTTTATCAGGTTCAGTTCCTTGTTGCTTTTGCACCGATGGATTGGCTTTATCAGGTTCAGTTCGTTGTTGCTTTTGCACCGATGGATTGGCTTTATCAGGTTCAGTTCCTTGTTGCTTTTGCACCGATGGATTGGCTTTATCAGGTTCAGTTCCTTGTTGCTTTTGCACCGATGGATTGGCTTTATCAGGTTCAGTTCCTTGTTGCTTTTGCATCGATGGATTGACTTTATGCAGTTCAGTTCCTTGCTGTTGTTGCACTGATGGGTTGGCTTTATCAGGTTCAGTTCCTTGCTGTTTATAAGATGATGGAATGGCATATTCTAGTTCAGTTCCTTGCTGTTTTTGCTTCGATGGATTGGCTTTATTAGGTTCAGTACCTTGTTGCTTTTGCACAGATGGATTGACTTTATCCAGTTCAGTACCTTGTTGTTTTTGCACCATTGGATTGTCTTTACGTAGTTCTGTTCCTGGCTGTTTTTGCTCCGATGCATTGACCTTATCCAGTCCAGATTCTTGCTGTTTTAGCCTTGATGGATTGATTTTCTTCAGTCCGTTGCGCTGGCAAAGGTTATTATAGCCAAAAATAAGAAAAGCATAAACAATTCACAATAAGTGAAGAAAAATTAATAGTTTTCCATAGGCACCGACTGCTGCTTTTGTCTCTGGTGCCTTGGTCCTCCCATCCCATCCCACTTCCCACTCTGCGGAGAAAGAAATTGTTTTCTTGTCAAAGGTTATGAGGTTAGAAAGAGTATTGGGATTCGGTGACAACGTTCCAGTGTAATATATTTTTTAAATAATAAATAAGTAAACTATTTATTTATGTACGGGCTGTGACTGTAAGATCATGCAATGTTGGGTATTTGTGTTGTAGTTGTACTTCTCAAGTTGTGAGATTACTTACCGTTAGTTGTAAAAAATATGAATTTAAGGTACGAATTCTTCTGGGTGCCAGGCACCCACTGAACTTTCTCTCTGGGTGCATTGGACTCAAGGCTCCCAAGGAGTCGGCGCCTATGCGGTTAATTAATAGATACCACTACTAAATGGGCTTCATGCTGCTTATTTACACTGAACTTGCCAGCACAAGCCATAACAGAAATCATGACCAAATTTCTAAATGATTTATTAAACTCAAGTATTTGATCCACAAGCAAAATGCAAATAAAACAGTAGCACAAATGACAAAGATAATACAAATGATACATAAAGCATAACAAGACAAATTACCCTACGTGTATGTGAAACATACAGATTTAAGAGAAATATGGTGCTTCATTTGATAAAAGTATGAATTACCACACCCATAAGGAAAGTACATATTTCTCAGTGTTAATGTCACAAGTTTGAATATCATTGTCAACATTTGTTTGGTAATTCTTTGCTCCAATGTGTCATTTGATATTACACAAGTAATTTTACTAACCCAGTCAGATGACTCAACAGAAACAGCATCTTCATCAATGGTTGACAGCCAATTCAGCACTTTTGTATCCCTTAGTCGTGTGCAAGTACGGCTTGCGGGGTTCTGTAAAGTAAATGCCACTGTCACCAGTGATTTATCCTGTTCTACTATGACGCATGCATGTGTATGCACTAGGCACTAGGCTGGATAGTGTGAATGCCATTTATATGTGTCTGTATGTCTTATTCTCTATCTGTCTGTATGTCCGAGTATGTCTCTGTGTCTCTGTCTCTCTGTGTTTCTTTTTCTCCCTTTGTTTTCGCTCGCTACTTACTTACCTCCTTCTTTCCTTTCTTTGATCCATTGTTTTCTTTTCCCCACCTTCCTTCTTTCCAATAGTTCACTCTTCATCTCTCACTATCCCTGCCTCTTTGTCTGTCTCTTTTACTGTCTACCTGTCTGTCTGTATCTCTCTTAGTCTGTCTGTTTGCCCATCTGTAAGTTTGTCTCTTTGTCTGTCTCTCTGTCGGTCTGTCTGTCTGTCTTATTTTCCTGGCGTTCAGATAGGCCAAGGTCATGAATGGCCTCACACTGCGAAACCACAACCAACAGATCTCGCTTGTCACGGTCATGTCTACACAGAACAACACCATGCCACCTGTCCACATCTATCTTGGTTCAATGGATAGTAAACAAATTAGAACAAATTATCTATCTTGGTTTTGTTACAAAGTTAGCTCCTTGTCACAACTTATCACATAATATTTTCTATCTATAGCTAAAGGGTAGTAGTAGTTTAACGACACTGTGTGATAACAAAGATCATCAGCGAAAACAAATTAGCTCCTTGTTCCACCTTACAACACAATATTTTCTATCTTGGTACAATGGATAGTAAACAAATTAGAACAACTTATCTATCTTGGATTTGTGGATGGTAAACAAATTAGCTTTTTACCACACCTTTTCACATAATATTTTCCATCTTGGTAAAGCAAACAGTAAACAACTTAACCTCTTGCCACATCTTATCACAATTTCTCCTTAACCTAACCAAGAAATTGCCTATTCGATTATCAGACTGAGCCCACATTGATAGCTAAGCTATTAGAACACAATAGTTATAACTAAACAACTTTAATCAGTTTTAAATGTCTAAATTAATTCCTAGGCTTACAATATGAAGCTAAGATAATTGGTGCAATTCTAAAGCTTCATTATATAGCTACCTAAACATATGGTAAGCCTAGGAATTAATTTAGACCTTGCAGAATAAAACCATTGCAATTTGCTTAATTGAGCTGATGTTAGCAGGTGAGAAAATTGCAAAGTGACATAAAGTTGTGTGTGTAATGCATTACTGAACACTGTAAATGACTTCTAGCAATTAGTATAACCTAATAGTACTCATGTTTACTAGTTTTGTTCGTATTGCTAGTAGAAACCCATGTGCAAAATCGTTTTAAAATATTTCATTATTTGGGTTTGCCACAGACGGAATGCTTTAAAACAGGACTTTTTTAACGTGTCTCACCACTAACTTATAGAATTGGCGACCAACATCAAACTTGAATTCCAGAAGAGTTAATTGGCTCAAGGGTTTCCGAGATAACTGTTGTAACATAGAGATAATTAAATGGGCTGTTTTGTTGCTGCTGTTATTATATTAATAATAAAAATAATCACAATAACATTATTATTATTACTAATGATTACCAAAGGGAGGCGGGATCCTATACGATTATAAGAAATTAAAATTAAATAAACGGAAACCATTGTCGCTGGAAAAATTTCTAGAAAATAAGTTATCATTCTCAGGACTATCGGAGAAGGTCCTTTTATATGACAGCATTGTAGCTCTAAGCAAATAGATAGGTTTGATAACATGCAAATTAAATTGCTAGCTAAACTGTTTTGTATTGTATTTACAAATTTACAAAGGCCTCTCGCAGTACAAAACAATCAGAGGCGCTTCATTGTTAATAGGAACCATAAACTGGCATTTAAGTTTTGAGCTACCATCATCATCGTCATTATCATCACCATCATCTCGTTCTTTTAAACTGGGTACTTTGCATTTTTCAATGGCACATAAAAACCTAATGGCAGAGAGTGTCCAAACATAATTCTACAAGTGAGGCCAAGAAGACAACAAATTAGCCTTACCAGATCGAATTTCGAACTCTGCATGGTCTGTTGAGTGATATCTTTGTCACCAGCATTTTCTTTATATGCCAGATTCCGACCCTTTATCTCTATCATGGCATTACTAAGTATGTGCTCTGCACGAGATGAATAGAATCGCTTCATTCTCCTGCAAAAAATTAACAGCTTTTAGACATAAATTGGTATTACTATTCTTTCCATGCCAGATTCGGACGCTTTATCTGTTAGGACATTACTAAGTATGTGCTGTGCACAAGATGAATAGAATCGCTTCATCCTCCTGTTTGCGATAAGCATTCCTGTATGCTATTTTTCTGTCGAGCCAATTAATAAATTAACGCGAGATACGTGCATAGCAAAAAATTAACAGCTCTCAGACATAATTTGGTGTATTATTCTGTTTGCGATAAGCATTCCTGCTGGCGAATTTGTGTGTTTAGCCAATTAATAAGTTAACGCGTGAAATGTGCAAAGCATGACATGCTCAGCGCACATGTCCGTGTGGCGCACGCGGTCAATTATTGACGTAAAACTGGCAAAATCACAATTGCTAATTTATCAAAAAATCCGTGGGTTAGAAAAACACGAAAGGCTAAATTAGTTGCGATAAAAATTGTAATTAAATTTGCAACATTACCTTTTTTAAACGTTTGTTAACGAAGTGAAGCGGTGTTGGCAAAATTATTACACACTATGTAATGGCGACCCTTAGCAACTCTCAACTCACGCGTTGCGATATAAATCTCGCGAGATTCTATATATCTGAGCGAGAGAAATCTATATGTCGTTTTTGATGGCCAAAACGCACTAATTGTTGAGTTTGAAGAAAATAAGGCGTAAATCTGGGGCAAATTCAAAATACTGCTTGATCTTGTTGAGAAAAAATACTACCTAAAATGTTTTGAAAACAAGCCACCCAGATTTTAATTTATAAGCCAAAATGTGTGAGAGCAGAAAACGACGACTTTTATCGTAATCGTGATATAGACCCTAGATTTCAATATTTTATTACAAATCGCTGGATGCAGACTAAGCGCTGCCCATTTAATTACTAGAAGAAAGGATGGCTGGCAACCGATTGCCAACCGATTTTCTACACTAGGCTGTCTTCCAAGATTTTCAGAGGGCGAAAACGCTACATGCTCCGAGAAAAGAGCACTTAGCGTTCGGGGAGCAGGAAAGGATAGGAAAATAACCCCGAAAAGAGTTGCAACCGCGCCATCCAGGCTAATATATATATATATATATATATATATATATATATATATATATATATATATATATATATATATATATATATATATATATATATATATATATATATATATATATATATATATATATATATATGTAGGTTTCAATCAGGATTTTTTTCTGGAATCAGATATTCCATCATCCACTGACATTTCCTCGTGGTATCTCTTTCTTTTCCGAACTCTATGTTGCTTATAGTCAGTAGTAATATCACATTTTTGAGGCTGGCTCAGTTGCTTCATTCTCAATTTGTTCAAACTCAGATTCAGATTCATTTCTCTTGTTTCTCATATCGTTTTCAAACAGTTGAATCAAATGAGAAGCTGTTACGATGCCATACTACTTCTCTGTAGCATTGAAATGGTGGATAAACTGACAGTCTTCTCTAGCACTTTTTTCCAGAATATTAGAAGAGCTCGGAATTCGAACGTATCAAGTGTTAAAATAATACTATTTGCCTCAGCCAACTGTTTGGTAGTGCTGTTATTAAATCTCGCCATCCACGATTCTCTGCAGGCAACTAATAGTGATGGGAAATTCTGCAAGAGTGCATCTACTGCTGATTTCCATCTGGTATCGCAGTCTTTTTTATAGTCAAAGCGAAAGATTTATACGATTGGTCGGGCAGGTCTGTCTCTATTGGTACTCTTCCAAGAATCTCTTCTTCGACTGATGTCTTCGAACGGCGAGAAAACTCACCCAAGGACCTCTACATAATAACCCTACTATATATAGAAGCCTCTGGCTCATCTAACGCACTCCTAAGCATACATTAGCAATCATAATAACTGCAGCCGCCGTGGTTGTGTTTACGGCTGCTTCAGGTGCTGTTATGCTGCTGAGCAAAAACAGCACCTCACAGCAGTGTTTGGTGAGGCTGTCCGTGACATGCTGCTTCTATTTGCAGGTATAATTCTCTGCGGTCAGTGAGTTACTGGTTAACGCATGCTATTCATCAACCTCGAATCCGCTGTCAAACTCTAGTATCTGAATACTCTGTCATGCAGGCTGTTACTTTCCATTACCTGTTCGAAAACCTATATAACAAAAATGAGTGTAGTGTGATACATGTATGCAATTGCAAAATAGGAAAAATTGCCTTTCCTCGTTTTGACAATTATGATTTATATTTACACAGAAATTTTACATGGAAAGGCAACTTAATTAGAGCATATAGTAGGCCTAATCATTGCTTTTTTTCTAGAAAAAAGGTTACGGAACTGAACAATAAGTTCCAGAACTGAACAATTAAGCTTATGGAAGGACTAAACTCCCGAGAAAAACGGGATTGGGGGTTGGAAGGGATCTCAATAAACACTGAAAGCAGTTCACAACACTGAAATTAAATTAAAATAACTAAATTATTGTTTTCGTTATTAAAATAAATTATTTTTTAGTAGCTGAAAAAAAGGAGCCGGAACGCCGTTCAGGCGCGTTCCGGCTGATAATACTCATGGAAAGGCAACTTAATTAAAACTACCAAATTCGGGTTTATATTCTTATTCAGAATTAAGTACCGAAGACATTTGCTAAACAGTTATTTACCTCTGATCTTGCTTTAGGCTATACATTAAAACTAAAATTTTTAACTATAGTCTGAAAGCTAACCAACTGATTTATTCTGATGAACTCAGTCTCTCAATGTTCCATTCTTTATGTGTAACGGCTCTCCACAACAAAGATCATTATGTCTAAATATAATTGCTTCAGAATCTATCGAATTTATCACATAAGAATTAGGCCTACATAGTTTAGTTGCAAAAACCAGAAGCTAGCTTTCTAATGAATTCTTCCCGATCAAATTGTTTCCAAGTTGGGTCATAATTCGTACTAAGACTTCCTTCGGCGTTGTCTTCGAATCTGGCAATAGGTATATCGACTGTAGTGCCATCTGGACATAGGTCAAGATAGATGTCGTAGACACCAGTGTTTGGAGATAATTTCTCAAGCGCCTCGCGGGCTCTGGGAGCTTCATCATAGTCACTTAATCGCAGGAGTGCTCTCTGTCTGAATGAGGGCATGAAGTAACAAGGGTACACGTTATGTTGAGAGAATTCCATGAAGCAAAACATGATCCTCTCGACCCAGAAGGCGAGTTGCTTTGGTATAATTTTGTTTTCGCTTCTTATTTCACTTCCACTTCTGGCATTAACAACCTCCATGCAAAACAGAAGACAAGTCTTCAATTGATAAGTAGTTCTCCATCGTTTGTAAAGTATCATTTTGCAGACTATATATGCTGCCTTCATCAAAAGCGAACTTTCTTTTATGATTCGACTTTCTAGCGGTGCAAATGAAATTCTGGCAAATGTATCGGAAAAAAGAAAGCGAGCACCACGTGGTTTGGAAGGATCAAAACGTGGCTGATCAAAGACCAACATGCAACCGTTTGCTTTTAAAGCTGGGCTTATGCCAACTGGCAATGAGTCTTCTGGCCACCAATCTTCCACGTGAATACAAGCAACGATGTCAATTAATATTTTGATAAAAAGAAAGCCATCCTCACCATCATCAATGGGATGAATCATTCTTAGTCGCACAGTCTTAAACATACCAGCTGGCTTTTCAGATATAGGCTTACATTCGTCAATATCAATTACGTTCCATTCGAAAAGATGTTCATCTTGCCAGAAATCTGGGTCACGTAAGACCTCTTCTAAAATAATCTGGAAGATAGAATTGACTTCGTTAGTCAGCAAACACTGATCTGAGTTGAAGAAGCTGTCAAACATCCCCTCAATCCGACTTTGTGTATCGTCGCTCGACTTCCGTCTCAGTTGAAAGTATCCTTTCGGACCCAGTGGATGTAGAAACGAGACGCAAAGTTGGCTGAATTTAATCAGTTTGAAGTTAAAATCAAAGTCTGCTGAACTGATAGCCTTTGTTTCTTCATCGGCGCTGCCGACTAAAATTGGTTGGCATTCAAATTTGCCGTCCCTTTCCTTTATACCATTCGCCAAACGCTCAGCAAAGTGCTGTATTAATGGTTTAAGTTGGGTTGAGGCGAATAAGTTCGTTTTTGCTTAATATATTCCAAACTGCTTCTTCTGATGATTCTTGAGGGCGAGGAGATTGGGAGTAAATTCGAATCGTTTCAATTAGTTTTCGCTTCGACAATTCTGTCACATGATTTGTGTTGAGTACTTGCGCACTATCTGTCAACATGTATAGATCCTTCATTCTGATTGATAATTTCTTTGCATTGTCTTCATTGATAGTAATCGATTCTCGTAGCTGCTTAAGATCTTTAGGCGTATATCCAAAGTTGTCCTTTTTGTTTTCATTAGCTCCATGTTGGAGGAGAAGATCGAAATGATAATCCATTTCTGCGTAATGCAAAGGGGTTTTGCCGTAACTGTCAGCTGCGTTTACGTTACAATCTATGTCCAATAATATCTTCACTAGGTTGCCATCTCGTTCGTCCTTGTAGGATGGTGCCATGATAGCGTAGTGAAGTGGAATTCGTCCTTTGTCATCTGTTGCAGTGGCCCATTTTCTGAAATTCTCCGGTCTTTTGCAAAGTCCATCAACCATTAAGTCGAATTTTGTATGATTCTGTTGTCTTCTGGCTACCTCTATGTCTTCAATTGCGTAATCTGAAATACGAGAGATGATCAGTCGATGAAGTGGATTTCGACCTCTCGCGTCAATCCTTGCCTCTTCGATTGGAGCTTCGTCTTCTGGTTCTGTAAAGTTTCTCATGGCGCCGCGATTCTCAAGTGCTTCGAAAGTAGCTGAAGTAATTCGCTTGGAAGACTTCACTGCCAAATCAAGTGGCGTATTCCCTCTGAAGTCTATAGCATTCACATTAGTTTCTTCATTATCCAACAACAATTTAACCACTTCTTCTTTAATTCGAGTGTTTTTTTGGTCATATTCAAGATGTTTACGTAGCCTGTCAATAACTGTATGTGAATCCACGGATCCGGTAGGGTCATCCCTGCTGCTAAACTCAAGATAATCATCACCGTCAAATTTTCGCTTAAGAAGTCTCTTGCAGAAGAAATGCAAATCAAACCAATTCATATTTGGACTATAGATAGCTGTGTGCAAGGCAGTAAATCCGCAATAGTCGTACAAATTCACGGAAGCTTTATTGTTTAGCAACAGTCGCATTACTGGAACATGATGCCTTTCAGCTGCTTTAATCAAAGCAGTTGCTCCATATCGGTCTCTTGTGTCGAGGTCGAGTTTCATTCCTGATTTTTGCTCCCAGTCAAACAGAATTCTAATGGCATGACAACATCCATTCTCGGCAGCAATTATCAAAGGCGTTACGCCAAAAGAATTCTTCAGGTTGAAATCTGCTCCTTTCTCTAATAACAATTGTATCACGACGTTTATGATTTTAATATGTAAATGTCGCCATTTTGATATTTTGGGAATTGCACAGGAAAGATATTTACAATGCTTCATCACTGCGTGAAGAAGAGTATGCAGGTCATTGTCCTGGTGGTTTACATTAAATATGCTCGAGTTAGTAAGTACTTGCGCGAATTCTCTGAAATTCGTCATGTATTTTTTAAGGTCATTCAGACCATTTTCAGAGAAATACTCAACTTCAAGTGTTTCTATCATTAACCTAAAGCTCTGTCGAAGATCGTACTCTGAATATAAACATTGGTCTCCACTCAGCAAGAGTGGAATCATTTCCGGTTCGACCGAAAATGCTGCTAGTTCGAGTGCGTTGCAGTTACTCAATCCTCTCATTATCTCAGGAGGTATATTTTCTTCGCTCCAAACTATTCCGGCAGAAACGCGTCGACCATCTCGTTTAAAAAGTTCAGCTGGAATGACGCCTCTCGTTTCAACCAAGTTCTTGGCTTTCTCTTGAAGTTTGTTCTTCTCTTTAGCTAATTTCTCAGAAATTCTCCTGCTGTGTTTCAATATAACCTCAACAACGTCCGTGTGACCTTCTTTGACGGCAATGAGTAATGGTGTATCAGCAGAGCCAGTAGCTACAAAGTCGCAAACGCCGCGGCGCAGAAGCAAATCTACGATATCTGCATGACCATTCTCAGCTGCAAGGTAAAATGGTGTTTTTTCGGATTGTTTTATTAGGTCAACTGTTGCATGGTTGTCCAGTAAAATCTCAACAGTGGAAATGTGACCATTTTGGCAAGCTAAATGGAGTGGAGTCATCTTGGCGTTGTCGCAGGCGTTAACAGCTGCATGTCTATGCTCATCTGCAAGGTGAAATGGTGTTCCTTGTCCTTTGAAGACTGCGTTGACGGTAGAAGAATGACTCCGTAGAGTATCTGCGATTTCAACATTCCCACATTCTGCTGCGATTTGGTTTGAAGTCTGATCAACGTCAACTGTGTTTACCACCAGCTGCGAACGAATCTCCCCATCCCTTTCCGCAGTCTGGTTGAGCAAGACATTTACAACACAGCTATGGCCTATGCTTGCTGCAAGATGAAGAGCAGTATTGCCATTCTCGTCAACCGCATTGACTTCACCTTCGTGATCTATCATTGTTTTGACTATATCCGCGTAACCCAGTTCAGCAGCGATATGAAGAGGAGTCTTAAAAGAAGCATTTCCAAGATTAGCATCTGCGTTGTTTCTCAACAAAACCTCTGCAACTGTGAAATGGCCATTTTGGGATGCAAGATGGAGCGGAGTGTCATCATACAAGTTTCTAACGTCAGCATCCTCGGCATAATTTAGAAGGAGCTGAATAACCTCAGTATGACCACATTTTGCCGCCAGATGAAGCGAAGTTTCACCGAATGCATTTCTGGAGTTAACACTTGCATTCTTATTTAGTAGAAGATTGACAACGTCAACGTGACCATTTAGAGTCGCATAATGTAACGGAGCGTTATGCTTTGTGTCCAGTACATCGACATTCGCTGACACCAGTAAACTTGTAACAGCCTCTGTATCACCAAGTTCAGCTGCAATATGAAGGGCAGTGTTGCCATTTTCGTCAGTTGCATTGATTCCGCCTTCGTGATCTATCATTGCTTTGACTATTTCCGCGTAACCCATTTCAACAGCGATATGAAGAGGAGTCTTACCAGAAGAATTGCGAATATTAGCATTTGCCTTGTTTCTCAACAAAACCTCTGCAACTTCGAAATGGCCATTTTGTGATGCAAGGTGTAGCGGAGTGTCACCCTTAAAGTTTCTAGCGTCAGCATCCTCGGCGTAATTTAGAAGGAGCTGCACAATGTTTGCATGACCGAATTTGCCGCAAGATGTAGCGGACTATTGTCAAAGCATATCCGCAGAGCGCTATACTTCATAAGAAGCTGGACGAGTTCGTAATGGCCATTCATAGCTGCAATGTGAATCGGTGTATTCATAAATCGGTCTTTTTCAAGTACATTTGCGTTGCTGTCAAGCAATAAATGTGCAATTTGTAAGTGGCCGATTTCAGACGCCAGATGAAGCGAAGTCTGGCCCAATGCATTTCTAGAGCTAACACTTGCATTACTATGTATTAAAAGATTGACAACGCCAATGTGACCATTTCGAGTCGCATAATGTAAAGGAGTGTTTTGCTTTGAGTCCTGTACATCAACATTCGCTGACGACATCAGTAAACTTCTAACAGCCTCCGTATCACCACGTTGAGCTGCAAGGTGAAGCTGACTGAGGCCTTGTTCTTGATATTTCTCACAGACGTTTTGAAAATTCTCGATCTTATCAGCTTCAGGATCTGTAATTAAGTCATGAACGTCTTCTTCCTCCTCCTCGTCGTCGTCGTCGTCGTCCTCCTCCTCAGCAGATTCAAAATCTTTACTTACATCCTCACTGTCAGACGCGTCAAGCAATTCTTCAAGTTCCCTAGTTTCGGATTCCTTTGCTTCGTAACTTCTGGTTTTATCATCAGATTCAACGTCCTTCGCCTCAGTTTCTCGGTGCAGTTCAACATCTGATCGTGTTTTGTCGGAGTCAGCTGCTTTTAGTGTGTCTTCGGACGCATCAGCAGTCGTTGGCGTTGATTTCTTACTCATTGTTGAACGATTCAATATTCTATTTAGCAAAAACAGTTGTTTATAATATAACCAAGTATTCCAGTTGTTCGTGAAACAGAGCATAAGATTACAATTAACAGACATAGCATAAGATTACAATTAATAGGCATATAAAAATTTTAAAGTTCCGTAGCGAATTGAATATTATATGTATGCCGATGTATAAAATATTAAAATATTTTAGGCTCTAAAACTAATCGCGAGTCTGATTGCCGATGTATAAAAGTGCCATAGTACCTGCACGACCGACTACAGGCGGTGCTCAATGCAGCGGCGAGGCTCGTTTGTAATCGGCGGAAATACGACCATGTGACGCCATTACTACGTGACGTGGTGCATTGGCTTCCGGTGCCGTACCGCATCCAGTATAAGCTCTCTCTCTCTCTGCTGGTCTACAAGTCACTGCATGGTTCATCACCGGAATATCTCAGGTCCTGCTGTGTGCGAACGGCGTCGTCGAGTGCTGGACTGGCGCTGAGATCGAGTGGAAAAGGTGATCTGTATGTGCGGAGGACGAAGACAAGCTTTTGGGGAGCGCGCTTTTTCAACTGCTGGCCCTAGCTGCTGGAATAGTCTGCCACCTGCGATCCCTTCGGCCGACTCAGTTGAGTCTTTCAAGTCTAGACTCAAGTCTCATCTGTTTTCCAAGGCGTATCTCTGACTGATCGTGTATGATTGTGTGTCGTTGTTTTGTCAAGGCGCCCTTGTAACGGCATGTGCTGTGTTACGGCGCCTTAAAAATTGTCGTCATTATTATATTATTACTAGAGTATTTGCCCGTCATATTATGACGTCATATTATAGGCCTATATGTATCGTTGGTTATCGCCGTCGTCAAGACCGCCGTCGTCAAGACGGCAGGTTAATGTTTCATAATAGAAGAGAACCCGTTTGTGACGTAGCGTTTATCGTCGGACGGACACTATATGGATATTATATGTATAGATTATTCTGATTGGCTTTGGTGTCTGAGCGGCGCTACATGAATTTTAAATTACAATAACACTGTAGTTTATTATTTTGAATACAACGGTCGATGTCAATGCCAGACATACAACGACCGTCTTGCAATATTCATCAATTGATCGCAATGATCTATTCATTTCTGCAACAAGGATTCAATCAAACGACAGTAGTTTCCAAATCATACGACATTAGTCCCTTAGCCGCCGCCGTTAGGTGCCGAGGTGAGAAATTTTCTGCAAGCCGAAAACCGCCTAAAATTTTGCGGCTTAGCCGAAAAACCGCCGAGAGTTATTTCACGGTTAGCCGCTGGAAAAAAGTTCAGCTACAGCATGCACGCAGATGTGATTATATATAGGCCTAAGGTTAAAGGTTTGCACACTGGCTTGAGGTCAGTGGGGATGCTAATGACTAATGAGTGATGACTTTTGTAGATTAGCTTACAAGTTCGGACTTACTGAAACCGTACTGGTTTGAATGACTTTCTGTGGCCATTCATCACTGTTCATTTGATCATGGCATTGTTTTATAGTTGTTCTAATGTCTAATTAATTGCCTTATTGGAGCTCAGAACTCTGTTTAATCGCTACACTTTTAAACGAACTATGTTTCAAGCCGTAATTTTTTCCGGATGCACTTATAGCCAAAATAGGTATTCTACGCGCTTTTACGGCTAGCCGAAAAACCAGGAGCAAATTTGCTCAAGCCAACCGTTAACCATAACAATTGCGGCTTAGAGGTATATACGAAAGCGAATCGGAGTGTTGAAATGACGTCTACCACCGATTACGAAAATGTTCAGCAGTGTAAAGTAACCGTTCAATTATTACAGCCGTGTATCAATATTCGTCTTCATGGGCGTGTTCCAGGGATCCGATAGGAATCTTTCGGCTAAGTGCAAAGACCCAGTGATGGGCAATAGTTAACTAAAAAGTTGCTAACTTTTAGTTTAACTAAAAAAATTTAGTTAAGGATGAAGTTTAACTAAAAAAAATAGTTTAGTGCCCATCACTGCAAAGACCACAAAATTCCAGTAACAAAAGAATCCACCATTGGAGACTCTTCTAGTTTTGTATATGTCTTATATTTTCCTTTGTGTATTTCTATTCATATTTCTATTTTTACTGTATTTCTATTCAAGTTTTATTCTCAGTTACATTTAACATTACTTAGACTAGCACAGGGAGAACTTCTGATTATTTTAGTGGCGCTATGCAAATTACCTCAATAAATTAAATAGGTCTAATAAAGAACAGTCGAACAACCGGGCAATCTTTCCACATGGGTCATCACTGTTACGTGAACAGGGATTTGAACCCCGAAGAGAAGGTTCATATGAAAGGCAAACGTAAGCATACATAGTTATTACGTTTTAATAACCTACTAATTACTCTTTAAGTCATGAATGTGCTTAACTGCAAGACGTTGGCTGACCTTGGAAAGTGCAGCTGTACGTCTAGGTCCTTCTGAACATCAAGCACAATCTTCTATTGTAGGCTAGTTTCAAAATCAGTCAAACGGTCTCATGCAGTTTTTATCCAACAGCAATATCGTGAATCTTGACTGACATCGAGTGAGCCTCATAGTTGTTGATCGCTGAAAGTCCTAAAGCCAATAAATAAAGTCCATTTTATTATAATCATGTTCGATATAGATTAGGCCCTATATTAATGGAAGAGATCATGCACTCGGTCCGATGAACCATTCATTTATTTTTCATATCAGCATCGTAAAATCCAAATAAAAAGAGATTGATGGCAAGGTCAGTAGGTCAATTCAAAATAGTCTGAGAGACCAATAGAACTCGGCTGGCCTGTTTCCTTTATTAATTTGTGGCGAGTGTGCAGGTTCAGTTTGTATATCAGTGCACTGCCGAAATAAAACTGCTATAAAATAATAAACTAAATGTATTAATTTAGAGGGAGACGGGCTAACTCAATTTATTTGGCTGGGTGGTGGTGGTGGTGGTGGTGGTGGTGGTGGTGGTGGTGGTGGTGATGGTAGGCGACTTGCGAGTGTTGACTGGCCTCTGGTGGCTGAAGTCTTTCCGCATATCACCTTCCTGGATGTGGTTCGGGATTTAGGAGTCCTAATGGATCGTACTGTTAGCTTCTTCCAACATGTTATCCAGTTTGCCCCTAGCTGTCATTATCAGCTAAGTCAATGACGAGTTATTTCTCATCATCATCATATTCGTTTTTATTATTGATCATATTCTGGTTGACACACCGCAACCGTGGACAGAAAAGACTGCCTGAACACTAGCCTGGAGAAAAGAATAATAAAATATGAGAAATAACCTATACACGTAGACTGTTGCTGTTAAATTTTGCAACGTTCAGTAGATATCTCTTTATATAGGCCTAGATTTCAAGGTATATAGTTTTTATCATCCTTCCGTGGGAGTTGGAAGGGGTGGGCTCGAGATCGGAGCCATGGGCGTCGACTAACTCTAGATGGAAGGAGACTGCTGAGCACGTGATCGGGATTCCATATTACCGCCTGGAGGAGTCGGTGCTGGGTTTGGCCAACTCGTTCAGCGACCGTGGGCGCACTGTCCGAAAGGTATCTCATTCGCTTGAGTTTGGCACTGCAGGGATCAAACCTCTGCCGCTCTGCTACTATGGCAAGGCCCCATCAAGCCGGGGATGATGCGTACAGTAGGCGCGTCATAGTTGTGGCCTCCGTGGCCTCTATGTTCCCTCGGGGCTCAGTCCCTGGGCCCTCAGGACACGTAACGCATAGAGCGATGCCGCACAGGACCCTAAGACCTCGTCCTCTGTCTCATAATGCTACTGTCATCCTTATCCATGCCTTTGTAACAAGCAGGCTGGATCACTGCAGTTCGATCTTGGTTGGTCTGCCGTTTGGATTAATTGGCCGCTTCGATTGGGTTCTTCTCCAAGCTGCTCGGCTTATTGGACGCATCCCAAATTATGATCCTCTTTCTGCATACATGCGTGATGTGCTGCATTGGCTCCCTGTCCCGCAGCGTAACTGTTATAGGGTTGCTGTACTGGTTTGGCGCTGTCTTCTAGACTGCGTCTCGACTTATCCGTGCGAGCTCTGCGACCGCTCTCTGATTCAGTTGGTCGGCGTGCCCTTCGATCTTCTTCTAGGGGAGAACTTTTAATCCCTCTGGCTCGCACCACAATTAGGCAACGCCTGGCTTTCTCTATTGATGGGTCCTCCGTTAGGGATTAGCCTAGTCCCAGGGGTAACACATTTGCTTTTAAAAGCTGCCCAATTCCAATTACTAATGCCGTGGCTGAACTGGGAACGCTTCTGAGTAGGTTTCTTGAAATACAAGACGCGTAAGTTAGACTGTCTGGATTGAGCGTTGGCAGTTAGTTCACTCGCAGGCCACTCGTATGGTGACGCGGTGGCGTAGAGGTATTTTCCGTGCCTTAAGGCCTTGCAACTGGAGGGCCGCAGATTCGAATCTACCTCAAACCAATGCGTAACAACCTTCGACAAGTTGCTCACCCATAACTATCGAGCGCTCGTGAATAGGCTGGTGTTCTGCTCTTGGCCTTCAAGTGGTGCTTCAGAAGTTTGGATATTACAATTACGACGGATTACGAAGACGACAGGCTTTGACCACTGAAAGGTAGTGTCGCGAATTACTACTTCCAGGGGAACCGGACTTCTGTCAAATGTTCAAGTAAGGCAACTGACGGCTCGTGTCGCGACTTCAGGATGCCTCACGACCGTCGCTAATATCCGTCGAGTTCGGCTTCAGCTTTTTGGCCAAAGACTTAGAATAAGAAAAGACTGTTTTTGCCGCAAATTAAAACTCTTTTATTTTATAACGACAAAGATTCTTCTTCTTTCAATAAATTGTACATCCACTACGTATCGAAATACTGCACGAGAATACATAAAATCCACGAAGAGCTACATCAACTATCCAAACGAATATCCACGAAGAAGAGAGCGAGCAGACCCGAACCGAACAGCACAGAACCTATCCTATACAAGGCCCTTATATACTCTCATCACAGGCGGCGATTTCTACTGCTGGCGAACTGGCGAATTTCAGCCACCTAGTAAATCTTATTAAATGCAAGGCTGAAACAAGAGAACATCAGCCAACAATTATACAGGCGAAACCTTAATTGCGAACAAAATTAACCGCCATAGCAGTGATATTTTACTTCTAGAAATAATTCCTAATTCAGTTTTAATTCAGTTCTGAGCTCTTGAATTTTACTTCTAATTCTAATTTTACTTCACAAATAATTTTACTTCTCATTCCTATTTTAGTTCTCAAATAATTTTACTTCTTATTTTAGTTTTCCAAATAATTATTAATTTCCGCGCTGTAAAAGTATGCATTGCTTGCATGCAGAAACGCGCCAAACTTGTCTCGAGAAAGAAAAAACTGAAGTAAAACAAGGGGTGGAACGTTAGTCTAACAATGCAGCATCTATTCCCCTCCCAAGACTTGTGATGCTTTTATTTTTTTCCAGCAAGTGCTGTTCCACAAAGTCCGGCATTTTCTCAGTTGGTTCTTGGCATGTAGATCTGCCTGTAGTTTCCTCAAAATGAAAAATCCAAAACCGGCCTATCTCGCTTCCTTCCAGCCAACATTCTCGATTAGTTCATACTTTTACAATTTAACGATCGAACCCTAAAAAAATGGCGTACGAAACTGAGGTCGTTAGTACCCAAGCAAGGATTCTCTATAAGTGCTCATTTCCTTCTTGTGTGAAAGGTTCTTGGTATGTAAGTGAGACAATTAGGCCTATTAGACAATGAAGACCAAAGACAGTATATTATATCGAGAAAAATGAATGGTATGCGCCTCTGATCAATCAAAGTTTTCCAATGGATTATGTGTTTGGATCGCGTGCAATTTTACTCCCCTTCATGATCTCAACTTAAGTTAGGTAGCCTACCAAAAGAAGTAAAATGATTTTACTTCTTAAAATAATTGTTAATTTCGTTCTTAATTTTAGTTCGGCAAATAATTTCTAATTCAATTCCTAATTTAGTTTTTTCTGCTGAAATAATTCCTACTTTTACTTCTAGTTTTCGTTAACGAAATCATTTATTTTTACTTCTAATTTTAGTTTTCGTTAACGAAAATATCACTGCGCCATAGCATCCGATACCGACAAATACTACCAAAAAGTTAGCCAGAAATGGCGCAGGCGAAATTACAGAGTTTAATACAGTGTTCATTGCACTGGCGAACCCAAAAGGTTCGCCACCGTCCCCGGCGTACATGCATAATTACAAAAGCCCAACCCGGCCATTAAATCGCTCAAAAGTTCAGCGAAGCACACTACCAACTCACAGAACAGAAGAACACAGGAAATCCATTTCCGCCACAGTAGGCTAGTATTGTTCTTCTTCCTCAACAATGCATCCGTACGACGACGGCTGAGGAAACTATTACAGGTTTAAATCCTGCCGACGGTAATAGAAACTTGAAAACTTGGACAAAATGTGGCACCGATTGCTTAAAATGTCGAAAACAAAAACCACAGAAAACCACAGCGCTGGGAATTTCCAATAGCATCAGAACTGGTTCGACCAACGCGGATCATAATTGTAAACAGATTCTACATGGTATGATAGATTTCATTTAGGGATTATTCGAAGAAATCTATATCAATTATATAGTGATGGAAAGGAGTGCAGTAATTGTGAGTCCTAATTATTTCTTACCCAACAGATGTCGCCAAGCTTCATCTTGTAGGCCCTACACCGAATATTAAATATAGGCCTAATGTTTTAATTCCCACATGAAATGTATATAGGCCTACTTTGAAAATATAAGCATTCGTCGACTTTTCTTCAAACATATTTATAACGAACTGCAACGCGCCTGTTACGCAAACAATCAAATCAAATCAAATCAAATCCTTCTTTAATGAAACCATGTAAAGTACAATGGTAAAAACGTAATCAAGGTAACACTTAATTAGAATGGCCTCCAGGGTAGGCCCTGAAGTGAGAAAACTCCCGCTAATAGGGACACCTATCTGCAACGCATTATTTGAGGAAAATTTAGGCCCGCTTGGGTGCTACAGATAACAATTAGTCTCGTTCTCTGAGTTTCGAGTTTCGAATTTTATTGTTCCCAATAACAACAGCATCATTATCATAGCATTGAAACAGCACATAGTACATGTGAGGCAGTTCAAGGACAAGAAAATAAATAAAAAGTCGGTAACTGTTTAAAAAGAAAAAATATATAATCAATATAACATTGAACATGAGGGTAGTATGCACTAGTGGTTCTCAGAATTTATAGGGAGCAACAGGCACCCAGAAGGGACTAATCCCGCTGGGAGGGTGCCTAATTCAGTAAGCAAGTAATAGATGACGGATTTACAATTAATCACGAGAATGGGAACTTTAGTTAATATAACATTAATATATTTCAGTAGTGGTTCTATCAGTGTAGATTAGGTTATACATATAAAATACAACTTAACTAAGGGCTATAATACATGCTCCTGTGTGTGCACTCGCAGTAGCTGCCTGAATCGCATGAGACAAGGAAGGGCACGGATGCACTGTGGTAGGCTATTCCACAAAAGAGGGCCCTGATACTTTATGGATAATTTACGAGTGTTAGTTCTGGCAAAAATGCATCTATAGTCATCATTACTTCTTGTAGCAGTAATATGCAAGGTAGGAGAGAAGTAGGATATGAAGGAAGGAGGTAAGAGGTTGTTGTGATATTTATACATGAATTCACAAGTTTGCATAAATCTAATTTGAGAAATAGTTAACAGTTTCAGCTCAAGGAATAGTGGTCGAGTATGTGAGTTGGTAGGAGATTTAGTTATGATCCTTATGGCTTTCTTCTGCGCTAGTTTTAATTTTGTTAAATGGGTGTTATAAGTAGAGGTCCAGATAATATTGCCATAAGTAAAGTAAGGATAGATAAGTGTGTAATATAGATTAGTCAATATGTGTGAAGGAAGTAAATAGGATATACGATTAAGTATGCCAATACTTTTTGTAATTTTTTTTATTAATTTCTTCAATGTGCGTCTTCCATTTCAGGTGCTGGTCAATGTGGACTCCAAGAAATTTAGAAGTGGGAACCTGAGGAATAATTGTGTCGTCTGTAATGATATCATTAATGTTAGGAGGTATTAGTTTTTTTCTGGACCGAAATAATATGAAATTAGTCTTGGAAACATTTAGTGAAAGCTTATTTGCTTTAAACCAATCACTTGTTAATTTTAATTCATCATTTGCTAATTTGAATAATTGGTCATACGAGGTGTGAGACAAAAAGACATTTGTGTCATCTGCAAATAGGATGTAGTGCAGTAGGGTAGACGAGTTGGGGAGATCATTGGTATAAATTATGAAAAGGAGAGGACCAAGTATAGAGCCTTGAGGTACACCATATTTAATGGACAAGAATTTAGATAAGTTTCCGTTGCACGAGACTTGTTGTTGACGATCACTCAGATAGCTTTTAAACCATTGTAAAGATTTGCCTCTAATTCCATAATGCTCCAATTTAGCCAGGAGAATCTTGCGGTCGACCGTTTCAAAGGCCTTTGCAAGGTCCAGAAAGATCCCCAAAAATCTCCTACCAACTCACATACTCGACCACTATTCCTTGAGCTGTCATCCGTAGCTTTAGAGATTTTATCCTGTATATCAAGTAAAGACATGGTTGTTGAATGAGCTGGTTGAAATCCATGTTGGAGAGGATAGAGGAGGCTCTTTTGTTTTACATAAGAAAATAAACGATCATACATCACTCTTTCGTACAGTTTGGAAAGGAAGGGCAATACAGAAATCGGTCTATAGTTGGATATTTCACTTCTGGTTCCTTGTTTAAAAACTGGCAGAACTCTAGCTATTTTTATTTCTGTGGGTACTTCCCCATTTCTTAGAGAGCAATTAATTATCTCTGCTAGTGTAGGAGCTAGTGAATCTATAACTTGGGTTGTTATAAAAGGGTCAATGTCATCAAATCCTGAGCTATGAGTAAGTTTCAGAGATTTATTTATAGAAATTAGTTCCTGTGTAGTAGTAGGTAAGAGAACAAAAGAGTTTAGGGAAGATGGAGGCATATAATCTTGAAATTTTTTCCAGTTACAGGAATTTTATCCGATAACTTTTGCGCAAGACCAGTAAAGTATGAATTAAATTTTTCAGCCATGATCTCAGGATTATTTATCAAGTTGCCATCAGTGTTTATTTCTTTTATCATTGTGTCTCTATTATCAGTCTTAACTATGTTTCTAATTACTTGCCAAGTTTTTTTAATATCCTTACTGTGTTTAGTAAACTCATTAGTGTAAAAGAGTTGCTCAGTTTTTAATCTTATTAGCTTGTATTTATTCCGATAGTTAGTAAAAATGGCTTTGTTCTCAATGGCAGGATTATTTATGAATTTTTTATATAATTTTTCCTTTTTTTAGTTGATCTCAATAAGCCTTGAGTCATCCATGGTCGATGAAAAGTATTCTTTTTCGATATCTTTTGCGGTCTAAGAGGAAAGGCAGTGTTATATTCAGTCTTAAGTACATTCATAAACAAGTTGTAAGATTGGTTAGGTTTATTATCCTCACATAAGTCTAAAACTGGTTTCCAGTTTACATTACTTAGTAGAATTTTTAGGTGGGAGATGGCATCATTTGTTACAGTTCTTGTCATTTTTATATTTCCCTCATTATTCAGTTTATCCGGTGAAATATCAATCCAGGTTATTAATGGCAGGTGATCTGATATATCGGAGATTAGTATAGCAGATTCAGTTACACAGTCACTAGAGTTCGTAAAGGTATTGTCAATTAGAGTTGCCGTAGAAACAGTGATTCTAGTTGGCTGTAGAATGAGTGGTAAAAAATTATGCATAAACATGAAGTCTATAAAGTCATTAGTAGGCTGATGAGATTGAGAGGCAAGCAAGTCAATGTTAAAGTCCCCAGTTATGAATATTTTTTGTTAGTACTTTTTGTTGTAGTTAGGGTGGTTAAAAGGGCATCAAATTCAGTGTTGAACACATCGAGGTTAGGACCAGGTGGTCTGTAGATTACACCAATTACCAAATCGGTGCATTTATGACAGGAGATACTTATAAACATGCTTTCATAAGAACATGGGGTGACACTGCCGTGTAAGTCAATTTTATGAAATCCAACTTCTTCCTTAATAAAAAAAACCAACCCACCCCTCTTCCCTCCCCTCCATTCTTATATATGAGATATATCCAGGAATATGAATTGAATCAGCTGTTATATCGGTGAGCCAAGTTTCCGTCACAGCCAACACCTTAACAGGTAGTTGATTTAGAAGAAGTTGTATGTCACTAAGCTTTGAAGTAATGCTTTGCAATTTATATGAAGAATTTGGAAGGCATGGATGTTATTATTGAACTTATGGGTAATTTGGGAGGGACCGTAGTAGTTGGATTCATACTCTGATTCAGAATAATAATTACTATCTGGATCCAGATCCTGATTGTTAACTAGAAGTTTATGTGGGCCCTCCTTCTTGAAAAGTTCAAGTTTTGTAGTTTTATGGTGCTCACTATCAATCATGTTAGGAAAGTTTGGCGTTGTAAGATCCGTTTTAAGGCTAGTAATTAGGGTGTCCTCAGATTGTACCCGTGGTAAGCATTTATTACAGTGCCAGGGGCTTACTAGTCGGGCTGTAGTCATATTAAAGTTACAACTAAGATGAGAGCTCGTATTACACAGTGCACAAGACAGTGATTCATCCGTTGCCCCTATCCATGCCATGCACACACTACAGGAGATAGGCTCAACCACATGCTGAGCAATGCTCACAGATAGCAAACAATAGTACCAGGCCGAAATCACCGACCAAATCATCAAGAGAATTCAAACGAGTAAGAAAAAATTTAAAAAAGTAGAAAAAGAAACAAATAATGCATAGAATTCCGCTCACACAAGTTACGTCTGGCTATACAGTTAAAAATTAGGTGAGGGTAAGTCGTTCATCAACTAACAGTAAAGATAACTAGTACGCAATGCACTGCATAAGCATTAACACAACAAAGCACAAGTTATCCCTAAGCTAGTGCAAAAAGATTCGCTCAAACCCGGCGTTAGCATAACATCCATGTGCCAACTAAAGCAGCGAATACGTAGAAGAGACCTACTCAAATCAAATCTGTACATATTTACAACAGTGACCTATCAGGTTCTAGTACACAACGTGAGGAAATCCAAACCGAGACAGAATGACCATCCATAGTAGCCAAAAGAACGAACAAACAGAGTAGTATAGAGTGCCTGACCCGGCATTAACACAGCATAACAGAAATCAACCTTAAACTGGTGCAAAAGAGATCCACGAAACAAGGCTTTAACACAATCTGCATATTAACTTTACCAATGTATGAATAGAAGATTCATGCTCAAGACCTATACATTCGCATGTATAAACTCAACCTAACGAAGACATAGACATGTAAGAATAGTTAAACTAAGCACAATGACCCTCTATAGTAATTGAGAGAAAGACCCAATTGTGCATAAGAAAAACTGCATGACAGATTTCTACGGAAGCCTCCTCCGAAAGGAGAAGGATGAAGGACGAACACTTTGTGCCACACAGAGTAATAATAATAGTGACTTACTAATCTTAACTAGGCATGGAGAACAGTAGTTAAATCAGGAATTAACATTATCAATTAAGTATTGTCGTAATTTTCTTTTGAATCCCTGCACTGACCCAATCTGCTGGAGCGAGGGAGGGAGAGCATTCCAAACTTGAGGCCCTGTGATATTGATTGAAAACCTACTGGAGTTTAAATGAGCACACGGAGTGCTGTATTTGTAGGAGTTCCTAGTATAGTGGGAGTGGACATCCGAACCCGGGTGAAATAGACTCATAAATTTTATTGGTAAGAGATGTAGTGAAAATTTATACATGAAAACATCTGTTTGAAACTGTCCAATTTGATCAATTTGAACAACGGAACAGCTATGCGGCTGTATGCCAAAATAAAATCCTCAATATTATTAAATATAGGCACATGTAATTTGGCCTAATTTGGCCTAATGATCAACGCAGAGAAAACTAAAACAATGGCGATTGAAAAGACCAAAGAGACACCAATAACTATCACAATCCAAAGAGAAGCTACTGAACAAGTAGAACAATTCGTCTATCTAGGAGGGCTGATAGATGCTGATGGCAGCAACGAAAAAGATATACAAAGAAGAATTGGACGTGCTTCACAAGCATTTGGAATAATGAACAGGATATGGAAGAGCAGTTATAATACAATCCATTTTCCTATATGGACAATGCGAAAACAATATGAGAGAAGAATTCATACAACAGAAATGAGCTGGCTGCGGAAGATCGCAGCGATTTCAAGACTGCGGAAAATAAGAAACGATGACATAAGACAATCATTAGGCATCAAAACAACTCTACTAGATAAAGTCGTTTAAACAAGACTCCGATGGTTTGGACATGTAAAGAGAATGCCAGTTGATCGAATCCCCACACAGTGCACTACATGCAAGATTCGAAGGGAAAAGACACAAAGGCAGACCAAGACCACGCTGGATAGATAATATAACTGAGAACATAGCATCACTTGGACTAACACTAAGGGGGCAATAGACTTAACAAATGACCGAGGACAATGACAGAGGCGTAGCTAGGGCGGGGGGAGCAGGGGGAGCGACCGCTCCCCGAGACCTTTTTCCAAAATGTGAGGTCTTTTTCACAGTTTAGTTTAGTTACTGTTTCCCAGAAAATGTTTACAACCGGAAATTTATTTACTTCATTCATCTTAGCATCGTCTCAGCGGTCTCATTCGTCTGCTTTTATAACAAAATAAAACATTAAGCTAATTGAAAATCAAGTAGGCCTACACTGTGAACTGGAAACTGAATTCTGGTAGTTTAACTCATCTTTCAATATTGACCCTCGGGCTACCAAGAGGGTGGTGGTTGCCAACCCCTTACGTTTTTGTGCGTCAAAAATTTGTAGCACGTGGAATATAATTTTGACATTTTAAGTAGCTGTAGGAGGTCCATTTGCGCACGTTTTGAGGTAAAAATCGTATTGGTATCCCACGCCATAAAAAAGTTATACCCGATATAGCCGAGGAACCAGAGGGTGGGTGGTATCCACCCACCCCTAAGTTTGTCGACTATAGCGTATTCATTTTCGTTCTGGAAGAGAAACAAACTATGCCATTCTTTAGAGAGAATGTAGGGCTATATTTTCTTGATTAGTTATTTGTCTTTTGAAAACCGGAAGTGATCATAATAAATAATAATACGCTTCTTCAGTCTGAAAATCGCTAATGCAACATCACAACGTAAAAAAATATAGTTGGGTACGGGAAGGGCTATAAACAGTCGAAGCAGAATGGTAACAAAGTAAAGCAGTACTGTAAAGTGTGCAAGTAGCCGATTTGCAGGAAGTATTCGCACAAAACAATGTGAGTAACTTGCAATAACTGCAAGGACCACTGACATATCTGACTGCCGGTGTCACGAAATAGATAATCCCCAATACAAGTATATCCCCTTAGCAGAATGGAGTATCCGGTCGGATGAAAGTGAACGGGAGGGACTATCCCCCTCGTGCAGAAGTATCCCCCATGAGTCGTACGAAATTATACCCCCGTCAAAAAGTACCCCCCTACAACATAATCACAAATTGTACGATTTAAGTCAGTTTAGAACTACATCAGTCGTGGTCATGTGCAAAGCTATATGCTATTTATTGTTGGCATGCGTCGGCAAAGAATCCAGTGAAGTCATTGATCCTCTCATTACTCTCTTTCTCTACTCTCTACTCTATTTACTCTTAGGCAGGTTGTGACGTTGATATCCGTCGATTCGTATCAATAGGTACACCAGCAAAAGGAAGAAGACAAATATCAGCAGTCGCAAACGACAGTGTCATGAAAATGAACTAAGGCGTTAATTAGGTGAATTGGTAGCTCGCGCTTGATATCCGTCGATTTGTATCAATAGGTACACGATCAAAGCCAGTGAGGCCATTTGAGGCAATGAACCAACTTCAATGACTCTTGTCTTCTTTGTGATGTTGTAATCAGTAATCTCACGTAAATTAAACAATGTCTATTCGCATAATTAGTTGCGTGAAGGGTTTGTTGCGATGGATGTGTCTAAAACATTGCAAGGATGACAAATATCAGCAATCACAAACGACAGTAGGCCTATCATGAACAGGGACTAAGGTGCTATTTAGGTGAATTGGCATAGCTCGCGCTTGCAAGGGCCTATCGGTCGATTCGCATCTCGGCAAATCTCAGCCGACAATTGCGTCAGGTCTACACAAGGCACCTAACCATATCGGGGAACCTAGGCCCCTACATGTAAAGTCCTCCTCTGTCAACAGCAAATGGACTTCTCTTCGTGCGGGCTGTATACGCAGCTGCGCAATGCCTATGCCTTAGAGATTGCTTCCGGTTCTGCCACGCTGGATGTTGACTTCGGTGAGCCTTCAGAAATGCGAAAACACATTGAGAAATGTTTCAGTGACAACATAACGCTGCCTTTCCGCAAATTCCCTCTTAAGAGAAGGGGAAGAAAGCCACTTCCACGTGTGGTCATCCTTCCTACTGTAACTTCGGTTTGATTTGCTCTGAACATTGCTTAGAACACTTAACACTTATACGCATTTTTCAATAATACCTTATACCTCTGAATTTTATCCCCCGGGGATGATTTTACACGATTTTACACGAGTGGTTTATCCCCCGGATACTCTATACCGGTATATTCTATCCGGGGGGTAAATTTATTCATCCCCTCGGATAGTTTTAGGACGGATAGACTGTCACGCGACACCGGCATAATTTCTTGTTTCATGTTGATATAGCTGCATGACTTTAGATTTAGCCTGCAACTAAAACAGACTTTGGACCAGTTTGCATTGTTGCAAATCAAGCCATATTACATTTAAAATATTCTTGGGTACGTAGTTCATTTTCAAAACCCACATCATCGTATATTTTTGTATCCAGCAAGTACAAGTTGTGCGGGATAATATGAAATATCGTTGAATGGACCGGTTCCTTTGTTCAAAGTTACATAATTTCGAGATGCACTCATATATTTTACAACTAAATATACCATTTTTGTCAGAAATGAATGCTGAATCCATTGCTGTATTACATGATATGATATTTGAAACCAAACACGAAATCCTGGGGGATGGTAATCACCCACACCTTGGTAGCCGATGTCGCAAAAAACCTTGGTAGCCTGAGGGTTAAAAGAAGAATAATGCAATCGTGTGGAATCTATCGCGTTCAGTATATAAAGACTTTGTGATACCAGATGGGCATCCAGGAAATCATAAGGAGAAGCACTCTTGAAGAATTTACCTGCACTAATGGTTGCCCTGCAAAGAATTGTGGATAGTAAGATTAAAAACTACACTACTAAGCAGTAGGTTGAGGCAAAGGGTATTCTTGTAACACTTGATACGTTCGAATTCTCAGTTCTTTTAATATTTACGTTCGAGTTCTTAGTTCTTTTAATATTCTTTTAAAAAGTGCCAGAGAAGGCTTTCGACAAAGGTATATTATTTTGATTAATTAGTAGCTAGCATATGCAATAATTAAATATTTAGACTCATTTTCTTAATATTTCTTTCTTTTTGGGCCTATTTACGCTTGTCCGTAGAAGGAAACATCATAGCCATCTCAATTTTTGGCATGCCTGTAACTATTACAGAACGTGCTTACTTACTAAAAGAAAAACACAAGGAACAAGATATTGTCAACTATTAATGGAATCACGCAGATTTGTGCTGAAATTCATAATGTTTTATTTTTAATTAAGTTTGTGTCTTCCAAATTACAAGAAAAGTAAATTTCTGTTTCATTGCCATCTAGCGTTGTATTTCCTGGTTTAGGTAGGTTACAACATTGATAATTTATTTTATTTTCCGCATTTGTTGAACTGATTGAAATTACTTACCTGATGGAGTAATTCACGTGAAAATGTTTGACGGCTGTTATAAATTTCATCATTATGTCATTACCATCCGCGGTTGTTTTTCATCATTAAAATCCGTATACATCAGATTTTGCTATTTTCTCATGACAGTCCCATCTTGTCCATGGTAATGGCGCATTGCTCAGAGTGAATTACATGTATTTTTTGTGAATTATTTGATATAAAAATAAATTGCAAGTAATTAGAATTTACTAGCAACTCTTAAAATGTTGTTCAACTTGTATTTAATGCATATAACATATAGTTATAGCTAATGCTGCGCAGATTTTTTTCTGTAGCTGAAAATAATATTTAAAAAAATAATAATTTCGAAATATGTCTTAATTTTTTACACCAGACTAATATATTATGTGAAGGAAAGGCCTGTTGTATTCCTACTTAATGCTGGCATCATCTAATTTTAAGAAATTGCCATTTTATAAGCACCAGAGAAACATTTCAGGTCCCTTTGATTAAATATGATTACACAAAAAGGGCGGACTGTAATGAAAAAAGAGGAGTTGTGACTTTATTAATTCTGAAAAAAATTAACTTATGGTAAAATATATAGTGGATTTCATTCAAATTAGTTAAATTTAACTATGTACATGACTAAGGAAAACACTTGCAACCAATTTTGGGGGAAAAATGTTTGTTTTTGGGAGACGAAATTTGTAACATTTCGGATAATGACCCATATACGAAGAACTAGGCCTAGCATTGATCTGGTAGCAGCTTCTCGAGAATTTGATTCAACTATCTGAAAACGATACGAAAAACATGTGAAATGAATTTGAATCTGAGTTTGAACGGATTAAGAATGAAGCAAACTGAGCTGGGTAAAAAATTTGATATTACTATTGAGTTGATAAGCAACACAGAATTCGGTAAAGAAAGAGATTCCATGAGAAAATGTCAGTGGATGATGGAATACCTGATAAAAAAAATCATGGTGTCACTAGATTGTGTCATAAATAGCACAATTAAAACATTTGAGCATTTTACAGATGTGGCTTCCAAATTTAGTTGTTTTTGGTCCAAAGCAGTTTAGCAATGTGAATGCCGATAATGTGACAAAATTAGAATCTGTGGCAGACATGTACTCGGACGTCATCGAAAGTCGAAGTGAAATTGTGCAAGAGTTTCTTTCATTTAAAGCCATATACAAGGAATAATCGGTATTATTAATAAGGAAAATTCCATTGTCGAAGAAGTGACCACGAAAAATGTACTAAAATTCATGATCGCCAATTACACGTGTTCCATTTATCCTAGGGTTCCACATTGTAGCCTACCACAATTTTCTGACCTTGCCAATAAGCAGCGCTGGCGCGGAAGATCATTCGGCCGACTCAAACTCATATAATCGTAGATTGTCTGGTTAAGCGTTGATTACGATCGAAAGGCAATTCCCTAGCGAAGTGGATGATGGCGAAGTAATCGATAACTTTGCTAACATGAAGCCTAGACAAAAAGGTTGTTTTAAGTTTTTTGTTTGTGCTTTTACTGTAGCCCGTTAAATGGTATAGTAGCCTACGTACACTATACTATTGCTCATTTACTACACATATTATAGCCTTTGCCATCTTTTGAGCGATTCAGTGTTTCTATTTAAAATACAAAAATAAATACGCAAAATCATACTGAATGTAATTAATTGAAATTATTTATTTTGGTAATTTGGGCCTTTTTTATGTGCTCGCTCCCCTGGTGTTAAAACCTGGCTACGCCACTGACTACAAGAGAGATTATGCAATAGAACCGATGCTCAAAGTGTTTATATATATATATATATATATATATATATATATATATATATATATATATATATATATATATAAACACATTATATATTATACATTATATACATTAAACATATTACAGTGCTTTTTTCAGCCGGAACGCGCCGGAACGGCGTTCCGGCACCTTTTTTCAGGCACTAAAAATAATTTATTTATTTTAATAATAAAACAATAATTTAATTATTTTAATTTAAATTCAGTGTTTTAAACTGTTTTCATTGTTTATAGAGACCCCTCCCAACCCCCAATCTAGTTTTTCTCGGGATTTTAGCCTGTCCATAATTATTCCGTTCCTGTACCTATTGTTCCGTTCCGGAACCTTCTTTTTCAGAAGAAAAGCACAGTACATAATTATATGATTATGAATGATCGAATGATTGTTTTTTCATAACATATTATTATATAACCGTTCAAGCTCAGAATTCGCTTGTGAGTGAATATAAATATGAAAAACCGTCCATCTACTTCTCAACATCAGCATCATTTAACCAATACAGTTTTCAACAAAACACACATATTACGTTGTTGCAGAGGTCAGATCTCACGATAAAGCCAGTTAAAGCATAATTTAATGTAGGCTCTACACGTTTTTCTATAGGCTATGACCTGAAAATGATCGAATATGATCCTTCATCACTGCTACCTGTTTGTAATTGCAAATTCATATTGCGTCAATGTATGTAAATACTTAATCACATAATTATTATCAATTCTGTTTGGTTTGGTCGGCCTACCTCTCAGAAGACTGAAAACCACGGATATATCCACACGCTGGAAATTTCCTGCAATGAAATTGGCAAGCTGGCCACGCTTCAGGGCTGTCTCTACCAACGCCCATCATATAGTAAACAGCTTCTTCTTGGGATGATATATCTACCACGAGATAGTACAGGGTGGGCCAAAAAAAGTAACCCCCTAGACGTTTTTGTTAATATTTCGGCTTAAAGTAAGAATATTTATATCAAATTTTACCGGCTGAAAAGTAATTCATATTTACGTAGCCTATGACAGCCAAATTTCACCAAAATATTTCAAACAAAACCAAAGTTATATCACCTTTACTGAGTCCACCCACTGTTTTTTGATGTTCCAAAAACATATAGCGCAACAAAAAGTAACAAACATCGATTTTAATAAGTCACATCTCAAATAATTGGTATCAAACAGACTTGAAATTGCTTCACAACTTGTGTTCAATGTGTCCATCAGCAGTACCCACACACGTTCTGAATCTCTTTGTAAAGTTTTTGATGGCCTTGTTGATAGCTTCCAGAGGTAAATCTTCCCATATCAACTCCAGTGCGACCTTCAATTCTCTTATTGTTTTTGACTTTGGTCGCAGATTGTGGTATTTCTCCAGCATAACTCCCCACACGTAATAATCCAGCGGGTTCAAATCCGGAGAGTTTGGAGGCCATTGGTCCTTCTCAATGAAACCAGAGCAATTGACATTGAGCCAATCTTGCGCGAGACGAGCAGTATGCGCTGGAGCGCTGTCTTGCTGAAAGATGAATCCAGCTGGCAGCAGACGCTTGCAATCTGAAATTAATTCTGGAAGCAGGCGAGAAACGTAATATGCAGCATTCACCTTCGCCTTTTCATCAACAAAATGCATTTTGTCTGTCATTGACATCTTGCCCATTTTGATTTTTTTATATTATTAATCTGAAAAATTGTTTATTTGCCAAATTGATTATCTTCTTGCTAAATCACGTCACACTGACGTGCAGCTACGCTGGTGCCCCGCTTCTTTTCTAAATAATAATAATACTAATTACATTTAATTATTTAAAAATTCTTACTTTTGGCTGAAATATTACCAGTTATTTCAGATGTGACGTAATGTGACTTTTGTTCCTTTTTGTTGCGTTACATGTTTTTGGAACATCAAAAAACAGTGGGTGGACTCAGTAAAAGTGATATAACTTTGGTTCTGTTTGAAATATTTTGGTGAAATTTGGCTGTCATACGTAAATATGAATTACTTTTCAGCCAGTAAAATTTAATATAAAAATTCTTCCTTTTGGCCGAAATATTAGCAAAACCGTCTAGGGGGTTACTTTTTTTGGCCCACCCTGTAGATTCTTGCTTGCATAACAGATATTATTTAGGGATTAATCTAAACATTTTGTGCTATATTAACCCGCTGTTCAACGGCCAAAGCATGGGCGGCGATCACGGGGGTCGAGGGGGGACATGACCCCCACCTATAAGAGTGGGGGGACACGCCATACATTTATCCCCCAAATTTTGTAGAAACACCAATAAAGGCCAACAAATGTAATTGCGGGTGAGGGTTTTCACTGCCTTTTTGACCAGATGAGGTAAACACTCTTTTTTAAAGCAGAAGTGTCCCCGAAAATTCTCAGAAAGGAAGAAGAAATTTATAAAAACGTCATTAAATTTAATAGGTGGTAAGAAGAAATTCCTAAAAAAAGGTCATTCAATTTTTTGTCGGAGAAGAATTTGCAAAAAAGTCATCAAATTTTTTGGGAGATGAATTTCTAAAAAGGTCATCAAATTTGGGAGATGAATTTCTAAAAAAGTCATCAAATTTTTTGGGAGATGAATTTCTAAAAAAGGTCATCAAATTTGGGAGATGAATTTCTAAAAAAAGTCATCAAATTTTTTGGGAGATGAATTCATTAAAAAAGGTCATCAAATTTTTGGGTGTGAATTCCCAAAAGAGGTCATCGACCAGACCATGGTGGACTTTGTCCCAGTACTTGTCCCCCCACCTGTGAAACAAGATCGCCGCCACTGGCCATATGGCAGAAACTGAACGACAACTATTTACGTAAAGCAGACGCTGTTTCAAGCACCACACGTGATGGACGGAATGGCAGCATGCTAATTACATTTGTAACCATGCATATTGGTTTAGAGTACTACTGGGTGATATCCTAGAGCAGCGTTTCCCAAAGTGTGTTCCGTGGAACCCTATAGGGTTCGCCAGCTATTCACCCTATAGGGTTCCGTGAGGTCAATACAAGGATTCCGTGAATAAATTTGATAAATGTGTTGCTTGGATGTGTTGTTACATTATAAATAAGATTCCAAAGTGAAGACAAGGGTTCAATGAGAAAATTATTAACTTTATGAGGTCACTCCAGTCAAGGCTGTTTGAGCTTTCATGTTATGATACGGGTAGCGAGCAGACAGCGCTCATTCTATAGAACGAGGTCAGGTGGTATGCTCTCAGACCTTAAACGATTTTTAATTGAAATCGATTGTGTTCTCGATGAAAATATTTGTAAGCAAATTGTGGATCATATTCACGGCTTGGAAATGAACTTGGTCAAATACTGTACTCCTGTGAGGCTGTGAATGATGACAATAATTGGATTCGAAATCCATTTTAAGCAACGGACAAGCCAGCCAACTTCTGTACTGAAGATTATGAAAACCTTAATAAAGGCCTGACTCTCAACTGAACAAAATTTTAACAAACTTCCAGTGACCAATTTTTGCAGCAGCCTAACTAAGGAATACCCAACTATAGTCACCCATGCAGTTATCCAGTCGCCACAACATATCTGTGACAAACTGGCTTTTCTTGTTATACTGCAATAAACACTAAATATTGAAATCGAATAAATGCTGCGCCTGATATAAGGATCCAACTTTCTAGCATTAACCTGAACATAAAAAGATGTCATGAGAAGAAGCAGAAGCACAAGGCACAGTAAAGCCTCATATTCCCTGTATTACATTGCAAGGAACTTGGTATAAACTTTTTCACATGGGTCATTTTGTCCAAAATCTGCTTGTATAAAAGATAATTCAGTTATTCATGACTGCATTATTAATTCCTAAACCAATATTGGTCTGGTTTCCAGGCACTACGTATACCAGAATATGTTTTGTTTAGGTCGGGATTCCGTCCAAAATATCAAATCACAAGGGTTCCGCAGCCAAAACAAGATTGAGAAGCACTGTCCTAGAGGACTTGTACGAACATTTAAAGTATTTAAAAAAATGGGCTGGAAAATTGAAATGGTTTGAGGAATTGTAAGAAGACCTTTCCAGCATATTTGTACGAAATCTGAAGCCCGTCTTGACTCGACGAAATGCCACCTGTTGAAATTGATGCGTGCATTCACAACAAAGGCATGTTGCGACTGGATGCCCTTTAGAATATTGACCCACGGTTGTATTTTGTGTTTGAATAACCATAAAGATGAAGTCTTTAACAAATATTTAAAAAGTCAATGCAACCATATTTGAACGAGCAACACATCATATATATATATATTACTGCAATTCCCTTTTCTACAACATCGACTCTTCCCAAATAAAACGCCTGCAAATAGTCCAGAATGCCCTCGTCCGCGCAGTCACCAAAACACCCAAACACCATCACATAACCCCTATTTTGAAATCACTTCATTGGCTAAAGGTCCCTCAACGCATCCAATACAAAATCATTTCTCTTACTTACAACGCCCTTCAAACCTCTCAACCTTCTTACATTCGCCAGCTATTCACCATCCAACCGTCCGGGTCTACTCGCTCATCATCATATCTTTCTCTATCTCGGCCTTCAGTGTCCTCATCTCTGAAATTCTGCAACCGCTCCCTAATCTATGCTGCACCGGCTCTTTGGAATGACCTCCCAAAAGATCTCCGCCAGTTCGCTCATCCTCCCATATCGCCTGTTGACATCACCTCTCCTCCGCTTGCACTGTCCTCCGCTGCTTTCCACTCACGACTGAAAACCGAACTCTTCAAGATATCCTATCCTGATTCCATTCCTGCGGACCTGCGCCACCACACAACCGCCATCATCACCGATTACCTCCGTAGTACCCTGCTGTCTCCTCGGCTTGACCTCCCGGACTCTGACCTGGCACCGGAACGGATAAGGCGGATATCGCTATAGCGGATTTGATTTGATATAGCGCCGGCGATTAAGCTGGTCTCCCTGACGTGGCTTTTGTGTGGCGGTGAGAAATTTCGGAGATTTACATTTACATTTATATAGGGGTTATTATTGTTTTTCTCAGTTAAGCTTGTTGGTTCTGTTTATTCCGGTTCTGTTGTGTCATCGATATCTGAAGCTATAGTAAAGAAAAGTAGGAGAAAATCATAAGCATTGCTGCTAACAAAACTAAGACGATTATGCAAGCCTTATCTTGCGATGGAAATTCGGAGTACTAATGCAGCCACGATAGGCCTAATGACGATGTTCGGATCAAATACTTTAGTGGATTGCATCATTAGTTAGGATGACAGTATTGAAATAGATTCAATATAGGGGCCTACGAAACTACTCCAAAGAGAAGGAGAAATAGTCATTAAGGCTATGCATAGGTTGCGTATACCCTTGTTACAAAGATTCAGCGTTATCAGCAAGAGGAAGACATACCAGAAGACTGGACAAAATCGATCGTCCCTATATACAAAAAGCAAAGGATATCCGCAAGACTGCAAAAATTTCCAGAGCTATTACCGTATTATCCTACAGAGCTACCATGAAGCAGCGCGCTTTCTCTATGGCTGGACCCACAATTTGGAATGGGCTTCCTCATGATTTGCTGTCTTTTCCTCAAGACTCGTCCACCTTCTGCTTCTCTTGTCTTAAGGCTGTTCTTTTCTCCCCAGGTTGGTCTGGGAGTGCCTCTGAATAGTCGCCTTGAAGGGGCGCTATATAAATGCTCTGTGGATTGTTTGATTGATCCTCCTCCTCCTCCTCCTCCTCATCATCATCATCATCATCATCATCATCATCATCATCATAATCATCATCATCATCATCATCATCATCATCATCATCATCATCATCATCATCATCATCATCATCATCATCATCATCATCATCATCATCATCATCATCATCATCATCATCATCATCATCATCATCATCATCATCATCATCATCATCATCATCATCATCATCATTAGATCCTGACTCCTGCCATTTGGAGGCAATGTGTACGAATAAATGATCTTCAGTGTCCTCGGTCATTTGTCAAATGTATAATATTATTGCCCCCTTAGTGTTAGTCGAAGTGATAGTATACATATCCTCATTTATATTATCTATTCAGTGTAGTTTTGCTCTGCCATTGTTTCTTTTTCTTTCGAATCTTGCATGTAGTGCATTGTGTGAGATTTGGTCAACTGGCATTTCCCTCTACATGTCCAAATCATCGATCGGAGTCTTCCCAGAGCGAATGTGTTAGTGAGAGTTGTTTGGATACCTAATGATTGTCTTGTGTCTTCATTTCTTATTTTCTTCAGTCTTGAAATCCATGCGACCTTTCGCAGCCAGCTCTTTTCTCCTGTAAGAATTCTTCTCTCATTTTGTTTTAGCATTGTCCAGCATTCCGATCCGTAAATCTATAGGAAAATCAGTTGTCTCATCGTCTTGTTAATTTTTGTCTAGGTTCTCGTGGTAAATTCTCGGCTTCTCCATATCCTGTTCATTATTCGAAATGCCTGTGAAGCGCGTCCAATTCTCCTTTGTAAATCTGTTTCTTTGCTGCCATGTGCGTTTATTATCCATACTATAGATAGATCACATAATCGCTTTAAAATAAGGCCTACGATACATTCATATTACTTGTAAATACGTGAAGATAGTTTTCTAATGAATTCTTCCCGATGAAATAGTTTCCAATTTGGGTCATGGTTTGTATTAAGACTTCGTTCTTTCCTGGTGAATTCGTTTTCAAAAACAGGTATATCGACTGGAGTGCCATCTGGACAGAGGTCAAGATAGATGTCATAGACCGCAGAGTATAGAAAGGGATACCTATCCGGAGAAGTCATCCCAGAAGGGAAGAATCCCTTAACCAGCTTCCTGGTATTGGAAGATTCAAATGACCCGCTTAATACGAGAACTCGCTGTCTGAATGATGGCATGAAGTAACAGGGATAAACGTTGTATTGAGAAATTCCATGAAGCAAAACATGAGCCTCTCACCCAGAAGGCGAGATTCTTTGGCGTAATTTTGTCTTCGTTTCTTGTTTCATTTCCATTTCTAGCATTTAGAGCCTCCATGCAAAAGAGAAGGCAGGTCTTCAGTTCATATGTAGTTTTCGGTTTATCATATAGTATCATCTTGCAGACTGTTTATGCTGCCTTCATTAAAGGCGAGCTTTCTTTTATGATTCGACTTTCTAATGGTGCTAATGAAATTCTGGAAAATGTCTCGGAAAAGGGAAGGTGAGGACAACGTGGATTGGAGGGATCAAAATGTGGATGATCAAAGACCAGTGTAGGCCTACAACCGTTTAGTTTCTCAGCTGGACTTATGTCAACTGGCAGTTGGTCTCCTGAACACCAATCTTTCATGGAAATACAAGCGACAATGTCAATTGATAATCGACAAAAATTAAGTCACCCTCTCCATCTTCAATGGGATGAATCATTCTTAGTTGTACAGTCTTACACAGACCGGCTGGCTCTTCAGATTTACCTTTGTATATATTTCTGACGATCCATTCGAAAAGATGTTCATCTTGCCAGAAATTAGAGTCACGTAGAACTGCTTCTAAAATTATCTGAAATTTAGAATTAACTTCCTGAGTCAGCAGACACTGATCTGAGTTGAAGAAGCAAGCAAACCTTTCGTCATTATGACTTTGTGTATCCTCATTCGGCTTCCTTCTCAGTTGAAAGTATCCTTTCGGACCGAGTGGATGTGGAAACGCGTCACAAAGTTGGCTGAATTTAATCAGTTTGAAGTTAAAGTCAAAGTCTCCTGAAATGATAACTTTTGTTTCTTCATCGGCGCTTCCAACTAAAGTCGGCTGGCATTCAAATCGCTCGTCCTTTTCTTTATACCATCCACCAAACGCTCAATGAAGTGATGTATTGGTGGTTTAAGTTGGACTAGGCGTCTGCTGAGTGAAGAAATTTCGTTTCTGGTCCATATCTTCCAAACTGTTTCTTCTGACGATTCTTGAAGGCCAGGAAATTGGGGACAAATTCGGATGGTTTCAAGCAGTTTTCGCTTCGATAACTCTGTCACATGATTAGTGCTGAGTATTTGCGCAACATCTCTGGACATGTAAAGCATCTTTCCGATTGGCAATTTCTTTGCGCTCTCTTCGTTAATAGTCACCAATTCTCGTAGGTGTGTACCCAAAGTTGTCTTTTTCATTTTCATCAGCTCCATAATGGACGAGCAATCTATACTCATCATCTATTACTGCGTAATGTAAAGGGGATTTGCCGTAAATGTCAACTGCGTTTACATTAGACAAACAAACTAGATCGCAATCTCCTTCTAAGCAATGGGATAGTGCCATGCCAGCATAGTGAAGCGGAATTCTTCCTTTGTCATCTGTTGCAGTGGCCCATTTTCTGAAATTCTTTGGTCTTTGGCGAATTCCATAAACCATTAAGTCTAATTTTTCATTTTCCTCTTCTATTCTGGCTACCCTCCCGCCTTTAATTATGTGATCACTTAAAGAGTAAATGTACAGTCGATGAAGAGGATTTCGACCTCTCGCGTCAACCCTTGCCACTTCCATTGGTGCTTTGTCTTCTGGTTCTGTAAAGTTTCGAATGGCACCGCGATTCTTAAGCGCTTCGAGAGTTGCCGAATTAATTCGCTGGGAATACTTCATTGCCAAATCAAGTGGGGTATTTCCTCCGATGTCTATGGCATTCACATTAGTTTCGTCAATAGCCACCAGAAATTTAACCACTTTTTCTTTTATTCGAATGGCTACCTTGTCATATTCAAGATGTCTCCGTAGCAGACCGTCAGAAACTGTACGCTCCTTCATCGAACCAGAAATAACGGTGTCAAATTTTCGCTTGCGAAGCCCTTCGCATAAGAAATGCAAATTAAACCAGTTCTTAGGCCTTTTTGGCTCATAGACAGCTGCGTGCAAAGCTGTAAATCCATAATAGTCGTACAAATTAACAGAAGCTTTATGGTTTAGAAGTAGGCGCACTACCGAGACATGATGCATATTCCAGCTGCTTTAATCAAAGCAGTTTCTCCATGACGGTCTCTTGCGTCAATGTCGAGATTTATTCCTGATTTTTCCTCCCAGTCAAACAGAATTTTAATGGCTTGATGACTACCATTCTTCGAAGCAAGCATCAAGGGAGTTTCGCCAAAAGAATTCTTCAGGTTGAAGTCTGCACCTTTCTCTAATAGCAAATGTACCAAGTCCTTTATGATTTGAATACACAAATGTCGCCATTTTCGCAAATCGGGAGTAGGCCTACGATCAGAGAAATGTTCAGAACAATCCATTATTTCGTGAAAGAGAGTAGGACTATTCCGATGAAGTGATTCTGTGTCCTGGTGGTTTACATTAAATTTGCTCGTGTTAATAAGAACTTCTGCGCATTCTCTGAAATTCATCCTGTATTGTTCACGGTTATTTAGACTTGTTTTACGGAAATGCTTATAATATAAAGCTACTTTTAAGATCCTCTGAATATACACATTGGTCTCCACTGAGCAAGAGTTGAACAATTTTCGGTTTTACCCACAATGCTGCGCGTTTGAGTGCATTGAAGTCACGAAAGCATCTCCTTATGTCGAGAGGTGTATTTTCTTCTCTCCAAACTATTTCGGCAGAAACGCGTCGACCATCGCATTTCAAAAGTTCAGCTGGAATGACGCCTCTCGTTTCAACCAAGTTTTTGTCGTGCTCTTGAAGTTTGTGCTCCTCTTTAGTCAGTTTATCAGAATTCATGCAGTGCTTCAATATAACTTCGACAACGTCCGTGTGACCGTTTTTGATGGCAACGATTAATGGTGTATCAGTGTACTGAGTAAGTACAAAATCACAAACTCCGCGGTGGATTAGTAAATCCGAGGTATCTGCATGACCATTCTCAGCTGCAAGGTAAAATGGTGTTTTTTTGGCTTGTTTCATTACGTCAACTGTAGCATGGTTGTCCAATAAAATCTCAACAATGGAAGTATGACCATTTTGGCAGGCTAAATGAAGTGGAATCATCTTGTCGCTGTTACACGCATTAACATTTGCATGTCCATGCTCGACTGCAAGGTGAAATGGAGTTGCCTGTCCTTGGAAGACTACATTGACGGCAGAAGAAATACTAAACAGAGTATCTGCGATTTCAACATTGCCACATTCTGCTGCGACTTGGTTTGAAGTATGACCAACCTCAACTTTGCTTTTAATTGGATGTTGCGAAAGTTCAAATTGAGCTGCAGGAACTTGGTTTAACGCCAATTGCGAACTAATTCGAGCATTCCTTTCCGCAATCTGATTGAGCAAGACGTTTACAACTGCGATATGACCATTTTCTGCTGCATAGTGAAGAGCAGTGTTGCCATATCTGCAGTGGTGTAGTGGGGCGGGAACGCGGGGGAACGCCGTTCCCCCACTTTTTTCCAGGGAGGGAACGCGATCCCTCACTATTTTGCAGCATTTCTGCTGAAATAAATGAACAAAGAAGACTTCAAGACTCATAGTTTCAACTGCTTACTTACTGGAGCCTTTCGCTACGTTGCTACTTCAATTTCCAGACGTTCCCCCACTTCATTTTTTACTTCAATTTCCAGGCGTTCCCCTACTTCATGTTTTAGAACTACACCACTGCATATCTGTTAACAGCATGGACTTCGCTTCCGTGATCTATCATTGCTTTGACTATTTCGGTGTAACCCATTTCAGCAGCGACATGAAGAGAAGTCTTACCGGAAGAATTGCGAATATTAACATCTGCGTTGTTTCTCAACAAAACCTCTGCAACTTCGAAATGGCCGTGTCTAGATGCAAGATGGAGCGGAGTTTCACCATCCAAGTTGGTAACGTCAGGATATTGGATTTGCTTTACAAAAGACCGCACAACGTTTGTATGACCAGGTATAGCCAGGTATAGCGGCGTGTTGTTATACGACCACCGCGGAACTACGTTATGGCTGATAAGAAGCTGAACGAGTTCATAATGACCATTCATAGCTGCAATGTGAATAGCTGTGTTCATAAATTGGTCGAAAACATAGAAACCTGCGTTGTTGTAAATCAATAAATGTGCAATTGCTAAGTGGCCGATTTCAGACGCCAGATGAAGTGAAGTCTGACCTAATGCATTTCTAGAGTTAACACTTGCATTCTTCTTTAGTAAAAGACTGATGACGCCAATGTGACCATTTAGAGCCGCGTAGTGTAAGGGAGTGTTCTCCTTTGTGTCCAGTACATCGACATTCGGTGTCGACATCAGTAAAGTTCTTACAGCTTCTGTATCACCACTTCTAGCTGCAAGATGAAGCTGACTAAGGCCTTGTTCTTCACCTTTATCACAGGCGTTCTGAGAGTTCTCCATCTTATCAGCTTCAAAATCTGCACTTACGTCCTGACTGTCTGTCGCGTGTGGAGATCGACGACAACGACGAGATGTCATCATCATCATGATAATGATGTCGTTGCTGGTCGAGATGGAATGATGACGGACGAAAGCCAGTCTCCACTTGGGCAACAATGAAGGCAGCGAGGCCCAGGTGTAATCGGACACCACACAGCCAAGGTGTAACAGGACACCTCGCGGCTATGGTGTAACCAGACACCGCCCGCGCTGCAGGCGAGCGACGACCCGCGTATCGAGGAGTAATCTGACACTAATTGACGATAGCTTGACGTGGGGAGGGGGGCTGACTGATGCACGCTGGAGTTCCTACTTAACAGAAGGGAACGGAGAATACGGGACTTGTACTGCTGACGCGAGCGACGCGTGAACATCGGTCGAGCGATCAACATCGAGAGGACGACCAGCGCCAGGCGGCAGAGTATAGTCCGTCAGATTCAGAGACTGACGCGAAAGAACGATCTGGAGTTAGGCTGTACGAAGCAACATTTGAGATAGTCCGATTTAATAACTAAACGCTTTAATACTACGGGGAAGTTCCCGTAGAGTTAGTGTATATATTTGTTTCTTTAATAAATTCATTTATTAATTAAACAAAGTTCGTCGTGAATCTTCTATAGAAAAGTTAGGCACGTTAAATAAAAGTGCAAGTAAAAGAACAAGCAGTCGAGGGTCGACATCAACACACGGCAAACAACCGACCGGAAACCTTCGATTGCGACATTGGCGCAGTCGACAGGATTTTCAACGGAAGACGTCACGACGAAAAGCGGAACCGGAAACGGAAAGAGGAATCTCAACAGATCGGGACCAGCGGCGAATACAACCCTTCGCAACTGGAGAAATCGAGTGCCGGACTCCGAAGACGAAGGACTCGAAGGAACCGACAGCAACAGGCAAGGACGAGGAACAAGAGCGCCAACGGACGACCGACCATCGCTAGCAACGACGGACGGGAGTGGCAACGGAGGACAGCGGATCAACCAAGATACCAAAAGACGGAGCTCGCTCGACGTATTCTGAGGGTAAGTCCTTACTGGTAGTCGTGGTAATCTGTGAGGTTGCGGTTGAGGTCTGGATGAGGATTGGTGTGCGAATAGCCGAGGCTTTTGCGTAGCTCCTTTTGCTCAGTTCTGTTCTTGTTGTATTTTTGGTAGAATTTTAGGACGTTGTTTTCTTTGATTTCTGACCAACGGTGACTCTCCTCTAACTTACTTATCTTTTTCTATTAGTGAGCGGACTGTTCGAAGATGGATAAGTTGTCGGTAGAGAAAAGAATGATGGTGCAGAACACGCCCCATCACAGACTAGTCGCATATCTGAGAAAGATGGGACTAGGAGAGAAGGAATTGAATTCCAGGAATATGAACCAGCTCCGAGAGGCTAGCGCTGAAATAATTGTTTCTGGACGGGAGGCCCCGCCAGAAGTAAGTGAGGAAGTAAGCATAGATAGCCTAGATAACAGTATTCGCTCGACAGTGCAGAGGCAGATAGTCGAGCTCAAACAATTAAAATACGAGAGAAAGGAAGCGGAGAGAGCGGAGAGGAGAAGCGAAGAGGAGGAGGAAAGGCAGAGAAGGATCGAAGAAGAGAGAGAGAGGAGACTAGAAGAGGAAGAAGAAAGGCAGAGAAGTGAAGAGAAAGAGGAAGCGGAGAAGCAGAGGAGAGAAGAGAGAGAGGAAGCGGAGAAGAGACTCAGGCTGCTTGAGGAGAGAGCGGAGAGGAGAAAGGAAGAGAAGGAGGAAAGGCAGAGAAGGATCGAAGAAGAGAGAGAGAGAAGACGACAAGAGAAAAAAGAGAGACTGAGGCCCCTTTGGGAGAAGCAGGCTGAGAAGCTCAGGCTGCTTGGGGAGGAGAGCAGGCTGCTTGATGAGAAGCAGGCTGAGAGACTATGGCTACTTGATGAGAAACGGAGGAGAGAAGAAAAAGAGGAAGCGGAGAGATTGAGGAAAGAAGAAAAGGAGGAAACAGAGAGACTCAGAATGCTAGAGGAAAAGCAGGCTGAGAAGCTCAGGCTTCAGGAGGAGAAGCAGAGGAGAGAAGAGAAAGAGGAAGCAGAGAAATTAAGGCTTCAGGAGGAGAGACGGAGGAGAGAAGAGAAAGAAGAAGCAGAGAAATTAAGGCTTCAGGAGGAGAAACGGAGGAGAGAAGAGAAAGAGGAAGCAGAGAAATTAAGGCTTCAGGAGGAGAAACGGAGAAGAGAAGAGAAAGAGGAAACGGAAAGATTGAGGAGAGAAGAGAAAGAGGAAGCAGAGAAACTAAGGCTTCAGGAGGAGAAGCGGAGGAGAGAAGAAAAGGAGGAGGCAGAGAAGAGAGAGAAGGAAGTCCGAGAGGAAAGGGACGCAGAGAGGAGACTCAGAGACGAAAGGGACTATAACTTAAGGCATTCGGTCGTAGGACGAATGATAACGTATAGTGAAAGCTTGCAAGGACTCTCACCGAGATCCCCAAGCGACCATGCGCAAATCCCTGGTTTCTTTGTGCATTGTGAAAGGGTATTCGACTCTTGCGCTGTCCCGGACGACCTTCATAGCAGATTACTCTTGACCTGTCTAGATAATCATGCCAGAACAGTGTCAGTCAGAATTCTCACTGACTCGACCCAGAAATCGGTGCCTGTTAAGATACCCTGGCGAGCTGATCACCAAAAGGCGCTAGATAAGCTTACGCACGATTTGAATAACGCTGTACGTTTGCAGACAATTGACTACGGCAGAGAGTTTGGTCTATCGACTGACGCTTCAGACAAAGCAGTCGGTTGCTGCTTATTCCAAATTCAAGACGATGGAGCAGAACGGCCAATATATTTCGCCAGTTCTAAATTAGATGCTACGCAAGCGCGTTGGTCCACTGTGGAACGCGAAGCGGATGCTGTGATTTTTGCGTTGAAGAAGTTTAGGAATTGGATTTTTATGTCAAGGACCACCCTCTATTCTGATCACGGCCCCTTGACTTTCCTAACTGCTTCTACGCCCACAAGTGCTAAACTTGCGAGATGGGCTCTGGCACTCCAGGACTTCGATAGTTCTTTTGAATATCGACCTGGGGCGCTGAATATTCCCGCTGATCTTTTGTCCAGACTATGATTGAGGAAGAAGGCGGACTACCATGTAAGGCACCGCGACAACTGTAAATATAATTTCTAACTGTGCTGATATTTTGTATTTTTATGGGAACGACGAGGACATGGTCTGGAGGAAATCGATGGAGGGAACGACATCATTCTCAGCCGGGAGGCGAACCAATGACTGGCTTTGTCCTCCCCCGGGAAGGGAGGTGTCGCGTGTGGAGATCGACGACAACGACGAGATGTCATCATCATCATGATAATGATGTCGTTGCTGGTCGAGATGGAATGATGACGGACGAAAGCCAGTCTCCACTTGGGCAACAATGAAGGCAGCGAGGCCCAGGTGTAATCGGACACCACACAGCCAAGGTGTAATAGGACACCTCGCGGCTATGGTGTAACCAGACACCGCCCGCGCTGCAGGCGAGCGACGACCCGCGTATCGAGGAGTAATCTGACACTAATTGACGATAGCTTGACGTGGGGAGGGGGGCTGACTGATGCACGCTGGAGTTCCTACTTAACAGAAGGGAACGGAGAATACGGGACTTGTACTGCTGACGCGAGCGACGCGTGAACATCGGTCGAGCGATCAACATCGAGAGGACGACCAGCGCCAGGCGGCATAGTATAGTCCGTCAGATTCAGAGACTGACGCGAAAGAACGATCTGGAGTTAGGCTGTACGAAGCAACATTTGAGATAGTCCGATTTAATAACTAAACGCTTTAATACTACGGGGAAGTTCCCGTAGAGTTAGTGTATATATTTGTTTCTTTAATAAATTCATTTATTAATTAAACAAAGTTCGTCGTGAATCTTCTATAGAAAAGTTAGGCACGTTAAATAAAAGTGCAAGTAAAAGAACAAGCAGTCGAGGGTCGACATCAACACACGGCAAACACACGACAGGGCGACCTTCGATTGCGACACTGTCCCCCTCCTCTTGATCAGAGTCAGAATCTGTACTTACATCCTGACTGTCAGACGTGTCATGCAATTCTACCACTTCAACGTCCTTCTGCTCAGTTTCACGGTGCAGTTGTTCAACAGTTTGTGTTTTGTCGATGTCAGATGCGCTTATTGTGTTTCCGGACGCATCAGCAGCCTTTGTCGTTGATTTATGACTCATTGCTGAACGATTCGGTATTCTATTTAGCAAATACAGCTTTTGATATTATAGCCAAGAATTCTAGTTGCTCGTTATCTGTGAAACAGAGCATAAGATTACGATTTAATAGACATGAGCATATAAATTGAAGTTCCGTGGGAAATTGAATATAAATATATGCCTAATGTTAATTTCTTAATGTTTTAGGCTCTAGAACTAATCGCGAGTCTGCCCAACAGCGCTTCTGATTCGTCTTGCTGTCTGAGCGGCGCTATATGAATTTTCGCTTGCAATCACAATGTAGTTTATTACATTGAATACTACGGTCACTGTCAAAGCTTTACTGTGCCACACATACAACGACCATCTTGCAATGTTCTCCAACTGATCGGTTCATTTCTGCAACAAGGATTCAATGTTGCGGCAGCGAACTGGATATTTGACATGGCGTCTACGACTGATTACGAAGAGGTTCAAAACAAGAGTAGTGTAATGTAACAATTCCATTGTTACACCCCTGTATCAATATTCGTCTTCAGGTCCAGGGATCCAATCGGCATCTTTTGGATAATTGCAAAGACCACAAAGGAATCACCCACCGGTGACTCTTCTAGTTTTTCTAAGTCCTAGTTTCCTTATTCATCATAATTATTTCTATTCTCAGTTGCACTTACATTATATAAGTGGGGGAGCGCCTCTGATTATTCGAGTGGTGCTATGCAACTTACATTATTTTATAAATAAAAGAATAATGAACTGTAACCAGACAATCTCTCCATATGCATCATCACTGTTACATGAACAGTTATTTGAACCCCGAAGAGAGGGTCATGTGAAAGGCAACGTTCATATTGTAGGCATAAACTAGGCATAGATTCAATCAATCAATCAATCAATCAATCAATCAATCAATCAATCAATCCTTTTATTGAAGCCATTTGAAGTACAAGGAAAAATACAACATAAAAGTTTGAACTTTGGCAACAAGAGGAGACCCAAAAGGGATCTAGATCCCGCTTAGCAGGGCCACCTAGTTAACATTTATCGTAATACAAGTAAATGGCAGCACAATCAATACTTTTAACGGTAACATCGATCAAGTTATATGATCAGCAGGTAAAAGAAACAATGATAGAACTCTTAACTAGAGAACTTAACTATCAGTACACATGGATTCCAACTAAGGTATACAGATCAATTTTCATTAGTTAAAAGAGATGAAAAAAAAAAAAAAAAAAAAACAGTACCTGTGCAAATAAACACATAGGCCTAGGCCTAATGCAGTCATGTGAGTGCATCCAAGAAATAGAGTTTCAGATTCTGATTACGCTTTAATACTATTTACGCTTTAACACTAATTACGCTTCAAACTTCAAACAATGAATGTACCGGTACTTAACTGCAAGACGTGTATACTGACCTTGAAAGTTTAGTTTTATGTCTAAATTCTTCCGAACATCAAACACAATCTTTCGCCGTTTTCAAAACCAGTCAAACGACGGCTTCATGCAGTCTTTCTCCAGCGGCAATATAATAATAATAATAATAATAATAATAATAATAATAATAATAATAATAATAATAATAATAATAATAATAATAATAATAATAATAATAATAGTAATAATAACAAATAAATAGTAATAATAAAAATCTTTTTTATTTATTCAAACTAAAAAGTATGCAGTAAGATAACACTGAACATGACAGCACAATAATTATCAAGATCTTAACTAAACATACTTTTGGCGGCCTTGCAAGGCTCCCGCTCTAGAGGGGTTACGTGTATCGAACCGCGACTTTTCAAGATTGAATGCTCTTCAGGCCATGAGTGTTAACACTGATCTATCTCCCTCCCTATATCTTGAAGCTTGATCGACGTCGAGCGCGCCTCGCTTTCGTTGATTGCTGAAGATTCAACAGTCAATTAAGTCCTTGTATTATAGGTGTGTTGCATATAGATAATATTAATGGCAGAGGTTATCAAGTAGAACCGTTCTTCAAGTGGACACGTAGCCACTGAAAACCATAGCGCTGGGAATTTCCTGCAGCGCAACCTAACAAATAAATTGACCAACTCGGATCTAAGTGTAAACATATTCTACATTGAATATAACGTAATTAGTAACTTCTTTTGCGCCGGTGTCTAATGCACAAGGCATCAACCGATGGCACACCAAAACCAAGCCGCAACCAGGTCAAAATCCAGAAGTTCAGTCCGTAAGACAGAGATGGTAGTAATACCCGGAGTCAGTCGCTAAGGAGTTACCGACTGACGACGAGTTAGCGACTGACTTAGCGACTCAGTTGACTAAGTCACATGTTTATCGACTGACTAAGTCGCTTAGACTTATCGACTGACTTAACGACTCGCAATCGACTTCTTAGGTAATCTCGTATGTCTGTTGGACATGCCTGATTACTCAACAATATAATACATATTTACCGCATACCAAAACAAGAATTGACCGTGCCATGATTTCCGCGGACATTAGATTGGATCCATATGGGATTTATACGGGTCAATATGGGAACATGGGTCCTATATGGGCTCCGCTACATGTGGGCATGCTGACAGAGGACAGACCGATGACTGTGAAATGTTAGGCCTAATGTGAATTTATGAAAGTGACAAGCGCATTTGAGTGTTTATAAAAGGAATAAAGCAGAGAACTTAGTCTAAGGCTGCATTGCAGTGCTTGCTCAGCCTACAATCCACTCAGTATTGATAAACCCAGTTAGCGTAACTAGCAGCAGTTGAAAAGTTTAACTAGTCCACCATAAGTTCACTACAAATAACTGGATAAGCATAAAGCCTAACAGTAACGAAACCAATAGAAGAGGATCTGGAGAGTTTGACTTTAACACGCTGCAATTACTTTGTGCTGGTTAAATTAAAGTACAGTTTATAATTGTCATGAAAGAACGAGAGCCAATTAGCTCTAAGAGGAGCGAGGGCTGACCTTGTGGCATTTAATATCAGCCCCAAGGTCGTAAACATGTTCTCTGCCGGGACTGAAGAAGCACTCTGAATGAGGAAATTCTTAGCAAGAGCTTCAAGTAGTGGGAACTTGCCATTTCTCCTTAAATTTGAGTCTTGTTTTAATGTGTTTGAATGGTAGAATGCAGTTATGGTATAAAAAAAACAGGCATATCACGAATTCACTTGTTTCGTTCTTTGAGGAAGACATACATTATTCAACTTAATAAAGACGGTCACGTTTCGCTGCAAGTCATGGTATTTGTCCAAATAAGGCGGTGGTAAATTAATAGCGAGTAGGCCTATTATACAACAAGTCAAATTACCAAACCACTATTGCGTTACATTCAGGTCAAATCAAACTTATATTACAAACACATCATAACATGACATAAGATGATGTTAAAAAGTTAAAGTAAAAATTATATTTAAACAGTTGCTATGTTGAAGAGGCACATGGAATTATAAAATAGTAACTAATTCTCAAATCTTGCTTGCACATACATTTCTGTGTCATAGCACTGGACATAAATACTTTATTATTTATTTTTTATTATTATCATTATTACCAGGGCCTAGGACAGGGGGCCACCGGGGCCATTTGGCCCCAGGCCTCACTTGATAAAGGGCCTCGGAATTACGGAGTTATTTATTCAAATGCACGATGCAAGAGAAAGCTGAAGACAAAAGTTTTCAATAAGATTCTTTCAACACTCACTGATGCTATTGCAGGCATCGTGGAGAATTTTGAATTTTTATGGCAATTCAATTCTATGAGTGACGATCAGTTGAAAGAGGCAGCTACGAGATATACTTTAAGCCGTTTAAAAGACATCACCTGAGCTCGTCGAAGAAATGATTTTTCTCAAAGAAATACACAAAATTAATTTCAAGCTTCCTCTTTCACCAAAAAATCTACTACAAGAAATAGTGACTCAAAATCTGGTCGATCTGTTTCCAAATGTGTTTATTTCCTTGAGAATTTTCATGACGTTACCTATATCTGCTGCAGATGCCGAGAGATCATTCAGTAACCAGAAAAGAACTAAGAACTACCTCCGTTCCAGCGTCTTAATGGATTGGCTATGTTAAGCATTAATTCTGATATCGCTAGAACTTTAAATTATCGAAGCATTATTGAAAAATTTGTAGCTTTGAAAATGCGAAGGATGATTTGAACCTTTCTGTTGAGTTTTTAAAAGATATTTTATAAACTAAATCCTGTTTATTAAATAAAAAAATTATATCACAAAATTTATTATTTTTAATTGAAAAAGGCCTTGAAAATTAGTTGTGGCCCTGGGCCTCCAAATCTTGTCCTAGACCCTGATTATTACTATTAGACTGTTGTAAGCTGTGATGCGGTGTATCATCCTTCGGTGAATTATAATAAACGAATATACATATACATGAATGTCACGGGTCCAGTCGTTAAATACCAAGATAAGAATTGATGTTTATTGAAGCAGTAAGTCTAATAGATGGTAGTTAATGTGTTAAGAAACAAAAGCATGCAACATTAAAGTCTCTGCCTAGAAGAGCAGGCATATAGTAGCCTACTTCGCCAAAATGGGCCCAAACGCCGGATTTCTCTCGGGAACGTAAATGGCCGCCTTTCCTTCCTAATTTTACAAACATAATTATCAATTTTCCAGGCTTCAGCTGCAGTTATACTGCTGGCAGAACTGCAGAAGTCATGGAAACCAGCGTATTTTCAACGAGACGTTTGCATGTAGAGCCTACGACGAGACGTCATTGTCGATGACAACAAATGCGTGACGTCAGGCAACGTGACAGACATATGAGTGGTGATAGTAAGTATAATAGCCAGTCAGAGCCGTTTTAAGGAGTTTGGGGGCCCTAGGCACAATCCATACAAACCCTAACTAACCGTAAACGTAACTCGATTGCCGCCTCAATCTCTCAGGCTCAGACATATAGTATTGCATTAATGCATTGCATGTGCATATGTGTCATTTTGTTAAATTTATCAATATAGTACCATCACTAAACTCATACTAACACAGCAATCTTTGTACTACAAGACTTAACTTTTAGTTTAAAATTAAAGTTTAGTTTAACATACGTTAGAGTTTCCATTGTTAATTTGTTCCATAAATTGAAAGTGAGATTGTAATGAGTAATGTTTGCTATAAATGGATTGTGATTTTGTCGCGACATTTTCTTACAAACATCGCTTTCGTGTTTTGCTCTGAACACAATCTCTTTATTCTCTTATAATATCATCGAAATTCTAAGACTCCAACACATCTGATTCTATGTTTAATCGTTCTTGCATCATACGGCCCACTCCGCCGGGTTTAGGCCCCTATATCTTGTGAAATTGTTTCGAATGTTAGTGTTATGACTTTTGACATCTGAACTTTCGACTTGCAGCAACACTAAGTGTTCATCTTTATCACAGACAATGACATCAGATGTAGACGAGTAAAGCGACGTAAGAGTAGGCCTATGTATCTTGCGTCTCGACAATGTCGGACTGCGATGATGATTGTGTTTTCTGACTTTGAAAAACGAAGATACTTTTTTATGTTTGGCCAACCTTTCCAATTCAGTTGCTTCCTTTTCTTTCTCTTCGCAGCACCACTCATATAATTTCTACGCATTTTTTGGTGGTTTGTCTGATAGTTCGTTTAATCGATCGTAGTTAGTGACAATTGGACACAATCCAAAATGGCAAATCGGTTAACCGTGAACGACGGAGATAACTGACAATCACAATCTGGATCTGCAGCTTTAGATTTCATTAAGTTAAATATAAGTTTGCCTGCAATGCCAAGTTAACTAACAACGGCGACTCGGCACCGAGTAGTAGGTGACCGACATGCCGGTATCTATTTATTCTATTAATTCATTTAACTGTGAGAAATTTTATTACGCTTTTTGCATTTTTTATAATTTAAAGTTCAAAACAATTTAGAAAATGTCTAGACTATAGGACTGAGAGAGATTTAATATTAAAAATGAATATTAACTTACCAAGACATAAGAAATTCCTTGAATAGCGTTGTACAAAGTAGACAAGTGAGAACAAACAAAATATGCAGCATGCTGTGCGCGATCGCCGCCATTATTGATTTCTTTTAGTCTAACTTCTATAGTGCTCTGCGCTTAATACCAATAATTATTTTTAACTAAAAATGCAAACCTCAGCACACGTTTGTTTTTAAAATGTGTTATTGTTCTTACTTTGCTTTGCAGAATTGTTACTTGTTAGAACAGAACTTATAATATTGTTACTGATCGTTTCTGGGCCGCCGCGGGGCCCCCCTGTTGCGCGGGGCCCTAGGCATGGGCCTCGCGTGCCTTTGCCTTAAAACGGCACTGTAGCCAGTACAGTAGTAAGTTGGCAGATAGCAAGATTGTAAGTGAAAAACCGGTCCCTTGTTAATCTGTTGCACTGTGACTCGTACCTTATAGGCAATGGTTGCTCCTGTACTGCTGCTGATGTCTACTTCAAATACTGTGAGAATTTTAGAAGAAAGACTGGGGGGGGTTAGGCTTTGATGACTTTGATCCATGTACAGTTGAATATTTTATTCGTATTTTGCAAACTAAGAAAATTCCAAAATGTAATATGAAGCTTACACTCCTTAAAGTGATGACATCACCAAATTTATTAGCATATAATTCACATGGTCACAAATCTCACAAAAAACCAGAGCATTAATTTATTTTATTAGTAACCCACAAAGTTAATTGTGAAAGAAAATATCAAATTATATGCACAAAATGATCACACTGGCACAACGGAGAGGGGAGGTTGGAAACGAGCCCTCTGGGGTGTGCCAGAAGTCTTAACTGTGTGGTCCTAATAAAGACTTGGGGCTTGAACCTCAAGCCCCCGACAATTCTCACCCTGCGGCACTGACCGGAGTGCATCAGTAGGCTCAAAAAAGTAAATTAGCGTACAGTTTCAGCTTTAGGTAAATCGATACTGCGGTACTGTTATAGTATATGTAACCTGGGCTTACGAAAATTGTTTTCGTTGTTATCTGTTATTGTTAATTTAAAATATAAATTTCTGCTGAAACTCTGCAAAATATTTGTTTAGACAGTCCTTTTGTCATTTTGGTGTCACCCCTCTGAGGGTGTCACCCGGTGCGGCCCGCACTACCACACTCCCTAGTGATGCCACTGAGACCCGAGTTATGCTTACGTTCCTTAGATCTTAAATTTAGTTATGGATATTATATATAATATGTAAATCAGACATTATCAAATTGTTTATAATACTGCTTGTGTTTTGTCTTACTGATATTGTGTTTTTGGTCTATTTTGCCAATGTATGTATTGTGGTTGTAAAGTATGAGCGTTTATATTGTACTATTAAAAGATTACCTACTTACTTACTTACTCACTTACTTACGTATACCTAGGGTTGCCAGGTAGTCTTGAGGAAATTACCGGACTATGGCGAGCGCGTCATGAGGGTCTGGGGGCGATGTCCCCAGATCGGTCCAGGGGCATTGGGAAAACCTCTGGTCAGGCCCCCTGAAGCTGGCAAGATAACGAAACAGCACTAAAAATTGAAAAGTTACTTTTAAAATGAACATTAAAAAGAGTCTGATTTATACAAATATACTACACTGTGATTTGTAGTATTGAAAAAAGTAATAATAAGACGGTAGCTTTAAAAAAGGCGAAACTTAAAATATGTAGAAAAATGTTGAAATGTTCTCTTTTGAATTTCGGATATAATAAATAACCATTGTGTTAACCGTATACCGTCTATCGGCGAATTCGGCGCATGACCTCACTTAGACAATTTACACTGTACACAGCAAGATTGATTTTGAATCTCCTTATCTCATTCAGTTCTCCTCCTCTGTTCCTGACTTGGGATTGTCCTCGATCCTACCCTTTCCTTCATTGATCAAGTTAACCTTGTCTCTCGATCTTGCTTTTTCATCTACGCCAGCTTCTGTCGATCCGCAGTTGTCCTTCGGATCATGCTATCACCACACTGGTCCACGCTTTGATCTGCACTCGGGATGGCTTAGGTAATGCTGTATACATTGGCCTTTCCTTCTCCAATATGCACAAACTTGGTCTATTCGTAATGCTGTTGCTCGGCTTAGAGGTGATATTCCTAAGTTTGCCACATCTCTGCGGTTCTGCCTTTTTTTTATTCGTGACTCCCTCCACTGGCTCTCTGCTCAACAGAAAATTCAGTTCAAAAACCTCACCTTCATGCGCAACTGCCTCACTGGGCGTCTTATATATACCTAATGAATTTATGCACCCTGGTTTTTCCTTGCTTGACAGGGCCTCCTTGCGATCCTTGGCCCGTGGCCTTATGGTTGTTCCACGTATGCACTTTTCCACGGCCCAATCCAGGAGCTTTGCTTGTGTGGGTCCTTCAGCCTGGGACAGTCTTTCCCATGCAGTCACTCTGCCAAGAGCTTCTTGTCCTCTCTCCCCTTCAGTTCCGTGGACGCATCAAAACTTTTCTTTTTGCCGGTGCTGTCACTGATGCGGGTCGAGAGCGCCGGTGATCTGAATGGCGATATATAAATGTCCGGTTACATTATTACAATTACAATTATGATGAGTTAACTCGTAAATCATAATAAACGAACGCTTGCGCACTGTACACTGGCAGTACAGTACAGTTCGTAATTTTGTCATCGTAATTATTTCAAATAAAATTTAATAATAAATGTAATTGTTACGAACTTACGATAGATATTACATACATCATTCTCGGAGGACCTGGACACCATAAATTTTATGATGTCGAGGTCCTTCGAGAATGATGTATTCCAACACTTATTGTTGACAATAATTATTTACCGAAAATTACCGGACACCGCCATGTCCGGTAATGTCTGAAATTTCTGACCGGACAAATTGTCTAAATACCGGACTGTCCGGTTCATTACCGGACACCTGGCAACCCTACGTATACCACACTGCTAATTTTAGTTGTATAGGTTTTTGAACCGTAATGGAAAGTAATAGCTTGACAGAATGTACATAGCTTAGAGTCTTACAACCGAATCTAGGCTGCTGAATGGCATGCATTGACCAGTAACTAACTGACTGCGGAGAGGGTATACGGACCATTGGTCATAGGCTGATTGGTCATCGGCTGATTGGTCATAGGCTGATTATTCATATGGACGCTTGGTCATAGGGACCATTGGACATAGGACTATCGGTCATAGATCACATAAATAAAATCAATGTCAATTAGCCGTATGTAACTCAGATATAAATAATAATTAAAATGGCTGTCAATTATGACCAATCGTCCACATGACCAATCAACTAATTGACACTAATTCAACGTTAATAATGAAATCACTGTCAAATAGCCGTATGTAATTCTGGTATAAATAGTACTAAAACAAGAAACATAAAGCATTGCAAAAGTGTTTAGGCAGATTTAAGTTGAAAAGCTGGTATAAGCTTAGGGGTCGTCCATAAAGGACGTCCGCAAAATATGACCTACTTTGAATCCCTCCATCCCCCTTGTCCGCATTTGTCCGCATTTGACCTTACCCTCCCTCCATCCTCCTTTGCGGACGTTCGCACGTCTAAGCCAATTTTTAATGTCATCGTCATTATTTTTACAATTATTCCACAGTACCTGTGCACGTTTAAGTGACAGTTCGGGTTTCATATCGCAGGATGTGCTGTAATAAAAGCCTCCTTAAAGTCTCAGTAAAGGTTATACAATGCAAGAGGTTTCAGGTAATAACTTCACTGGCCTTTTCGTCTTTTGGGGAAGGTTGAAACAATGTGGTGTTTAAAAAACTATCAAATTAAAAAGTTTAGATGCGGACGTCCGCACTGGTCATAACGCTCCCTCCCCCTTGTCCGCATTTGTCCGCATTTCGATGACCCCTCCCTCCCTCATTGCGGACTTCCTTTATGGATGACCCCTTAGCTATGAACACAGAAGGCGAACTTGGCATCTCCAAGAGGGGAATCCAACATATATCTCCGTGCTTTGGCTTTCATTTCTTTTAGGTAGTCTTGCGTATAGGACCTGGCATCTCGTAGAGATTCTCTGGACGATATAGGCTTTAGCGGCTTTGTTCGATATAACGTTACAAGTTGTAACATTTCCTATACCTTTTTCGGAACACTTTCACGTTATGTAGTTTTTTTTTTATTAGATTCGATGTAGGCATTAGATTTCTTAAAATTTTCAGAAACCTAACGTTTTGGTTAGTTTCTACACCTAGTCCTTTCAAAGACTAAACGTATGACCTATAGTCCTATGAGCAATGGTCCATATGACCAAGCGTCTATATGACCAATCAGCCAATGACCAATCAGCATACGACCAAAGAGCCTATTGCCAATAGTCCTAGAACCCGTTTAGTGCCGATATTTTTGCCGTGGATGAGCGATGAAAACATATCACACTTATTAAACACACGAGTGACCAATTCTGCCAACTCATAAGAACATTTCTGAAAGAGCCAGGCTGGCAATCCATTAATCCCAACAGCTGTGTTTCGCTGTGTGTCCAGAAGCGTTTCAATTTCCAGTATATTCACCTATGATTTATTTATTCCAGCCAATAGTGTTATTTTTAAGACTAAGGATTTCCTCAATTGAATAGTCCACAGAAGTCGCTATGTAATCGTAGAAGTCATTGGCCAGATTTATCAGAGAGCTAGATTGCTGCTATATAAGTAATGCTAACTAGTTAGATATATTGGGCTTAATGCAGACCAGTGCATTGCAGAAAGTATATCAGCTAAGTGACCGATTGACCCACAGTCTGAAAGTAGCCCTCAGAACTAGCAAACAGGGATAAAGGCAGACAGGGTCGTAGAGACATACTGACAGTACCAAAAGAACGTACTGACAGACACATTCACTTAGACAGATACGGAGACGTACGGAGACACATGGACGAGGGTAGCCAAGCATTTAAGACGGACATGTTCTAAGTTTAGTCAGCAGCTAGAGGCTGAATGTAGACGCTGCTTGCTAGATGCAGATGTGCAGAAGGGAAGCCAGCACACGTATACTAATCCTAGCCACAGGTGATCGCCAGATATAACTTTTAAGGAGATGAAAATCTATACTAGTGCTTTGGCTAGGCTGCCTAGTAGTTGAACTGATAGCCTAGACTGAAGAGAGGAGGAAGTGACCAGGGAGGAGGAGAGATAGTGTAACGTTTCTCGGGTTCGCTCCGCTAGTTCAGCCAGAGATAAGTAAGTAAGAAAGAAATCGTGAATACCATCTTTATTTCAAGACCTTCTGCTCAACGTCCAACGATATTCTCCCCTGATAAGAGATAATTCCTACTGTCTGTCTGATACTGAAAGTAATACAATTCCACCAAGGGACTTCTTCCGACTGGCGATAGGTAAATCCAGGTAAGTTTCCACACTGGCAATAGATAAATCTTGTGATTAATCCAACTATGAGATCATTGTAATTCCACCAGGTAACCTTTCCACACTGGCAATAGATAAATCCTTTCCACACTGGCAATAGATAAATCCTTTCCACACTGGCAATAGATAAATCCTGTGATTAATCCAACGATGAGATAATTGTAATTCCACCAGGTAACCTTTCCACACTGGCAATAGATAAATCCTGTGATTAATCCAACGATGAGATAATTGTAATTTCACCAGGTAACCTTTCCACACTGGCAATAGATAAATCCTTTCCACACCGGCAATAGATAAATCCTGTGATTCATCCGATCTCTCGAAGTCGGCACTAGTCCGATCACTCACGGTCTGGACGATCTGCTGTTCAGCTACGCGGCATCCGCATCTGTCAATAACAATCCGGTCGACAACAGCTCCAGTTAGCGACAGGCCAAGATCAACCACTCACCTTTGACCGCATACACGCCCTTTTTATAGGCGTGCCCGAGGCCCGGTCAGCCCATCCGCCAATCAGCGGCGCCCAGGCCGCCAGCCAACGTATACTTCCCCTATATCTACTTGCACGGCCTTAAAGAAAGTATAGGAAAGGGGCGGAGCTTAGTTATTATTACCCGCTATGCAAGACGGTATGATAGCGAAAAAAAAGGGGCGGAGCTTAGCTTTGCGCAGACAGGCCTACTGCATGCATCATAGCAGACACGTACAGGCCAAAGTTGCACCAGTACACAGCCATACATAGGGGTCATCCAAAATCATCACAATAGCCAAACCGAAGATAGAAGAAGGATTGGCCAGAGAAGTTTAGGGAGAGTTGGGTTCTGGCGGACCTCGCAATAAGACGCTCGCGAGAGTGCAGAACATTTTGAGCTAGAATTGACTCAGACAGACATTGAAGAATAATGGCTAATATCAAGTAGACACTATAGGCGTTCATCTTAGGAAGTGTAGAATAGAAGTTCTGATAGCCGTCGCATTAGCATCTGTATAACCGAACTATTGTATGAAACTGAACTGTGTAATCACTGATTCGAGAGACTTTCGTAGAGTATGATTCAAGTACTACTACAGAGAAGAGACATTGGTAGAATATGACAGTAAAGTATTACTACAGAAGAATCTCTCATCTCGTAGTTTCAAGTAATCCAATGATTACCTGCACAGTAAAGATAGGCACAGCATACCTATGTTATATATGGTGGACATGCCAGTTCGGTCTCCCGTTTACCTTCGCTGCCAGCGAGTTTCCCCAGCGACGACCATCAACAGAGAGACGTTTGCTACAGATTCGAATCCAGCTCACGAACTTTCCACTTCTTCAGAAAATGCCGTTTCATCTGTACGGAAAATGCTGATCAACCAACCGATCCATTCTTCCCGCAGCTGTCAGTACATTTCAACCAACGCCCGACAGTCAGAAATCCGATGCTGGTCATCGCTTTCATCTACTGACTTCTGCCGGACCATTCAAAGCTCGTCGATGTCTGTACCACCACCGCCAGACACTTATGCTCAACTCATCCTGTCATCTTTCGATCCAACGACCGCTGCTGTGATAACGTTCGGCCAACGCTAACACTGCATCGTGGTCGGTTCCTTCAATCATCGCCGCGAATGCCGCTCCTGAATTCAGGGGTAATGCATGACTCTTGTTCATCAGCATATTCTTTCATTAGACTCATTCTTCAGTAATGCAGCCCCATGCTCGTTTATCATACATTTTCCACTGGCTCTTTATTCATCTAGTCCTCATTTCGCAAATCTCTTTCGCATGTACTAAGCAAGTTTCGTTGCGTAAATGTAACTTAAATTTTAACATACAGCAAGACTGAACAACTATTTGACCAAATTGTGTATGTAGTGTGTTCTATAGAAGAGCATATCTATTTCACTATCTAGTGCGTATCTATTTTACTAGTGCTTTTCCGTGTGCTATGTTTGCTTTGCAATGTTGAATGGGTAGCATATTAGAATCTTAGCACGGCCACATTATATTTCCGACATTGATCTGCAAGACTTCAAGTTAAGCATTTCAGATACCATGCTTGCTGGCAGTGTTGATGGCTTGCTGCAGTGTGGTTGGCTTGCTGCTCTTACAGGCAGCAGGCATGATTAATTGCTCATATGTCTATGGCGTCTGCTGCATCGGTAAATGCAACGTAGCTTACCTGCGCTGACTTAGAATATATAATTGCATAATGGAATACGTGTATACGGCATCCTAGTCTTAGCTAAAGACGAGTTTCTCTAGAGTTTAGACTTCTTCAGGTCATCGTTATTCATATCTGCTATGAGTTAGTGTGCAGCTGTTTCTGCTCACATTCAGTTCGCAACTATCGGATGTTTGACTCAGTGTTAACGTGTAAGCTTTCCAAGGTGAAGCCAGATTTATCTAGCGCTATCGTGGGACGTTTCATACCCCAGATCAGCAACCAGAGTCGTTCGAGTTTAGGCCGTGCCAGGCAAAGTGCACGCATCGTATAGAGGTCTCGTGTTGACGAGTTATATTCGCATTTTTTATATTTTTTATGTGTCACATGTGTGAGTTTGCAAACAAATGGTGTGTCATGCAATTGATGTCGTGAATGAACGCGTTCGAATCCGATGCACTGAACAAATTAGCAGCCTATGATGATTTAGGCCTCAGAGCAGTCACAGAGTAAAGTCAATCACCACGGTTAGGGAGAATCATCTACGGCAGAATACTCCGCAGTTTCTTACAAGTCCAGCAGTCAGTCATTAATCAATTTCAGCAGGTCATTTCTTCAGCTACAGCTAGCAAAGCCTGACACGAGCTTCACCGCTGTACATGAGCTCGAGACATCAATTGAAAACGCACGCTTGCTTATCCATGAGCCTTCTTTCGCATTGTAGTATCTAGCGTGTTGTTTATAGGCGTTTTAGTTTAAATATTTTTTTCCTGCATGATTTTATATATGTCTGTGTTTTGCCATGTTTTATGTAACGCTATGCTGGATGACCGGACGAGCTGAGACAGAGGCAAATCTCTTCGCAAGTCAAACTGTCACGTATACACACATAGCGTCTTGCTTAACTCAGCTACGGTCTTCCTGGGATCAGCATATGACGAACGACGCGACGTGAACTCTGTTAGAAATATCGTCTCGTTGTTTCGCAGCTGATTCCACTTTGTTACCGTCATAGAGCCTTTCAATTTAGTTTGTTTATTCTGTGCTTTAGTTTTAGGACTGAATTTATCTAAATGAGACTATTCGTGACACTTAGCATTTATTTAATTTGCTTATTGTTGACATGTACTTATTATGTGCCTAACTTCTTTAGCTCCTATAGTTAGGTAACTCCGTTTCTCGAACGAGGACGTTCGATTCTTTGAAAGTCGGAGGGTATATCAGAGAGCTAGATTGCTGCTATATAAGTAATGCTAACTAGTTAGATATATTGGGCTTAATGCAGACCAGTGCATTGCAGAAAGTATATCAGCTAAGTGACCGATTGACCCACAGTCTGAAAGTAGCCCTCAGAACTAGCAAACAGGGATAAAGGCAGACAGGGACGTAGAGACATACTGACAGTACCAAAAGAACATACTGACAGACACATTCACTTAGACAGATACGGAGACGTACGGAGACACATGGACGAGGGTAGCCAAGCATTTAAGACGGACATGTTCTAAGTTTAGTCAGCAGCTAGAGGCTGAATGTAGACGCTGCTTGCTAGATGCAGATGTGCAGAAGGGAAGCCAGCACACGTATGCTAATCCTAGCCAGGGGTGATCGCCAGATATAACTTTTAAGGAGATGAAAATCTATACTAGTGCTTTGGCTAGGCTGCCTAGTAGTTGAACTGATAGCCTAGACTGAAGAGAGGAGGAAGTGACCAGGGAGGAGGAGAGATAGCCAAACCGAAGATAGAAGAAGGATTGGCCAGAGAAGTTTAGGGAGAGTTGGGTTCTGGCGGACCTCGCAATAAGACGCTCGCGAGAGTGCAGAACATTTTGAGCTACAATTGACTCAGACAGACGTTGAAGAATAATGGCTAATATCAAGTAGACACTATAGGCGTTCATCTTAGGAAGTGTAGAATAGAAGTTCTGATAGCCGTCGCATTAGCATCTGTATAACCGAACTATTGTATGAAACTGAACTGTGTAATCACCGATTCGAGAGACTTTCGTAGAGTATGATTCAAGTACTACTACAGAGAAGAGACATTGGTAGAATATGACAGTAAAGTATTACTACAGAAGAATCTCTCATCTCGTAGTTTCAAGTAATCCAATGATTACCTGCACAGTAAAGATAGGCACAGCATACCTGTGTTATAGATTGATGCCATCAAAGAGGTCGACGAATTTTTAGTGCCGCGGTCAGAGCAGCAGACGAGTTTCACCTTTTTTTTTTACCGCATCCAAAGCTACTTACATGTAGGTGTTGTGGTATCTTGCAAGGAAGCAAACGTATTTGTGTGTTTTCCAAGATCAGCTGATTGATTCTTCCTGCAAGTAAGTCTGCATCATCCATTCGACCCTTCCTTCGAAGTTTATTGCGCTTTTTTAGAAGTTACTTTATGAGAGGTGTTATGAAGTCTGGGTCCTTGGTTTTTATTGTGACAGCTCTAGACGGGATGCACTTGTCAATAAGCGCAGAAATGGTGAAGAAACATGTTGGAAAGCAGAATGACATCGGAGGTATTAAAAAACGCTGAATAATCGTCCAAGTTATAGAGAGCCTAAGAGACGCAATATATTGCTCTCTGCGGTCATAGGTCTACAGCTTTATTTTCCTCTTTTGCGATGCCTGCATAACCGTATTATCATTAGAGTTGACCTCAGAAATCAATACCGAAATCAATACCGCTTTATTTTTATTAATATTCTTTATTGAAAAACCAACAGCGAACCGCACATTGGTGAACAAGCATAGACAAAATATATAGGCTAAAACATTGAAGTAATAAGAAGCTAATAATATATGAAAAAAGGAGTGTAAATTTAACAAAAGTTAAATATTACTAGGCTAATAACACTACATCAAAAGCATCATAATAGAAGAGAAATTTAACTATTTTCTAAAATGTTTGGCAGTTTTACTAATTAACAACATCAAAAAGCATCCTAATAATAAAGCTTCCCTGCGTCCTCTCCGATCTTCTGATCGTCTTGACCTCTTAGTTCCTCGTGTCAGGACTACTATGGCTCAATCATCCAGGTTCTTTGCCTGCATATGTCCCTCACTTTGGAACAGACTTCCGTCTTCTGACATTTGCTAATATTACTAGGCTAATAACACTACATCAAAAGCATCATAATAGAAGAGAAATTTAACTATTTTCTAAAATGTTTGGCAGTTTTACTAATTAACAACATCAAAAAGCATCCTAATAATAAAGCTTCCCTGCGTCCTCTCCGATCTTCTGATCGTCTTGACCTCTTAGTTCCTCGTGTCAGGACTACTATGGCTCAATCATCCAGGTTCTTTGCCTGCATATGTCCCTCACTTTGGAACCGACTTCCGTCTTCTGACATTTGCTAATATTACTAGGCTAATAACACTACATCAAAAGCATCATAATAGAAGAGAAATTTAACTATTTTCTAAAATGTTTGGCAGTTTTACTAATTAACAACATCAAAAAGCATCCTAATAATAAAGCTTCCCTGCGTCCTCTCCGATCTTCTGATTGTCTTGACCTCTTAGTTCCTCGTGTCAGGACTACTATAGCTCAATCATCCAGGTTCTTTGCCTGCATATGTCCCTCACTTTGGAACCGACTTCCGTCTTCTGACATTTGCTAATATTACTAGGCTAATAACACTACATCAAAAGCATCATAATAGAAGAGAAATTTAACTATTTTCTAAAATGTTTGGCAGTTTTACTAATTCACAACATCAAAAAGCATCCTAATAATAAAGCTTCCCTGCGTCCTCTCCGATCTTCTGATCGTCTTGACCTCTTAGTTCCTCGTGTCAGGACTACTATGGCTCAATCATCCAGGTTCTTTGCCTGCATATGTCCCTCACTTTGGAACCGACTTCCGTCTTCTGACATTTGCTAATATTACTAGGCTAATAACACTACATCAAAAGCATCATAATAGAAGAGAAATTTAACTATTTTCTAAAATGTTTGGCAGTTTTACTAATTAACAACATCAAAAAGCATCCTAATAATAAAGCTTCCCTGCGTCCTCTCCGATCTTCTGATCGTCTTGACCTCTTAGTTCCTCGTGTCAGGACTACTATGGCTCAATCATCCAGGTTCTTTGCCTGCACATGTCCCTCACTTTGGAACCGACTTCCGTCTTCTGTCCGCACCACCATTCACTCAGGTATGGTTGCTTCTTCCTTTTCACACCTTAAATCCTGCCTTTTTTGTCGGGGTCTCGCGCACTTGGTGGGCCTCTGAATGGCCTATGCCGCGACAGGCGCTTTATAAATGCCCATATACAATACACTACAATACAATACAATAAAAAATCAATCTTCAGCAACTGTTGAGGGGAGCCAAACCAAATGAACTGGATTTTTGAAGCATTAAGAAAGAGACGATTTGAGGACATCCATAAAGACTCAATACGCTCAACTAAGTGCAATTGGGATGAAGGAGATCCATGGACAAATGCTTACATGTCATCCGCAAAGAGATGACCAGCAGCTCCCTAGTTTGGGAAAAGATAGGGAATGTCAGCCGTGTAAAGAATAAAGAGTATAGGACCAAGTACATAGCCTTGAGGAACGCCCAGCTTAATGTGGATCTATTTTGCTCTAGAGTCACCCGATATAATCATGTGTGTTCGTTCAGACAGTTAAGATTGAAACCAGCAAAGTGGAAGGCCTTGCAAGTTGCAACCCATATGAAGTCTCAAGACGCTGATGGAGGATATTATGATCTACCATATCAAAGGCTGTAGTAACGTCGTAAAGAGCCAGGAGTGCAAGTTCAGACCTGTCAACGGCAGGTATATATATATATGATATATAAAAGATATATGATCTAAATTTACACAGAAATTTACATGGAAAGGCGGTTTAATAAGAACTAGTAGCAATAGACAATACTAATGGAAAGACAACTTAATTAAAACTAACAAATTCGCGTTTATATTCTTGTTTCTCAAATAAGAACCGAAGACATTTGCTAAAATGTTATTTACCTTTGATCGTACTTCATATATTAAGACCAAAATCTCTCACCACAGTCAGAAATCTAACCAACTGATTGATTCTGATGGACCCAGTCTCCCAATATTCTATTCATGTACGGCTTCATGTGTAATGGATCTCCTGCCTCTCCACAAAAAAGTCCTTAAGTATCATTGCTTCAGAATCTATCGAAGATATAAGATTTCCGTAGGCCTAGTATTTCTTTTAACATCATCTAGGTTAGTGTACACAGCGAATACTTCTGACAAGTTTCTTTCACCAGACACAGACCGAAAGCTAAGCAACTGCACATGGTCATGATTGACTCTCAATGTTTTATTCATGAACGGTTTTCTGTGTACCGTTTCTCCACAGCAACAGGCATAAAATATCAATTCTTCAGAATCTATCGAAGACATCACACAAGAATTAGGCCTACATTCATTAGTTGCAAATACGAGAAGATAGCTTTCTAATGAATTCTTCCCGATCAGATTGTTTCCAATTTGGGTCATGTTTCATATTAAGACTTTCTTCGGTGTTGTCTTTATACATGAAAGTAGGTATATCGATTGTAATGCCATCTGGACATAGATCAAGATAGAGATCATAGACCGCATAGTATCCATAGTATTCCCTAAGCGCATTAGAATAGAATCCCTCCAACTCGCAGGTATCGGAAGATTCATCTGTGCTACTAAAGTACTGAGTTACTGGTTGCCTTTCCTGTCTGAACGAGGGCATGAAGTAGCAGGGATAATCGCGATGTCGAGACAACTCCATGAAGCAAAAGATGATCCTCTCGACCCAGAAGGCGAGTTGCTTTGGCGTAATTTCGTCTTCGCTTCTTGTTTCATTTACATTTCGGGCATTAAGAGCCTCCATGCAAAACAGAAGAGAAGTTTTCAATTGATAAGTAGTTTTCGAAACAGTATATAGTATCAATTTGCTGACTCCATAGGCAGCCTTAATCAATGGCGAGCTATTCTTTATTATTCGACTTTCTAGTGGTGCAAATGAAATTCTGGCAAGTGTCTCGGAAAAGAGAACGTCAGCACCACGTGGATCGGAGGGATCACAACGTGGCCGATCAAAGACCAGTCTACAACCGCATGCTTTCACAAATGGGCTTGTGCCAACTGGCAGTGGCTCTTCTGGCCACCAATCATCAATGTGAATGCAAGCAACAATGTCAATTGATATGTTGACAAAAACAAAGCCACCCTCTCCATCCTCCATGGGATGAATCATTCTTAGTCGTAAATTCTTACACAGACCAGCTGGCTTTTCAGAAGAACTAGCTATGTCGTTATCGGTTAAATTCCATTCGAAAAGATGTTCATGTTGCCACAAATTATGGACACGTAAGACTTCTTCTAAAATAATCTTGAATCTAAAATTGACTTCATGAGTTAGCATATACTGATCTGAGTTGAAGAAGCAGTCAAACTCCCCGTCATTTTGACTTTGTGCATCGTCACTCGACTTCCGTCTCAGTTGAAAGTATCCTTTCGGACCCAGTGGATGTGGAAACGAGTCACAAAGTTGACTGAATTTAATCAGTTTGAAGTTAAAGTCAAAGTCTCCTGAAATGGTAGTTTTTGTTTCTTCATCGGAGCTTCCAACTAAAGTCGGCTGGCACTCGAATCGCCAGTCCTTTTCCTTTACACCGTGCGCCAAACGCTCCATGAAGTGTTGTATTGGCGGTTTGAGTTGGCTTAGTCGTCTGTTGAGATGAATAAGTTCGTTTTCTGTCCATACCTTCCAAATTGCTTCTTCTGGTGATTCTTGAGGGCGAGGAGATTGGGAGAAAATTCTAATGGTTTCGACCACTCTATGCCTCGTTAATTCTGTCACATGATGAGTGTTGAGTATTTTTGCTATAGCTCTGGACAGGTAAAGCGGCTTTCTTCTGATTGACAATTTCTTTACGTTGTCTTCGTTGATAGTTACAGATTCTCGTAACTGTTTAAGATCTTTAGGAGTATAGCCGTATTTGTCTTTTACGTTTTCATTAGCTCCGTAGTGGACGAGAAGTTTGTACCTGTGATCCATTTCTGCGTAATGTAGAGGAGTTTTTTCGTACATATCTGTTGCGTTTACGTTGGAACCTAATTTCAATAACACTAGGTCGAGGTCTTGAGTGCTGGTGTAGAGTTGTGGCAAGACAGCATAGTGAAGTGGCGTTCGCCCTTTGTCGTCTGTTACATGGGCCCATTTCCTGAAACTCTCTGTTTTAAAGAGAATTCCATCAACCACTAACTTGAACTTTTCGTCGTCAAATGATCTGTTGACTGACCTCATATCACCAATTGAGTTTTTTGAAATACTGGAGATGATGAGTCGATGAAATGGACTTCGACCTCTCTCCACATCCCTTGCCGCTACGTCTTCTGGTTCGAGTAAGCTACGAATGGCACCACGATCCTTAAGTGCCTTGAAAGTCGCCGAACTAATTCGCTTGGAAGACTTCACTACCAAATCTAGTGGCGTATTTCCTAAGAAGTCTTTGGCATTCACATTAGTTTCTTCATTAGCCAACAAGAAGTTAACCACCTCTTCCTTAAATCGAATGGTTGACGAGTCAATTTCAAGATCTTTCTGCATACTGTTAATAAATGTGTTTGTAACCACGGTTGGGGTAGCAACCTCAAAAAAGTTTTGCATAGCAATCCCTTCGTAGAAGAATTTCAAATCTAGCCAGTTTGTATTCGGCGCATAGACAGCTGCGTGCAAGGCAGTAAATCCGTAATAGTCGCACAAATTCACGGACGCTTTATGGGTTAACAGTAGCGGCATTACTGAGACTTGATGCCTTTCAGCTGCTTTTATCAAAGCAGTTGCTCCACATCGGTCTCTTGCGTCAATGTCGAGTTTCATTCCTGATTTGTGCTCCCAGTCAAACATAATTTGAATGGCCTGACAATATCCTTTCTCGGAAGCAATTATCAAAGGCGTTTCGCCATCAGAATTCTTCAAATTGAAGTCTGCGCCATTCTCTAATAACAATTGTATCACGTAGTTTATGATTAGAATACGGAAATGTCGCCATTTTGAAAATGTTTTTATTGGACCTAAACCATCTTCCCAATGCTTCAACGCGTTGTGAAGGAGAGTATTCAAATTATGGTCCTGGTGGTTTACACTAAATTCGTCCGACTTAGCAAGAACTTGTGCGATTTCTTTGAAATTCATCATGCGTTTTTTAAAGTAACTCAAACCTTTTCCAAGGTAATACTCAGCAGAGAAATTTGCTATCATGAACATAAAGCTCTCTCTAAAATTCTCCTCTGAATATACACATTGGTCTCCACTGAGCAAGAGTCGAACCATTTCAGGTTGGAACGAACGTGCTGCAAGTTCTAGTGCATCGCATAAAGTCAAGGATCTCATTCTTTCGAGCTGTATATTTTGTTCTCTCCACTCTATTTCAGCAGAAACGCGTCGACCATCGGTTTTCAAAAGTTCAGCTGGAATGACGCCTCTCGTTTCAACCAAGTTCTTGGCGTTCCCTTGAAATTCGTGCTCCTCTTTAGTTAATTTGTCAGAAATCCTGCACCTGTGTTTCAATATAACCTCAACAACGTCCGTGTGACCTTTTTCGACGGCTACGAGTAATGGTGAATCAGTACGGTCAATATGTACAAAATCGCAAACGCCGCGGCGTAGTAACAAATCCACGACATGTGCATGACCATTATTGGCTGCGAGGTAAAATGGTGTTTCCTCAGATTGTTTCGTAACATCGACGGTAGCATGGTTGTCCAGTAAAATCTTAACAATGGAAGTATGACCATCTTGGCAGGCTAAATGAAGTGGAGTCATCTTGTCGTTGTTACATGCATTAACATTTGCACCGTTTAATATCAAATGCTCTACAATTTCTGAATGTCCAAGCTTAGCTGCAAGGAAAAGTGGTATCGCTTGTCCTTTGAAGACCGTATTGACGGCAGAAGAATCACTCAGTAGAATATCTGCGATTTCATCATTGCCACATTCTGCTGCGATTTGATTTGAAGTGTAATCAAGATCAACTTTGTTTCTTATGGGATGTTGCGAAAGTTCAACTTCACCTGCAGTAAATTTATTTACCACCAATTGTGAACGAATCTGCCAATCCCTTTCCGCAGTCTGATTAAGCAAGTCATTTACAGCAGCGCTATGGCCAGTTTTTGCTGCAAGATGAAGAGCAGTGTTTCCATTTTCGTCAACCGCATTAACTTCACCGTGATGATCCATCATTGCTTTTACTACCGGTACTTCTGCGTAACCCATTTCAGCAGCGATATGATGAGGAGTATTACCAGTAGCATTGAGAATATTAGCATCTGCGTTGTTTCTCAACAAAACATCTGTAACTTTGAAATGCGTTTTTTTGGATGCAAGAGGGAGTGGAATGTTAACACTTACATTCTTTTTTTGTAAAAGATATATGACACCAAGGCGATTTTTTCCAGTCTCAATGCGGAAAGGAATGTTATGCTTTGTGTCATGTACATCGACATTCGCTGACGACGTCAGTAAATTTCTAACAGCCTCAGTATCACCACGTTGAGCTGCAAAGTGACGCTGACTAAGTCCTTGTTCTCTATCATGGACATCCTGAACGTCATCCTCCTCATCAGTGTCAGAATCTTTACTTGCATCCTGAGTGTTTCCCTCCTGCTGATTAGCATCAGCATTGGTAATCAATTCTTCAATTTCAGAAGGAGTGTATGAATGTTCGTTAGTTTCGAATCCATCTGATTCAACGACCATAGTTATATCATCATAAAATTCAGGATCTGATCGTGCATCTTCGACATCAGCTGCGTTTCTAGTTTCTGCAGAAACATCCGCAGTATTTTGTGTAGATTTTGTACTCATTGCCTCACGATTCGGTGTTCTATTAGCAAACAGAGTGCGTATTATAGTATAGCAAAATATTATATGTGAAACAGAGTATCAGATTACAATTTAAGAGACAAGCATAAAAGTGTCAGCGAATTGAACGGGTACGCTACACGGACGTATAAACCATTGTGTTTTAGGCTCTTGCGCTAATCACGAGTCTGCCCAACTCATTGCTTCTAGATAGATTTGTAGTTCACGATTACGATTACGCGTCTAAATTATGTATCCGTGAATACAATATTTAAGACAGCCGACGGACTCAATCTGTGACGTCACACAATCAGCAGTACTGCCTGCCAGCATATAGAAGGCAATGCTCTGATTTGCCTTGCTGTTGAGTGGCGCTGTATACATTTTCAGTTACAGTCACAGTGTAGTTTACTGCTTTGGATACAACGGTCGATGTCAAGGCGTTTTTGTGCCAGACATATGTAGCAAAAGTGGACAGTGGAAGCTACATTTATTAGGCGCCATAGAAGTTGAAGTAAGGGTAACTGAGTACAGTGGCCATGGTATTGCGAATTGAAGAGGTTAACGGGTGCTCTGATGACTTGTGCCTCAGTGAGGCATCGTACCTCCTCAGGGTCGGGCTCTGATGTCCCGCTGGGGCCTCATGCCTCAGTGAGTCCTAGTGCCTCCTCAGGGCCAGAGTTATACGTAAATTTTGGTTTCTATAAGAAAAGCGTCTTCAAATCGTTGTTCTTGTCTTCATCAATTGTCAAGTTAATAAGTGGAATGATTACTCGGAAGTCCTTCGAAAAACCCCGAGGCCTTGCCCCGCGCACACGTACTACGCCCAGTGATAATTACTTCTAGACATAATTCCCAATTCAGTTCTAATTTAGTTCTGAGCTCTTGAATTTTAGTTCTACTTCTAATTTTACTTCACACATAATTTTACTTCTCATTCCTAGTTTAGTTCTCAAATAATTTTACTTCTTATCTTAGTTCTCCAAATGATTATTAATTTACGTGCTGTAAAAGTCTGCTGATGGAATTCATTCGAGTCGGTCGGTCATGCGACGATTCGATGTTGAAAACAATCCCTTATTTTCTGGATCTTCAGCGACGCTGGCATATCTGCATTGATAGACCTATGTTTCACCGTGGTGCCTTGTTTACTTCAAACAGTTTTTTTCTTACTCAAGATAAGTCTGGTGTACTCTATGCGAGCGTTGCATATTTTCTACATTTACCATATTTTTATTCGTGTTTTTTATTCATTAAATTGTAAAATTATGTGTTTATCGAGAATGTTGGGCTGAAGGAAACAAGGAAACGAGGTAGCTCTGTTTGAGTTTTGACAAACCGCAGTAAGTTACATTGACGGTACACTTATCAAGATCTTAATTAACACACGTCTTGGCAGCCTGTTAGGCACCCGCTCATTTTCCTGCCTCCCCCTAGGGAGTGGAACGCTGAGTCGACCTACGGGTATCGAATCGCGACTTTTCAAGATCTAATGCTCTTAGGCTATGCCAGCGTGTTACCATTCATCTTTCCCATCCCAAGACTTATATTGCTTGTATTTCTGTAGCAAGTGCTGTTACACAAATAATCATTTGTTACACAAACTCCATCATTTTCTCCATTTAGTACTTGGCATGTAGATCTGCCTGAAGCTTCGTCAAAATGAAAAACTCAAACAGGGCTATCTCGTTTCCTTCCGCCCAACATTCTCGATAAACACATAATTTTACAAATTAACGATCAAAACGAAATAAAATGGCGTATGAAACTGAAGTCGTTGGTACACAATTAAGCGGGACAATTATTAGACAACGAAGACCAAATATAGTAGATTAGGGCCTATATCGAGAGTGGTATTAGAGCCCTGCGCCGACGTCAAAGTGTCGGCGGAGGCGCGCCGGTCATTTTGGGTCGGCGGCGGCGGCGCGCCGACGAACAAAAATCGGCGGCGGCGCCCACGAAATATCGGCGTCGGTGCGGCGCTGCCTAGTCAAAAGCACGAGTCACTATGAGAGTTGAAGAGCCGTTGGGCCTGTGACCAGTCAAGAGGGACAAGTTCTGTAAAGCCACTCCATCACACTGAAGCTCAACTACATTCAAAGGGACTGAGAGAGAAGACATCTTCAGACATTTTTGCCTTGCAAATATGAACATCCCTGATTACACTGAACATCTGCATAGGTATTGGCAAATTGTAATAAGATGAAGCAACATGCACTTGCATATACACTGATAAAGTATAGGCCTACATACCAAGTCACATGGCAGAGGCCGGCTAACAGGATCCTCCCAGTGAGAGAGGCTGTTGTCAAGCCATGAAGTGAAATGTAAATATATACGTTTTCCTATGGTAATACAATGGCCGAGTGGCCTCACCTCTGTTACGTTTTTCAAAGAATTTACCAGGTGGTCTGCTGCCCTTTTGAATTGGTGCCGTGCTACCTAGGGCCTCCATAAAAATTATATAGACCATTGTTTGTATCAGACTAAACTGAAAGAAACCATTCTTGATACTATACGTACTGTCAAAACCTGTCTCACCCTGACACTATTTACCTGAATAGATTCCAGCCAAAACTATTAATCAATTATACCTTCCGTTCTGCAGGAATTACTAGTTAAATGGCATATCTTGATATTAATAGCACTTATAAACTCCTCCAACCTTACGAAGTAACACCTGTCTGGGAGTGTCTAGACCTGACCTTATTGCAATCTCTAATAGAGCAGCGGTCGTGCATTCTGCACCATTACCACCGACTGACTGATCGACTGGAGATCTGTGCTACTTGTGCACATTTTATTACCTGCGTTGTATGTAATGAGCGGTTTCATAATAGGTGTTGTAAACTAGAAGACAGCTTCTGTAAAGCTAATGTCTCATGGTTTTGCGTTAAGTGTACTGTAAACATTTTCCCATTTAATCATATTGCTGTCGTTTTTGGAATGTGTAGCCGACTGCGCTGATCTTCTAAATTGAATTGCTGAGGGACTAGAATTGAATATATTTCCTGAGGCCGGCGGTAGTCGATCTTTACTCAACAATGAGGACATTGACCCTGATCAAAATTACTTTGATGATAGACCATATGGTAGTTGCTACAGGATCCCATCCTCTTTTTAACCCAAATTATCCTCACTCACATCTCTCCTCTCAATTATGCATCTCAATTGCAGAAGTATTTTGGGTAAATTATCTGATATTGAGAACTTAATTCACCAGCTCCCAGTTTCTATTCTTGCTTTATCTGAAACAAGGCTGAAGGCGAATTCTGAGGACTGGGTCAACATACCAGGTTACCAATTTATTCATAAGCCAAGGTCCAACGGCCAGGGTGGAGGAGTAGGAGCTCTGATTAAGAATGGCATTTCCTTCAAAAGGTTCGAACCTCTTGAACCTAAACTTGCTCATATCTCCTATGAGGGCCTATTTCTTCAAATTACTATAAATAAGGAAACGATTACGATGGGCATCATCTATAGGCCTCCTGGTCAAAACGTAGAGGAGTTCTCCGGCGATTTTGAGCAATTATTATCTGAATTAACAAAAAGAATTTAAAAAATAATGCTAATGGGGGATTTTAACATTGACCTGCTAAAATCTAATGAGCATAGGGCAACGGGTTCTTTCTACGGATGTATAACACCGTACCATTTCTTCCCGGCTATTACTAAACCTTCTAGAATAACGCCCCACTCGTCGACGTTGATCGACAACCTGTTCACAAATGCCTGGATGAATATAATCGACTCGACAATTATAGCCTCGGATATATCTGACCATCTGCTCATACTGATTCGCTTTGACCTTGTGCACTCCAAGCATGAAAATCCCTCTCTAAGAGAATCAAGGAATTTTGGTGAGGAAAATAAGAAAAAAATTCGAGAGCTTCGCTCCTGTCAGGATTGGTCTGCGGTTACCAATCTGTGCAGAGATGGGGAGGTGGACGGGGCGTATGATTTGTTCCTGATGATATTTAAAAACATTTATGATAATTCTTTTCCACCTAATCCAAGTAAGAACCGAGGTAAAGTTACCATTAAACAACCCTGGATGACACGGGATCTGCTTAAATCAACTAAGAAAAAGGCGCAGCTATATCTGAAATTGATCAAAACTCCCAGCGTTGCAAATAGGAATAAATTTGTGATATACCGAAACAAATTTAAAGCAATTCGGATAAATGCTGAAAAATATTATTACGCTGCGGAATTTGAAAAATGTAGAAATGATTTAAAGAAAACCTGGAGTCTAATTCGATCTTTAACAAACATGGGACAGCGAGATACCCTAATTGAATCACTGAACGTCAATGGAAATAGGATTAAGACGCTGAAACTATTGCAAATAAATTCAATAATTATTTTGCGAGCATTGCTCAGTCACTTGATGAGGAAATATCTGAATCTCTGGGGGCGTTTAGGAGATATATGAAACCCCCTCCCTTGAAATCTTTTGGTCTCCAATTAACTTCTCCTCCTAACGAAATTCTTTGTCTAAGCCAATCTATTCGTGCAACGCATAGCACAGGTGTGGACGACATTGACCCCTGTATTGCCAGCTCCATTATTGACTGCATAGCTCATCCACTAGCCGTGATAGTCAATTGCTCTTTTATCACTGGTGTCTTCCCTCAAACACTAAAGGTTGCAAAGGTTGTACCAATTTATAAAAAAGGCGAAAGAGACGACCTAACTAATTATCGACCGATATCCATTCTCCCTTATTTTCGAATTTTTTGGAGAAATTAATGTATAATCGACTATACGATTTAATTCTGAAAACCAACATAGCCTACTCTTCTCTTCCCAGAATGGCTTCCGATCGGGCCATTCCCCGACTATGTCATTGTTATCTATGCAAGATAAAATCTCGAATGCAATTGAAAACAATGAATATTCTTTAGGTTTTTTTTCGATTTGACAAAGGCATTCGACACTGTAAATCATAAAATTCTCCTGGATAAACTGGAAAATTATGGCATACGTGGCGCACAGCGAAACTGGTTTGCCAGTTACCTTGAGAGACGTCTGCAATGCGTCGAGTGTAACAGCAAACGCTCCACCCTAAGAGAAATTCATCATGGGGTTCCTCAAGGCTCCAATCTTGGCCCCCTATTATTTCTTGTATACATCAATGACCTCCCTAATGTCTCCACTCGCCTGTTTTTTTAATCCTGTTTGCAGACGACACGAATGTCTTTTACTCCCACACTTGTATAAATTCTCTATTCCAAGTAGTTAGCAATGAACTGATTGACTATAAACTTGGATAAAACGAATTTGATCTTATTAAAATCCCATAGGTTAACTGTTTTACAAAAGAGGGAAGGCAATCCGCTTAGTGGCGGGGATTCCATATGGCTCACATATTGGTCATATTTTTTCTGCTCTTAAAATTTTAAAATTTACCAAATCAGGACTCTTCAAGTAGGGGATTTTATGTACCGCTATGATCGAAGCCTCCTGCCATTCGCGTTTAATAATTTCTTCGATCATGTGTCCGATGTCCATTCTCACTTTACTAGAAACTCTACCCCATATCGCCGTACCTATGCCCGAACTAACACACGCCTCTTTTCTTTCAGATTTATTGGTGTTGAAACTTGGGAGAAAATCCCTATGGAAATACGCCTATCTCCTAGTTTACGGATATTTAAAGGCAAACTATGCACTTACCTGCTGGAATCAATAGGATAATTGACCTTTCCTATCTCGCTCGCTCTATTTATAGTATAATAATTGACTGCAAACTGATGTGTTTCTCTGTGGCTAAGTCGTTTCAGTTAGTTAAGAAATATTTTGTAAGTATCTTCTAGGACAATTGACTGTTCCTATCTTGCTCGTTTTATTACTGTACAACAATTGCTTGTAAATTGAGTTTGCTTCTTTGTAGTTAGTTAAGATTTTTTCAGTTAGTTAGTTAGCTTTCTAGCCATTTTTTGTTTACTTTCTGTTCTTCTTCTCATTTACCTTTTTATTCGTTTATTCTGATCTTCATTTCCTATTTTCACAATGAGTTGTGTTTTTTCGTTCTTTTCATTTTGCACATGGTAATCAAAGTGCTCATGGTTGTAATAAGCAATTAAACGTGATTTAGTTAAAATATCATACCTCCTGGCCACCTCGATCTTTCATATTTAAAATCTGTACCTCGGTGTCCCTACTTAGCGGGATCCTCGATCCCTTCAGGGCCACCCTTTTTGTAGCCGAATATAACAATATCTATGCTCATGTGACTTTTGTACTGAATTGTTTGGTTGCAAAAATAAACGATTGAAACGATTGAATATTAAGCCAAAAATTTACTTCATTGTAGGGCCTAATAAGACCACAGGCATCAAAGACTATAATCAATAAGTTATAGAAGCTATTCAACATGAAGGTAACGAATGGGGAATACTGTAGTACCACAGTACAAATACAAAGGCATGCATTGCATACCGCTTTTGTTGTTAAGGTATTAAGGAAATGGCAACAGGAACAGAAGTATCAAAACAATGGCTACTTGTATCAAGATATCGCTTTAAATGACTTTAAAAGACAAGACTATCAGAGTATAAAGAAAAAGAATTTGGTCAGGACTCGGGAAGATGATGCATTCTTAATTAGTATCAAGATAAAGACCACAAACATTATAATCAGCTATGTTCACTCTCTATCTTCTTCATTAACACACGAGTTCCTACCAATCAAAATGCCATTTCTGAGAATAGTTTGTTTAATAAAACATTTAGGCGTAGATATATACTTATCAGCTTATCATACATCTAATCTTTTAAGAACTTTTAGATAGCCAATTAGCCGTATTTTAGCACCTCATATTGCTGAAACTCCAGCTGTTTGTGTAGAAATTTTATTCTGTCACAGAATAAGAGTTTTCACAGTGATTGTAAGACCGGCAACAGAGAAAATTCTTTTATATTTTGATTATAGTTATTTTAGTTCGTCTGTTTTTCTTACTTGTCATCTAGTACATTCCACTTCACAATCACCAGCATGCAAGTGAACTTATGTCTGCTATGATAGCTGCAAAAGTCAACACGAATTGGTGATATCACACACTCATAGCACTGACGACACCAATTCGTGTTGTCGATCAAGTTTCGCAAAGAAACCCGGAAAAAATTAAGTAAGAAAGTAGGCTACAAAACGTCTACTTCCATTTCGCAAAGAGGCAACAATTTTTCGCAATATCATGCAAAACATGAAAAATGCAACAATAACAAATAAGCATATCAAACTGGCAACGGCGGCGCGCCGATAGATTATCGGCGGCGGCGGCGGCGGCGGCGCGCCGACAAACAAGTATCGGCGGCGGCGGCGCCCACGAAATGTCGGCGGCAGCGGCGCGGCCGCCACAGGGCTCTAAGTGGTTTGCGCAGCGTTTTCATCTCAACCGAAGTTTTCCATTGAATTATGTGTTTGGATTGCATGCAATTTACTTGCCTTCATCTCAACTTAAGCGCCATAAGAAGTAAAATGATCTTAGTTCTGAAAATAATTCCTAATTCAATTCTTAATTTCGATTTTTCTGCTGAAACAATTCCTAATTTTACTTCTAGTTCTCGTTGACGAAATCATTTATTTTTACTTCTAATGTTAGTTTTCGTTAACGAAAATATCACTGCCTACGCCTTCCTAACCCACTCGCCAGAGCGAGATAGAGAGGTCTGTTTTCGCCACACATACAACAACCGTCTTGCATAACCACCTACTGATCGGATCATTTCTGCAACAAGGATCAAATCATACGACAGAGAAGCGGATTTTTGAAATGGTATCTACGACCGATCACGATGAGGCTCAATGAAAGAGTAGTGTAAAGTAACCGTTCAATAATTACACACCTGTGTAATATTTCGCCTTTGGTAAAATCCAGTGGCGGCTCTAGGCTTTTCCAACAGAGGGCCATGAAGGGGCCGGGGAACCTGATAGAAGAAGTGGCGTAGCCAGGTTTTAACACAAGGGGCGAACACAAAAAGACCCCAATTACCAAAATAAATAATTTCGATTAATTACATTCATTATGATTTTACGTATTTATGTTTATATTTTAAATAGAAACACTGAAACGCCCAAAATGTGGCAAAAGCAATAAGTACCCGGTATAGTAAATGAGTAATAGTGTACTATATAGTATACTATAACATAATAGTCGTCGGACTAAGAATCCCGTCGACCGACTAGCCTGGATTACTCAGTTTCGCTCACTACATCGCTTCTACCAGGAAGCTGAGTATTGGGAGAAACTAGTGTTGCGTAATGAGAAAAATCAAAGACGCTTGTGGTCGTCTGTATCGGGTCTCCACGACCATTTCGTTCTACTGAGGCTCCATCCTTCACCGCAGATGAGTTTCAGGAAATGCTTTCTGCAAAGATTGACCGACTTCGTGCTTCGACAGCCGATGCTCCTCCTCCGACTTTCACTTCTACGTCCACCGTCTTTGATAGCTTTCGTCCTATCTCAGAGTTGGATCTTCCTTTAGTATTAACGTCTGTTAATCGTAAATCACGTGAACTCGATCCGCTACCCCCTTTTGTTATTTTGTTATCAGTGACATTTTAGATGACCTTGCTCCCTTTCTTGTTTATCTATTTAATAGGTCGCTTGCTGAAGGGTGTATTCCTCCATCGCAGAAGCGTGCTGTGGTCTTCCCCTTGCTAAAATAGCCTCATCTTTATCCTAGTCTCTGCAATAATTACCGTCCTATCTCCAACCTATCTTTGCTATCCAAGACTCTCTTCAGCTTCTTCCTTATCTTGAGCAAGCTGGTCTCCTTCCTGCTAATCAGTCAGGCTTTATGGCTCATCACTCTACTGAGACTGCTCTTCTCTCTGCTTTCTGAAATCTACTCTGCTGTTGACAGGGCTGAACTTACCCTCCTGGCTATTTATAATATTTCTGCAGCCTTTGATATGGTAGATCACAATATTCTACGGGAGTGAGTAAGTCGCAATTACAGAGGTCATTAACGTTGTTGTTAGTGCCAGGAACAGCAGTTGTGTCGCCAGTCGAGGAGTTGGAACTTGCAACTTGCGCTTGCAACTTGCGCTTAAATCATAGTAGGCCCTAAGTCTTGTGAAATCATAATAAGGCGTCCTCGAACCAAAATTCTAGATACCCCTCCGCCCATTGCGGGGATCGTACGTGTAAATGAAATTAAAATTTTGGGAGTCACTCTTTCTTAAAAAATTGGGTTCTCCTCACACATTAACAACATTTGTTGCAAAGCTAAACAATCCTTTTTTGCTCTGCGAGTCCTGGTTTCGCATGGATTAACCGGAAGCCGCCTTCATGATGTTGTACGTTCCACCACAGTGGCACGAATGTTGTACTCATCTCCAGTCTGGTGGGGATTTTCCAATGGTCTTGAGAGAGATCGTCTCTCTGCCTTGATACGTAAGCTTAAGCGACAAGGGTATCTGCCAACTGATACTCCTACATTTGACTTGTTGTGTTCTAAGGCTGACGATGCTCTCTTTGTAGCAATCCTTCGTAACGCTGGGCATGTCCTCCATGATTTGCTCCCTCCGATACGATCTTCCGGATACTATCTTCGACCTCGCTGGCATAATCGCGAGATACCACGATGCGATCCTTTGACGGGGAAGGGTTACATTGCTAGATTATTGCATAAATTATACGAAAACACTTGCTTTTTTTAAATTACTTATTTTATCATTTTTATTTCGATTTATTATTACTTCTATGTTTTACAATCAATGCTTCTAACTTCTGTCCCATTGTGCGTTGATGTGGGACTTGTCACGCGAGCTCAGTCACGCTTGAATGAGGACGCGTGTACATCGGCTGTGCAGACAGACACTGTGGATATTCAGAATAAAGCCGAGTTACATGTAGACGATGTTCATATTACTGAAGGGGACCAAGATTCACCTTTGGTTAATTTGTTTGAAAATGATTCAGTTGTGATGAACGAAGTTTCGAATGTTGTGTCGAAAGTGGAGTTAATGCACTTGCAGAGTACAGATAAATCGTTGTCCAATTTGTTTGTTCTTGCCGAGAAAACAGGGATGGGCGCTGATGCGAGGAGCGAGTACGAGGTCTCCAATGGTGTACTGGTTCGTCGGTAGTGTGACCGACTGACGCCTCAAGGTTTGGGTATTACACAAAGAGTTGTACCGGTACCTCGCCAGTTGAGACTACAATTGATAACAGTTGCTCATGATATTCCTGCGTCTGGACGCAGAAGACTTTGGACAGACTGGTGAAGCATTGTTGGTGGACGGGTGTTAATAAGTCTGTGCGTGAGCATTGTCGTTCCTGTGATACTTGTCAGCGGTTGGGTATGAGTGCGATACAAATGCGAGTGCCGTTGATTAACTTACGGGTGATCTCTGAACCGTTCGAGAGATTAGTTGGTGATGTTGTCAAGAGGGAGATAGTGGATGAGTCACTTGATGTTGTATGGAAGGTTGATGAAGTTGGTGTTTAGACGTGTGAGGCGCATGATTCTGGTTTGCGAAGTGAGTTAGATTGCGGTCGTTGCGATGATTTTGATGTGGGGTTTTCGTTGGAATTGAACGAAAATGAAGGAAATGTTATTGAGGAAGAGGTGGTGGACGTTGTGTATGAGGATGATTTATCGCAATTATTTGATAAACCGAAGGAAACTGTTAGTAGGTGTTCTGACCATGTGTATTGTGATAAGTTAATTAAGACGCAGCAGATCGGAGATGAGTATGATTTGGCGTCTTTATTTGCAAGGGATGAGACAAGTGTGATTGTCGTCAATGAACGGAATGCAGGTGAATGGATTGTGAGTCAGAAGTTGGATCATGATTATGAAAATGATTTCGTTTCTAAAGTTAATGTGCAGTGCCAAGACGAATATGATTTGATGCTGTTGTTTGCATTGGATGACACAGAACGAAGAGGTGTGGTTGATTATAGTCAGTTTGAAATTGTGAATGAAAGTGACTCTAGTGATGCGTTTGATAATGATTTGGTTGCCAGAATGGACTTGCAGTGTGAAGATTATAATTGGACATCGTTATATGAATTTGCTGACATTGACGGAAAGGTTGTGCCAGAATACAATGAATCTATTGTGTTTGAAAGCGAGGTGGTGGATGAGTCGAGTGGTGTTACTTCGACCATTGATGAAATTATTTTGCGAACTGCTGTGATAAGTGTGTGTGTGTGAAAGGTTGGATGATGTTGTTGTTCGTGAACGTGCGTTTCTCAGTCACGTTGCTATTACTGAAGAACAGACTGTGCCTGTTAAAACGGATGTGAGTGGTTTGGTCAGTGAATGCAAGCCGTATGCCACTGACATGATATGAATGCATTTGATCAGGTCGTTGTACAATGTATATATCGCTCTTTGGTTACAGGTGTTGTGTGTGCATCTGTTGAGAAGTGTTTGCGTGTTGTTCGAACGTGTTGGAAATATGGTGAGATTTAGTAGCTTTCAGGTTTTGATACTGAATGCTTCGTTCCATGAGAAGTGGCGTTGGTGGCGCGTGTGTTTTTATTCCTTGGTGTGGCATGGCAGGTACATACCTTGGCGAGTGAGTTGTGCATGCAAATGGTTCTTTGTTCGCACGTATAGTTGCTCTCTGATGTTTGCAGTGCGACTGGTGGTGTCGGTAAATCAAGATAACAGAGTTTTGTTTCTGCTAAATCGGTTCTGCGAGTTTGCCCGTGCAGTTACGAATGTTCATTGTGCTGTGGTGATTTGTCAGTGAATGGATGACTCGGATCATTGTAGTTTTGTTGTTACAAATGTCAAGTGTTGTCATAATAATCAGTTGTCTGTGAAAGTTTCTTTGCAGAAAGTGTTTCGATCGGATCGAGTGGCGGGAAGTCGACGTCGCCGACGATTGCGATCTTCGACGGGTGGTTTTGGTTTTCGCCGGAGCAAGCGAATACGAGATTCGAAGCGCTCTTCTTCTTCGACCACGTTCCGGGCAATGGTCTTGCTTCTGATGACAGTGTACTGCGTTGGGGATACTGCACTGTCGGATGCTGTGTGCTCCGATTCGTCAACCGTGCTGGACAATGGCATGGGTTGGCACCTCGCAGACGTGTCACGACCGAGGAAGGTTGTGGTCGTGATGGACTACGCCTCTCGACGGTTACTTGAACCGTTGGTGTCTTCCGTTGCCTATGTTGAGGTGCGGCAATCGCGCTCAAGTCTGGAGTTGAACTTGGTGCGGCGACAGATATGTCTTCACGTCGCTCAGGATCTTGGAGTCGACCGTCGAGTATGCGCAAAAGGGGTTTTCTTCAAAGTTGGGGGTTATTGCTTTGTAGGTTTTCGTAGTTATGGTTTTTGCTCTATTCTTTTGTTTTGTGAAGTTTTTGTTTTCTGTGTATGGACATTTGCATTTGGAAAAAATGTCTAGTTAAGTAGATAACCTACTGACTGTTGATTTGTGGTGGTGGTGGTGGTGGTGGTGGTGCTGGTGCTGGTGCTGCTGGTGCTGCTGGTGCTGGTGCTGCTGGTGGTGGTGGTGGTGGTGGTGGTGGTGGTGATGGTGGTGCTGCTGGTGGTGCTGGCGCTGGTGGTGCCGGCGCTGGTGGTGCCGGCGCTGGTGGTGCCGGCGCTCGTGCTGCCGGCGCTCGTGCTGCCGGCGCTGGTGCTGCCGGCGCTGGTGCTGCCGGCGCTGATGCTGCCGGCGCTGCTGGTGCCGGCGCTGCTGGTGCCGGTGCTGGTGCCGGTGCTGCTGGTGCTGGTGCTGCTGGTGCTGGTGCTGGTGCTGCTGGTACTGGTGCTGCTGGTCCTGGTGGTGCTGCTGGTGCTGGTGCTGGTGGTGCTGGTGGTGGTGGTGGTGGTGGTGCTGGTGCTGGTGGTGCTGGTGGTGCTGGTGGTGCTGGTAGTGCTGCTGGTGCTGCTGGTGGTGTTGCTGGTGCTGGTGGTGCTGGTGGTGCTGGTGCTGGTGGTGCTGGTGCAGGTGGTGCTGGTGCAGGTGGTGGTGCTGGTGGTGGTGCTGGTGGTGGTGCTGGTGCTGCTGGTGCTGCTGGTGATGCTGCTGGTGGTGCTGCTGGTGGTGCTGCTGCTGGTGGCGGTGCTGGTGGTGGTGCTGGTGGTGGTGCTGCTGGTGGTGCTGCTGGTGGTGCTGCTGGTGGTGCTGCTGCTGCTGCTGGTGGTGCTGCTGGTGCTGCTGCTGGTGCTGCTGCTGCTGCTGGTGCTGGTGCTGCTGCTTATAACCCCGGGTAAACCAGCATATATTTAGGCTATCTTCAGAGGATTTCGCACAATTTATAACTGTAATTGGTTAATACTGTTTGACAAGTAATAGTACGATATAATAATCGTTGTCTAAGAGATCTAAAATGCTTGGTATATGTTGTCTGCAGTGGCGGCGCCAGACACTTTTGTAACCGGGGTATAGCTAGGGCAGTCGTACAAGTAACCAGTGCAGATGGCGATTTATGGAGAGCGCGATAGCGCGAGCGTAGATGGTGACCATATATGATCGCGCTACCGCGCTTGCCATAAATCGCCCTCCGCACTATTTTATTTGTCTATAGTCAGGAGGTCAGATGGGCGAAGCCCCCCGGAAGCTTTTTGACATTTGTAAGCAAATTTTAACTTTTCCGTGAATTGAGTGAATTTACATCTCATGATATAACAAATATGCCCTAACAAATTCTGGACAGGGCAAAAATTTTGGCAGGGCATCGAATAGGGCAAAGGCTTTTTTTACCAGGACATTTGCAAATGGCGGGCCCTGGGGTAGCGCCGCCTCTGGTTGTCTGACTGTAACAGTTACATTACATACTTTTCTCTTATTAATGTTTTCATACGTGTATTAATATTTTGTACACGGGGACTCGTTTGTCGGGGCGCATTTGTCGAGGCGTAATTGTCGGGTCGCAATTGTCGGGGCGCAATTGTCTTGGGCGCTTATGTCGGTGCGCCGATTCCAGAAAAACAAGCCAGGGCTGACACTGTCGGCCTAAAGCAACACGTCGCGGAGCCTACCCACCTTCTGGGTGGCTGGCTCGATGTCATCGTCACCAGGGATGACTGTCACGTCGCTGATGTTACTGTCTTCTCACCTACTCTCTCTGACCATGGTCTTGTGGCTGCCACTATTCCTTTCATCTACGAGCCTCTTCTCGTCGCTGTCAGGCGGTTCCGGCATTGGAAAAGTCTTGACCGCTCTGCCTTCAGTTCAGCGCTCCGAGCTCATCCTCTCTCCGCGGATGTCAAGGCAGCCTCTCTGCTTTCTACTTCATGCTGTTCAGCTCTTATGAGTCTGCGATGTCCGGACTCATCGATGCCTTCCTCCCAGTGCGTACTATTCGAACGCGACATTGTCCGCTGTCTCCATGGTTCAACGCGGAATGTCGCGCGCTTCGACGTCAAGCGCGGCGCCTTGAGAGAATCTTCAGAAGAACGCGCTTGCCGGCTGACCAGGATTTCCTGGGTCCACTTTGTCCGGAGAATGCACGCCACCTACCGGGACATTGAGCGGGAATACTGGGAGGCCATCTTCACTCGCCAGTCGAAGGACCCGAAGAAGCTGTGGACCACCTTCAGCGGCCTCCTCGGTCGTCAAAGGGGTGGTCGTCAGTCGCATTCTCCTCCGCCCTTCTCTGCGGATGCGTTCCTAGAACGATTCTCCGCCAAAATATCATCAATCCGCGACGCTACCGCTGGTTCCTCTCATCCCGTCTACTCCACTACGGAATGTCGGCTTCCTACTCTTAATGAGCGTGGCCGGACAAAATGTCCCCAGATAAAATGTCCCGGACAAAATGTCCCGGACAAAATGTCCCTGGACAAAATGTCCACAGACAAAATGTCCCCAGACAAAATGTCCCCGGACAAAATGTCCTCGGACAAAATGTCCCCGGACAAAATGTCCCCGGACAAAATGTCTCTGGACAAACTGTCTCCGAAAAAAATGTCCCCCGGACAAAATGTCCCCGGACAAAATGTCCCAATTCGTAAAGTCCCCAGATGATTTGTCCCAGCAGAGAATGATTCTTCCCTAGATGCGCAGGACCGACTGCTCCAAATATATGGGAGCGGGTCATTTTTCGAAGATGAATATCGATGAATACATATCTTTAATACGTCATTCTTTGACAGATTAATGTTGAGCAGGAGTTCTTTTGTGATGTTGTTTAACATGCTTAGCCAAAATCTTTGGTAATAAAACAGTAAAATGATAGCATGTCTTCAGACTAGAGTGCTATCCACACAACGTTTATATTTCGCACACTTGCTCGTTAAACAAAACATAAAAGTCATTAGGCCTACGTTGTATAAACTGAAGTAGGCCTAAGTTATCTAATTAATTAGTCAGAAATGTTCTAAAAAATTGGAACTGTAAAAACAAAACTTCACCAAAGCGACCAAGGAGTAAAATTTAATTTATATATTTAATTAATATAGACTAGAGTGCACTTCGCACAACGTTTATATTTTGCACACATGCTATGTTGTTGAGTTATTGCATGGGATCCCGATTCCCATGGTCACTGACCTTGGTGAAGATATGTGTGGATATGTTGGTATTTCTTCTTACGTTGTGCCGGTGTCGCGTGACAGACTATCCGTCCTAAAACTATCCGGGTGATGAATAAATTTATCCGCTGGATGGAATATACCGGTATAGAGTATCCGGGGGATAAACCATTTCTATCCCCCATCGTGTAAAATCATCCCCGGGGTATTACAATTCACAGGTGTAAGATATCATTGAAATTGCGTATAACTGATAAATCTATGTTGTAATCAAAATTCAAAACCAGAAATACGTGAAGCAAGTGACTCCTACGTGTTCTACATAACACATAATATAACATAATCCTTTTTGGAACCAAGAATATGAACAATGCGTCAATGAGACAATAACCAATAAGAAATACAAGTTGGCTACAAAGGTAGGCCCAGACGGGAAAAAATCCCGCTAGTAGGGACACCTACTTACGTCTATAATTAAAACGGCGAAATGAACTTGCAAGGCTAAATAACATAAAGTTTGATAATACTGAGCGTGTAACTTTGATAACTGAACTAAGGACCGCCACAACCAGAGGCGGTAAAGAAGGAAAAAAGAACAGGAAGTCCCAGCTCACTTAGATGATACTGGGTGATAAGATAAAGAACATTAAGTGGCACTTAACTAGTAGTTAACCGGTGCGTGGGTAACAGTCATGTAGTGAAGTCATAGTCTATAAGGTACTGGCGCAGCAAGCTTTTGAACTCGGAGAGGGACCCAGTCTGTTGTAGTAAGGGAGGGAGAGCATTCCATACCTGTGGCCCAGAGACTTTAACAGAGAATCTTTGAGAATTGGTGTGAGCATAAGAAGTACGATACTTGCTTGAGTTCCTAGTGTTGTGGGAATGGATGTCAGAGCCCATACGAAAAGGGTCTTAAATGGGTAGGAGGTTCCGAGAAAATTTGTACATGAAGACACCAATCTGGTAGTCTTGTTATTTGTTTAATTTTTAATAGCCTATAGCTGGAAAAGATGGGTCCTGTGTGAGAGCCCCAGGGATAGCTGCCAATGAATCGTACTGGTCTTTTCTGCAAGATGACCAATTTTTGGAGTCTAGAGTTGTAAGTAGATGTCCATACGATGCTGCAATAAGACAAGTAGGGGTAGATTAGGGAGTAATAGAGTTGAATACGTACAGGGAGTGGGAGTTTATTAGATGCACGATTAATTACACCTATATATTTCGCAACTTTTGTAGAGATACATTTGATGTGCTGGTCCCAGGTTAGGTGTTGATCGACTATGGCCCCTAAGAACTTAGTACAGTTAACCTGAGTTATAGGAATATTATTTACTGATAGCCTTAGGGAGTTATCGGGTGGCCCCACCTTTCTGTGTGACTTAAAAAGGATGAGGGCGGTCTTATCTATATTTAAGGATAATTTATTCGATAGGAACCATGCGGCTACTCGTTTAAGTTCATTGTTTATAGTTAGTACAAGATTTGTGTAAGATTTATCAGAGTGAAAAACGATTGTGTCGTCAGCAAATAAGATGAAGGATAAGACTGATGAGGCATTAGGTAAGTCGTTGATATAAAGTAGGAAGAGTACAGAGGGCCTAAGTTAGAACCTTGGGGAACTCCAAATGTTACTGCTTTTACGCCATTACAAGATACTTATTGAAGTCGGTTTTCTAGGTAGCTTGCACCCCATGCTAACTGAGTTCCTCTTATTTCATAGTTAGATAAATTTGTGGAGAAGGATGTCATGATTTACCGTATCAAAGGCTTTTGCGAGGTCCAAGAAGATTCCTAAAGAATACGCATTATTTTCAAAAGAATCAGATATATTGTCGAACATATTTATAAGAGCTGTCCCGCCTGGAACCCATGCTGAGAAGGAAAGATAATATGAGATTTTTGTATATTATTAGTAAGCCTATTTGTCATTATTTTTTAAAGAATTTAGCGAAGTATGGAAGAATCGAAACGGGCCTATAGTTAGCGACTTCAATCCTATTGCCTTTTTATAGTTCGGAACAACTTTAGCTGTTTTAATTACCTGTGGCACCACACCCGCGTTTAGGGAGCAGTTAATGATCTCTGCTAAAGGAGAGGCTCTTAAAGACAAGCTGGTGGCGGCTATAGTGGGGTCAATGCCATCAGTTCCCCTGCTATGGGTTGTACGAATTGAGGAGCACAATGGTAGAAGTTCATCTGAGGAGGTGGGAATCGGGCCGAAGGAGCATTCATGGGAGGGCCAGGGTAGTCGGAAAATGAGGTCTGGGATGCAGGGATCTGGTCAGCAAGAGTCTGGGCAATGTTAGAAAAGAAGTTCTTGAGAGTAGTAGCAATGAGAAGGGGATCCTTACTTTCTATGTTGTCCACCTTAATGGATTCAATTCATTCATTCATTCATAGGATTTGATATAGCGCCTCTTCAAGATACCTGGTACCTACTCAGGGGCGCTCCCAGCTCAACCACAGCTAAAGAAATGAGACTTGAGGGACTTACAAAAAGCAGGTGAGTTTACCAGTGGCAGCAGGCGCAGGTTTAAAGGTAGGCCATTCCAGATGGAGGGTCCTACAACCGATAAGGCCCGACACTGTCTAATAGCAGTGCGAGCACGGGGGACTAAAAGCCCCCCTTGCCGAAGAGCGGAGAGATCGATGAGCTGAAATATCAGAGACAGGCCGACAAAGATCAGACAGGTAGGATGGAGCACAGTCTAGAAGGCACCGCCAGAAAAGTTCAGCAACCCGATAGGAGATGCGCTGAGAAACAGGGAGCCAGTGAAGGACATCACGCATAAAGGCAGAGACAGGAGCATGCTTAGGAAGGTGACCAATGAGGCGAGCCGCTGAGCGGAGAACCCTATTAAGGCGCCAAATTAGCTTAAGAGGCAGGCCTACAAGTACCGCACTGCAGTGATCAAGTCTACTGGTGACGAAAGCATGCACAAGAGCCACCGTAGCATTGTGAGAGAGAGAGAACGTGAGACAACTCGGAGTTGGCGTAACTGATAGTAACAACTACGAGTGACCAAATTAATATGCTGTGAGAAATTCAGCTCTTGGTCCAAAATTACTCCAAGGTCTCGAACTGCAAGAGAGAAAGAGATATGAGGAAAAGTCACCGCTAATAGACGCAGGTCAATGGACGCCAATTGCCTGCGGGTACCGATCCAGATAAACTGGGTCTTAGATTGATTCAAAAGCAAGCGATTTGAAGCCATCCATGATGAGAGAGAGTCAATCGCATGGGCCATCAGCGATGCAGAAGACGCTGCGTCGGTGGCGAGGCAGTGAGCATAGGCTTGCACGTCATCAGCCTAGAGCTGGTGCAGGAGGCCATTTGCGGACAGCAAGGAACTAATAACAGCTGTGTAAATAATGTACAGTAAAGGGCCCGACACTGAGCCCTGTGGCACACCAAAAGGGGCAGGGACCCAACGGGACCTAGAGGCGCTCAAACAGAAAGGAGCCAAGCCATTCTAAAGGAGCACCGGCCAACCCAAAAGAAGTAGAGAGGCGTTGGAGCAAGATAGGATGATCTACAGAGTCGAAAGCAGCACTAACGTCGAAAAGAGCCAAGAGAGTGACCTGACCACGGTCAAAGGCACCATAGAGATCAGATAGTAGACAGACCAGGAGTGCTGGGAGTGAAGCAGCTCATGCATGTGTAAATATGCAATTAATTGATTAGCGACAATGCGCTCTAATATTTTAGATAAAAATGTAACATTGGCAATTGGTCGGTAGCTGGCTGGATCATCTGGATCCAGACCTTCTCGCTTCAACGCTGGAAGCAGAATTGACCGCTTTTGAGAGGACGGAAAATGAGTGTCCTGGATCGACCGGTTGCATAGTGTAGTGAAGAACGGCAGGAAGTCATCAATGAGTTCTTGTACGAGAAATGTAGGAACAGGGTCCAGCTCACACGTCTTTGGCGCAGAGCTTAGGATGAGCCGACGTAACTCTAATCCAGTGACCTCATTTAAGACGGTAAGACGGTGATCGGTGACAGAGTATTCTGGTGGAGAAGAAGCTGAAGTAGCGTCGCGTATGGTTGAAACCTTGGTTGTATGCCGCTCCGGGAATGCGTCTGCAGTAAACGGCGGCAGAGACTGGGACTGCCGGCTGGCCGATCGTCGACCGAGGAGGCTGTTGAAAGTAGACCATAGTTTCTTAGGTTCCGTCGACTGGCGAGTAATGATAGCTTCCCAGTACTCACGCTCCCTGTCCCGGTAGGTAGAGTGCAACCTCCGGACGAAGTGAATCCAAGCAGTCTGGTCTTGTGGAGATCGCGTTCGCCTATAGATCCTCTCCAACCGCCTGGCTTGTCAATTGGTGGAACCCGATCGCCCAATTTTATTATAGTACGAATAAGGCTCCAAGTTTTTTAAGTTGCTACTATGCTTAGTAAATTCGACCAAATAGTAGCTTTTTCAGCGTTATTTCTTGTAGTTTTGAAGATATTTCTGAAGGTGGCAAATAGTTGCAAATCAGTTAACTGTTTATCTTAATACAAATGGTTTACTCCCTCCCCTCCAGTCAGGTGTTCGAAAAAACCATTCAACCGAGACCCTAATGGTTCGCCTCCTGTCTGATTATATGGTGCCATAGCTAGTGATCATGTTACTCTTTTGGCCCTTTTTGACGTTAGCTCTACATTTGACTCAGTTGACTACACCATCCTTCTCCAGCGTCTTTCGGTCTCATTTGGAGTCTTGGCAAACCATTAGACTGGCTCTGCTCTTTTCTTACCGGTCGCTCTAACTGTGTCTTGACTTGCTGTTCTAGGTCCTCCTGGGTTCCTGCTCTGCTTGGTGTTTCCCAGGAGTCTGTGCTTGGCCCATTGCTCTTCATTCTGTTCACTTCTGATATCAGTTATTTGTTGTGGTCTTGTGGACTACTGCATCACCTCTATGCTGATGACATACAAGCATACATCCATTGCCGTCCTAGAGAGGCAGCTGCTACTGTTGGCCTGATGTTCCATGCCATTGACACCCTTTCTGGATGGATGGCTTCTTATCGGTTTCTGCGGAACCCATCTAAAACTCAATTTATTTGGCTTGGTGGTCGCAGACAGCTGGCAAAGGTTGACCTGCACTTGTTAGCAGAGGCCTTTCCCATGTCTCCTTTTCGCTCACTATCCGGGATCTGGGGGTGACAATTGACCAAGAGCTTACTTTTTCTCAGCATGTTTACTTGGTCACCCGGAGTTGCTACTATCAGCTCCGGCAGTTGCCTGTTGTAATACGGTCCCTTTCTTATGACGCGGCGGTAATCCTTGTTCACGCTTTTATCTCCAGTAGAGTTGACTATTGCTGCTCTGTTCTCACTGGATATCCATTGGCTCTAATTGGGCGACTTGACCGGGTCCTTCGCTCTGGCGCTCAGCTCATTGCCCATATCCCAAACTGTGCACCAGTTTCAGCTTATATGCACGATGTCCTGTATTGGTTTCCTGCCTCGCAGCGCATCTCCTATAGGATTGCTTCTCTTGTTTGGCGGTCTCTCTCTGGTGAAGCTCCGTCTTACCTATCTGATCTCTGTTGTCCGCTCTCTGGCCTAATGTCCCGTCGAGTTCTGCGTTCTGCAACTGGAGGTGAGCTGTTGGTACCTCGGTCCCGCTCCTCAGTTTAACAGCGTCGTGCCTTCTCAGTGGCTGGCCCCTCTACGTGGAATTGGCTCCCACATTCTTTGCGCCTATTTCCACGAGGAAATTCACCTGTTTTCTACCGTCTCCTTAAGTCCTCTATTTTTAACCGTGGCTGGTCTAGGAGCACCTCTGAGTAGGTTTCTTGAAGAGGGGCTATATAAATTATCAAAATAAATCCTTCTAGGACCGGTTGTTATGTTAGGCTATAGGTACATGGTGTCTGTAGAGCGCCCTTGTAGCTGCATGGTCGCGTTACGGCGCTTTAGAAATTGTCCATGTTTTCATTGTTAGGCCTATTAATATTATTTGTCCACGTATACCAACACTAAGTAGCGTTATTGCTTTGCCCATGACCACGACTGCCATAGTTCTAAATTGAGTTAAATCGCACAGTTTGTAATTATGTTGCAGGGGAAACTTTTTTGACGAACGATAATTTCATACGACTCATGGGGATACTTTTGCACGAGGGTGGGTAGTCTCTCCCGTTCACATTCATGGCCGGATGCTGCATTCTACTAAGGGGATATAACTGTATCTGATGCTCTATTTTGTGACACCGGCTGACCCAAAACCATTTGCCGTCGGAAGATTAGCATGAAATGCTGCTGTATCTGATACTTTTGTCTGGGGACATTTTGTCCGGGGGACATTTTTTCGGAGACATTTTGTCCAGAGACATTTTTCCGGGGACATTTTGTCCGAGGACATTTTGTCTGGGGACATTTTGTCTGTGGACATTTTGTCCAGGGACATTTTGTCCGGGACATTATGTCCGGGACATTTTGTCCGGGGACATTTAGTCCTAGTACCCTTAATGAGATCACGAGCATGGAGTTACGTGAACTCATTCTTGCCTGCGCGCCGAAGACGTGCGAATTGGACCCTGCGCCAACGTTTCTGATTCAGGAGTTTATCGACGACCTTCCTCCGTTCCTCACGGTGCTGTGCAACTGCTCGATCCGTGAGGCCTGCCTACCAGCCTCTCAGAAACAGTCCATTCTTCTACCTGCCTTGAAGAGAGATGGCTTGGACCCAGGAGATCCAACCAATTACCGGCCTATCGCTAATGTTACTTTTCTATCTAAAATTCTAGAACGCATTGTAGCTAATCAGTTAATAGAATATCTAGACTTAAATGAATTGATTCCTGTTCAGCAGTCGGGCTTCCATAGAAATCACTCTACGGAGACCCTTCTGCTTCGCATTCTATCTGACTTCTATGGCGCCATGGATCGTGGTCAGATAACTCTCTTAGCCTATTTGATATGAGTTCTGCTTTTGACTCTGTGGACCATCCCATTCTTCTTCATCGCCTCTCCACCTCCTTTGGGTTGGTCAATCAGCCTTTGCAATGGCTCCGTTCCTTTTTATCTGAACGCACTAATTGCGTTGTCCTTGGCTCCTCTAGGTCCCTTTGGGTACCTGCTCCATTTGGCGTGCCTCAAGGCTCTGTCCTAGGCCCCTTGCTATATCTTCTGTACACGGCTGACATCAGTTCTGTATTGTCGTTTCAGGGGCTCCTACACCAACTCTATGCGGATGATGTGCAGGCCTACATCCATTCCCATGCCTCTGACGCGGTGGCCTCTGTTCGGCTGATGTGCCAAGCCATTGATGCCCTTTCCTTATGGATGGCCTCCAATCGGCTTCTCTTAAATCCTACGAAGACCCAATTTATATGGCTGGGCAGCCGTAGACAGCTAGCGGGCGTTGATTTGCACCTGCTAACCCGGATCTTCCCTAATATTACTTTTTCACTTACTGTCCGAGACCTCGGTATCACCCTTGACCAAGAACTTACTCTTTCGCAGCACGTGAACCTGCTTACCCGAAGCTGTTACTATCAGCTTCGTCAGCGTCGAGTGGTCTCTCGTTCTCTTTCACACGATGCTGCTGTGGTTCTCGTCCATGCTTTTGTTACCAGTCGAATTGACCATTGTTGCTCGATTCTAGCTGGTCTCCCACTCGGAGTCCTAGGGCGTCTGTATCGGGTTTTACGCTCAGCCGCTCGACTTGTCGGGTGTCTCCCCAAGTTCGCTCCTGTATCTGCCTACATGCGCGATGTGTTGCACTGGCTCCCTATCGCGCAGCGTATTTCCTATCGGATCGCTGCCTTAGTCTCTCGTTGTCTTCTAGGCTGCGCTCCATCTTACCTTCGTGACCTTTGCCGCCCGGTGTCCGACGTCGTAGCGCGTCGGGCACTACGCTCCTCGGCCAGAGGGGAGCTCTTGGTCCCGCGTGCTCGTTCTTCTATTGGGCAGCGCCGGGCTTTCTCAGTTGTGGGTCCCTCCACTTGGAATGGGCTCCCGCTGGAATTGCGATTACTACCTCTGAATAATTTGCCTGCATTTCATAAATCGCTCAAGTCTTTCTTTTTTAGCCGTGGCTGAACTGGGAGCCCACCTGAGTAGGTATCTTGAAGGAGCGCTATATAAATTTTCAGAATGAATGAATGAATGAATGAATATTAGTTGCAAATGAACCTGAACGCTGACGCCAAAACCCAACTTGCATCTGGAATTTCATGACTAAGGTCTTCAACATTACTGCTATACAATCGTAATCGTAATCTCAAAGCTTCTAAAGCGCTACTCGAAAGCCAAGTGCAGGGCACCAGGCTATTCACGAGCGCTACGTCAAATCAGAAAGGTTTCCATAGAGTATTCCAAAAGAGGTTCGAGTCCGGTTTCCAGAGGGCCACATCAAGAAGGAGGCAGACCGACAGAAATTCCGGACCCCTAGGCATAGCAGTCACGGGCCCCTAAACTATCATTAGGCTCTATGAGAAAAGTTGATTGCGGGTACGGCCCGGGCCTCGGAAAATCGCCGGGCCCCTCGGCATTTGCCCCCTTGCCCTCCCCTCTCGGCAGGCCTGGATGCAGAGCAGCTGTTAAGACGGGTCTCGTTTAGGATGAAAATTATTGGAAGGCGGAGGATCGGGTGAGTCGGAGCAGGAGTACTTGAAAAGGTCAGACTTAAGTTTTGAGTGGAAAAGTCGGGGGTGATAGATAGAGGAATATGAGGCGGAGGATGAAGGACAATAGTGCAAAAGACGCAATGTTATCCTAATTTAAGAAAGACTTTTGGCGTTAATGATTGTATACCAATCATAACAGTAAGCGAATGGTCAGAGAATCATATATTTAGTTCCGAAATTATATAATGAATAACTAGATAGTAAATAGTTGCCTAAATGCATTTTGTGTGTCCACTTTAGAACGATCCCCCATAATGAACACATGACCTTGGGTAGTACAGAGTGGCGATAACTATGCAACATACCAATGTAGTGCCAATGAGCCGCTTTAGTTGCCTCACTGATTCTTCTGGATATAGCTCACTCTGTGCTTCAACCCAATTCTTAAATATAAGCCTAAGAGAACTTGAAAGAGGGGTGGCTCAGTGGTAAGTTCGGCGCCTTGTGACCGAAGGGTTGCAGGTTCGAATCCCACTCTAGCCGCTGCGTACTGACCTTGGGCAAGTCCTTCACTCGCAATTGCTTGTGGCACTTCGGCGTGAAAATTCCGGTACAGTATCAAATGCTGTAGTCGGGAGCGCCTCTGAGTAGTAGTTGACTTCGAGAGGCGCTATAGAAATATCCGGAATAAAAATAATTATAACCTTTCAAGTAATTTTAAAAATCCCTGGTTTCTGAACAGTGGCGTAACAACCTAGCGGGGGCCCTTGGACAATTTAAGTTTGGGGCCCTTTTAGCAGTCATAGGCGCCCAGAGGAAGTTTTGTGGGGAGCAAAATTTTTGTAGAGAGGAGGAAAAAAATTTTTATGGGCAGCAAAATGACGTTTTTGCATAGAATTGTTGAATACGGAACATGTGGCAACTTTAAAAATAAATAATGGTCTAGGACTTACGTAAATAATTAAGTGTTTTTCGCATTGAAAATCGTGGCGGACTGTTGTAAAAATCATAAAAATCAATAGACTTTATTTTTGTAAAATATACGCAAAATCCAGGGTCCAAATTCCCCCTTTCCCCACAGAACGCCCATGTTAGCAGACCCTTTCTAGCTCTGAGCAATCAGCATGAAGTGTCAGCGACTTCAGTTTTCTTAGCCTCGGCATATGAAGGCGGGTGGCCAGTCCTCCCTCGCCGTTTCATCTTCCACCGACGGTATATACACGGTCAGTGTACTCGTTACAGCTGAGTTGGCGAGGGGCGCAGGTGGAGAAGAAATCTCTAACCAAATTTCTTGCCCTAACGGGAATTTGAACTCCCGAGCTCTTAGTTGACAGTCCAGCACGCTAACAACTACACTTTTGAGCACCTCCTAAGCTTGGGGGTACTTACTCATTAACATGTGAAAATATTAATATAGACATTAAAAACTGCAGTTAGATATAAAAACGAGTATTACGTTATCATAAATAATCCTTGACAATTCACATTAATAGTTCAAGACAAAGCAAGCAAGCCTATGCAACAAAAATGTATTGGGCAAGGGTTCCACGACAAATGGTTCACCGACAAATGGTTTGCGGACAAGTAGTTCACGGACAAATGGTTCACGATCTTCCAGTTTCTAGTTTGAGCCATATATGTAAAAATAACTGACTCGGAAATGGAACAGGAAGTGGAGGAACTTGATATCAACTTAGAGGACATAAACCAGCGGTTCTCAACCTTTTTAGGGTTGCGACCCCTTGATAATATATTTCATAATATTTTTCAACGTGTGGCGACTCCCAACAGTAAAATTGATTTGGTTACTCACCTTCGACGCCTTTTTGCTACCATTGTAGTGTACTAATGATAATTATATAAATATTAAATATTAAGAAACTACGCTGACAACATTTTTTACCAATTTCTGAAGGTTCCAACCTGCCCCTGGTAAATTGTAAGGCGACCCCCGTGTGGGTCGCGACCGTTGAGAACCGCTGACATAAACGAAGAGGAAGTGTGAAGGGCAATCAAGAATCTGAAAAATGGGAAGGCGGCGGGAGGCGATGGAATCAAGGCTGAGATGATCAAATATGGAGGCGAGGAGATGATAAGACAACTAACAAGCCTATGCAACGACATATGGAGAACAGGAAAGCTGCCAAAGACATGGAAGGAGGGTATTATCATCCCGATCCCCAAAAAAGGAGATTTGAGAGACTGTAACAACTGGAGAGGCATCACTTTGCTGTCGGTCCCGGGAAAGGTTATGGCCACGATAATGCTGAATAGAATGAGAACAGCTGTAGACGAGAGATTACGACAGGAGCAGGCGGGATTCAGACCGGGAAGATCGTGCTGGGAACAGATCTTCACACTCAGGCAAATAATAGAAAAGTCGCTTATGTACGAAAACATGTACTTATCAACTTCATCGACTTCAGAAAGGCTTTTGACAGCGTGCATAGAGAAGCACTATGGAAGATAATGAAAAGGTATGGACTACCAACCAAGATAATGGACATCATCTGCAGCTTCTATGATGGCAGTAGATGTGCGGTAAGACACGGAGGAGAAATAGGAGACTGGTTTCGGATTGTGACGGGAGTAAGACAGGGATGTGTGCTATCACCATTACTTTTTGCCCTGGTTGTAGACTGGATAGTGACGAAAGTAACGAAAGATGCATATATTGGACTGAAATGGGTGAATGGCGATAGGTTAGGGGACCTCGATTTTGCAGATGATATCGCCTTGCTTGACAATGAGTGGGAAGGCATGAAAGAACTTACATCCAGAGCACAAGAGGAGGCTGCAAAGATGGGACTCGCTATCAACCCTGGTAAAACAAAGATCATGAAGGTTGGCAAATGGAGTGGGGAAGACAGGATTGTTATCGATGGCGGAGAGTTAGAAGAGGTAGATGCATTCTGCTACCTGGGAAGTCTAATGACGGCAGATAGCAGATGCGAGAGGGAAATAAAAATGCGCATAGATAGGATTCACGTGTCAGCTGCCCGGGTTGGTCTCTGGTCAAGTTTCCAATTGGCAATTATTAAACAAGTAGCAATCAAAAAGTTTCTTTAAAACGGGACTTAACTGTATACTGTGTCCCCTTTACTGTTACTTGGGCACTGGGCAGCTACCCGCCGGCAGCGATTATAAAACAGCGGGCTACTTAGGTAAACACGTAAGCCCTGAATAGTTTTCTATGATGCTGAAACGCACTGTTAGGCTGACGAATGCTAGTCTGGTTTTCTGTGGTGGATCTCCCTTTCGAGGTGATGGCTGTTTTTTAGGTGGCGGATCTCATAATTTGGGTGGCAGGTCTCACAATGCAGGTGGCGGATCTCAAATCAGAGGTACCGGATCTGAGATCCGGCAGGATCCGGTGAATTTAACCACTGGGTCAACTAATGATGCTTTGATGAGTGAGCTCCCAAGAACAGAACCTTGCGGAACACCACAGGTGAGAGGGCATGATTGGGATGAGGTTTCTGATGTCTTAACGGAGAAGGACCGGGAAGGGAGATAGGATTGAATTTATGAGGAGAGCAGTGTTAGTAAACCGAACCAGGTTGACATTCTTTGAAGTAAGATGTTGTGATCAATGGTATCGAACGTTGCAGAAATATCAAGGAGGCAGAGACAAGAGACCTGTTGATGAGAGATAGCAGAAACAAGTTTATTGTATAGGGAATTGAGTAGGGTTTCGGCTGAGCGCCGGTAAGATCAGACTGGTGTGAGTTGAGGAGTGAGTTGGAAGTCAGGTAGTAATTGATCCAAGGAAGGACTGCTTCTTCTCTTCGTCCTCTTCGTTCCTCTGACCGTTTGGACCTCCTCGTTCCCCGTGGCAGGACTTCTCTGGCTCAATCTAGGTCTTTCACTTCCATTGGCCCTGCTCTTTGGAATGAGCTTCCTCCGTTCGTTCGTTCTTCAATTCTCTCAGGTAACGTCTCTTCCTCTTTAACCTTTCTTAAAACTTGCTTTTTCTCACGGGGTCTCTCGCACTGGCAGCGCTTCTGAATGGCCCGCCCGCTAGAAGCGCTTTATATATATCCGAATACAATACAATATGCGATCAGTTAGTTTAAAGATGAATGACAGGTTAGAGAGAAGTCGGTAGTTAGAAAGGATTTCTTTATCCAGTGATGGTTTCTTGAGGAGTGGAGTGAGTAAGGAGTGTTTGAAAAGGAGGGAAAATTGCCAGTAAATACGAAGAGGTTGAAAATTGTGGTAATGATGGAAACTAGGATAGATGCGCAGTCTTTCAGAAAGGAGGTAGGTATAGGATCGAATTCGCATACTTGTTTGGAAGAGATTGTAATAAATGTGATACTTCAGTCTCTGATGTTGGATGGAACTTAGATGCTGATCATTGAGGTGTGAATGGTGTAGAATCATGCGTAGAGAAGAGGGTTTCTGCAGGTGTATTGAGGGCGATTTTGAAAAGGAATGATCGAAGAGAGAAGGAGGGTAGACATTTTGCCGGAAAAAAGAGCAGAACGACTCAGCGATTGAAGAAGGTGGTGAGAGAGTTTGAAAGTGGGCTGGAGGAGTTCAGATAGAGGAGTTGGTTTATAGTTTCCAGCAAGGCCAGGAGTAGAGGATCGGGAATGAACTAATTTGCAGTAAATCTCTTTGAGCCTGAGCCAGTAGGTTGTGGTACTTATTTGTGGCAGCTTACAGGGCAGAGTTGGGGTCACGAGTGCACCTAGCTCTTCTTTCTTATTTCGTTATTTCTCAACAACCCATCGTTCCTGTTATTTGAAATGTTAAACTAGGTTACGCTATATTCGTAATTTGTTACAGGCCATATTTCAAATTCCTCTTTTGCTTTCCTTTGTACACAGATTCCTGCAATTTCCTGTGTTCACTTTCACCGCTCGCCATTTTGAACCATAATCATTTTTTTGCTATTTCCTCTTCTGGTCCTCTGCTTCACAGTAAATCCCGTCGGGTCTGCTCATCAACTCTCAGCCCCAGTTTCACACTACCAGCTGCAAACCTACAGTATAGTCACCTACTTCCCGTCCCCTCTGCTTCATTCTTTGACGGTCGCCGTCCGACGCTACACTCGTTCGCCAAAATCCCACTAGCATTGTTGCTTACAATACTACTTTCTGATGACATCCATCTCAACCCCGGCCCGTACACTGCGTACAGACGTTCTACAACCAGCTCTACCTCTTTCTCAGCCACGTCCACTAGCAGGAAATTACTTCTCCATTCGCTTAACAACAGATCGCTACTAAACCCTACAAAAATTTCTCTCCTGCTGCCGCCCTCCGGACCTCATTGCCCTCACAGGAACTTGGATCACCGCCTCATCTACTAACGACCCATCTCTCTGACTGCATTCCGCGTGGTTTCTTCCTACACAGTGCTCCTCGTATAACGTCCACATCTAAGTCCTCAGAAACCCTTGGCGGCGGCATCGCTTTATTTATTCCGGATATTTCTTTAGCGCCACTCGAAGTCAACTACTACTCAGAGGCGCTCCCGACTACAGCATTTGATACTGTGCCGGAATTTTCACGCCGAAGCGCCACGAGCAGTTGCGAGTGAAGGACTTGCCCAAGGTCCGTACGCAGCGGCTAGAGTGGGATTCGAACCTGCAACCCTCTGGTAACAATGCACCGAACTTACCACTGAGCCATCACGCCTTTCATGGTTCGTGAACTGGCCGTCGTCCTCAACTTCTCCCGTCATGTCTTTAGATCCTTTGAATGTGCCTCTATCACTCTCCGACTCGGCTCTGACCTGCAGTCTTCAACATCTACAGTCCTCCTGCATCGTCTTCCTACTCCTCCAAACCCTTTGTGTTTCTTGTTCCCACTACTCCTAGCGAGTTCATACTCTCTGGATACTTCAACATCCATGTTGACCAACCACTTGATCACCTTGCATCTGACTTTCTGAATCTCCTCTTCTCGGTCAACCTCATTCTACATATCAACTTTCCGACTCACATCAAGAACCACATCCTTGACCCCATCATCACATCCTCAACTTCGCTTCTACCCCCTAAACTGTCTCACTCCGTTCTCAACATCACAGACCGTTACTTAATCATTGGAGAACTGGAAATTAAACCTTTTCCTCGGCCTCCTGCATCCTCATATTCTTCCGACGCATTGGATTCATCGAGCGGAAGGCCTTCGTGCAAGATATCCTTCACTCCCAACTGGTTATTAACCCTTGTCACGGTCACAGCATTCGTGACAATGGCGATCTGTAGCACACAGGGCGCTACAGAAGCTGGACCTGTGGTACTCGCCGTTCAACCGTCAGAGGTCATTGAGTTCGTCAACGGGCGAAAGGCCATTAACTCATCGTCGGTCGGATAACGGTTCCCACCGGGGCATCAAGGGCGAGCTGCGAAGGTGGACCGCAGATGGCGCCCGTTGCTAATTGATTGGACACGGTCAATCTCCTGCGCCCGACCACAGAGGACGGTCTTTTAATTATGACCGTTGGCACGTCGTTAAGACGATAAGCGAACTGTATATAAGGCCGACAAAGGCTGGCCGAAGGAGGACACTGGCGGAGGACACTGGCGGAGCGACATCTGACGGCAACTGTGCGAACACGCTTTGCCCAAGATGGTGCTAGTAAAAATTACGTAGATATTAATAGCGGTATAAATAAAGTTTCAAAGACTGGTGACATTATGACCGGCATCTATTTTTAAGTGTGGGCTCGGATCGTCAACGTAATATAGGGTGTAAGGATCTATGCGGAAACAAACTGTTTGCTTTGATACTGGGTAATCTGTTAAACAAAATAGAAGGTTATTTAAACCAATCAATCAATCAATTAGACATTTATATAGCGCACTCTTCAAGGCAACTATTCAGAGGCGCTCCCAGCCCAACCTCGACGAAAGAGAACAGCCTTAAGAGCAGAGAAGAAAGAGGTGGATGAGTCTCGAGGGAGAGACCGCAGTCCAACAGGAAGGCGATTCCAGATAGTGGGACCGGCAACGGAGAATGCTCGCTGTTGCATGGTTGCAGTGCGAGCGAAAGGAACATGTAAGTCACCGCGGGCGGTGGAACGGAGTGAACGGCGACCAAGAAGTGCGGACGCTGGAAAACAAAGCTCACGTAGATAGAAAGGAGCGCGGCCAAGCTGACACTGCCAGACAATAGAAGCCACCCGATATACAATGCGTTGCGAAAAAGGAAGCCAGTGGAGGACGTAACGCATGTTGTCAGACACGTGACCAAACTTAGGGATGCGCCCAACGAGGCGCGCAGCAGAGCGTAGAACGCGTTCAAGGCAATCGAGTGTGAGGGAGACCAATATAGAGAGAACAGCAGTAATCAAGTCGACAGATAATGAAAGCATGAACAACAGTAGCTGCGTGCTTGGGAGAGAGAGAGCGGGAGACCACACGGAGCTGGCGTAACTGGAAATAACAACCCCGGCTCAGCTGCGAAATATGCTGGGAGAGGGTGAGTTCAGAGTCCAAGGTGACACCAAGGTCACGGACAGAAGTGGAGAAGACGACATTAGGGAATTCAGTAGCAAGGCAGCAAGATCAATCTTATCAAGTTGCCTGCGAGTACCCAGCCATATATATTGGGTCTTGGAGGGGTTCAGACGGAGGCGGTTAGAAGACATCCAGGCTACCAATGAGTCAGTAGAGAGGCACATAAGGCGGACTGTAGTGGCGGCATCAGAGGCAGAGCAATGAGTGTAAGCCTGTACATCATCAGCATAAAGCTGGTTAGACAGAGAGCAGGAAGTAAGAAGATGGCAAAGATCCGAGGTGAAAATGATATATAAGAGGGGACCCAAAACGGAACCCTGAGGAAGGCCGATCCGGACTGGGACCCAAGGGGACCTAGTGGAACCATAAATAACAGAAGATGAGCGGTTATGTAAATAGGAGGCCAGCCATTCTAGGGGCTTTCCAGAAAGGCCAAAAGATGTGGATAGACGGAGGAGGAGGATGTCATGATCGACCGAGTCAAAGGCTGCTGTGACGTCAAAGAGTGCGAGCAGACAGCCTATAACGTTGCAATCGATCGAAGGTTTCTTATGCAAAGTGGGAACGGAAAATATAATTCGAATCGGTAAATCGTCCAGTAACCATAAAATCGATGTTTACCAAGATTTCGTTATGAGACAAAAATCTATAACCGATTTAAAAGACCCCGTTAATCCTCAAGATGCCTCCACAAAAAATTATGTAGATAACGCACTTAATAGAGCGGATAATAAAAAGTGTCATATCGGATACATACCTATTTTGGAGGCTGACGAAAGTGTTACCGGTTTTATCGCAAGTGCCAGTTCAATTGTTACTGACAAGTATCAAGCGTATGGAGCTTTCAATAGCCTAAATGCAGATGGCTTGAATGGAACTTGGATAGCGGATAGTAGATCAATCCTAAATGTCTGGCTGCAGATAAAATGTCCTGAGCCAGTTAAAATTTGGAGAATTGCGTTGAGAGCGATAAGACGCAACAGAGGCGCACACCAGATTACAAACTGGATTTTAAACGGAGGTAATAATGGATCAACGTTTACCCAATTACTAAGATCGACGCAGGCATTATTAAACATCGAATCTGCTCCGTCATTTTTTAATGTTTCAACGAATACTGCGTACCAGTATTACAGACTTTCTGTAACAAGCAATCCCAGTCACACTGTGGTAGGAATAGAAGTCCTACAATTATACGTATACGATACGTAAATATTTAAGAGTTAAAAAAATACACGTTTGGCGAGATTAGTTTCAATCTTACATTTCTGCAAGATCTAATTACGCAGACGCCATGGGAAGGCTCTCGCACCTGTCTCCATGGGTTGTGTTTTTCGTTTTGTTTTGTTTTCCTTTTTTTTCCTTAAATCTTTGTGGTCATTTATATTTTAATTTTAATTTTTTTGGATTTTTTTCCCGATTTCCTTTCTAAGGCAGCTATGCAGTGGCTTGAGGTAGATTTGAACCAGCGACCCTCAGGTCACATGGCACAGAACGTACCGCTATACCAACGCACAGCGACATAATTGAACGCTTTGGCTTGATGTAGTTTCGAACCTGCGACCCTACGGTCACAGGCACAAACATACCGCATCCGCGTTCGATTATGTCGACGATAGTTCTACACATCGCCGCCTACCTCGACGGCGTCCTCCAGACAGGCAATGTCTGAGTCGATATTGTTCCGAATCACTGTTTCCGTGCGCAGTTTTCTAGCCAAAATTCGCATCTGTTCTTCAATTCTTTTGATTTTTTTCTCAACACGTTCTTTTTCCACTTTTGTTCGACTCAAACAGAGCTCCGCCTGGGTCTTTGACGTCTTATTTTCCCTTGCTAAACTGTCTAGAAAATCCTCAACTAAGTTATCCCCCATTTTAGAAATTTTGTAAACTCACCCACAAGCAACGAAAAACCCAACCGCAATGCGGAATCCAGTCCTTCGCTCAATCTTATAGCCGACGATGTAGCCTTCCGCGCCGCAGTCAAATCGATATTCTTGCGCAACGCCGTCAGAGAAAGGAGGCGACCCAGCAACAGGGCGGCTGCTGCAGAATATCATGGCACGCCGACGGATTCAATATTCTGTTTACAGGAACGGCTGACTTCGTTCATTGTCTTTTGAGACCCAAAGATATTCTTGGTCTAGAGAATTATTATTTTATTTATAATATATATGCAGCGTGTATGTGTAGCCTTTTTTTCTTAAGAAGGGAATCTTCTGGTTTGGAGAGGTAGACGTACAAAAAGACAGACAGAGCCAGTGTATGTGTGTGCAGGTGTGTGTGTGTGTGTGTAAGTGCGCGCGCGCGTGAGTGTGTGTGTGTGTGTGTGTGAGTGAATTATTATTTTATTCATAATATATATATATATATGCAGGTTGATAGATAGACAGACAGACAGACATACATACATACACACATACATCAACGTGGAATTAATCAGATTGCGTCCACAGCTTCATCTTCTGAGTGCTGTGCAAATATGCCGATAACGCGTTGTGTGTTATCTCATAATGCGTCTTACCAGCATGTGCGAGCGATCGCACATGCTGGTAAAAAGTCCTGTTTGCTATGCCGAGGAAAGCATTAATTATGGTCCATATGATCCACTCTTACCAATTTTCATTTCATCACTCCTTCTTTCTGTCGATCCTTTGTTTCTCTCCCTTATTCCTCATTCCGAGCTTTCTGCTTTCTTTCGTATTTCCTTCCTTCGTTCTTTCCATATTCCCTTTCTTTCTTAATTTCATTCGTTTCTTTTTTAATCATTCCTTTATTACTTTCCTTTCTTTCCTTTATTCATAACTCCTCTTCTTCTATAGCGTCCCTTCAAGATGCCTATCCTATAAACACATAAATACATATATGGGTCATTATCCGAAATCTTACAAATTTCGTCTCCGAAAAACCCAAAAAAATTTTTCACAAAATTGGTTGCAAGTGTTTTTTTAAGTCACGTACATAGTTAAATTTAACTAATTTGAAAGAAATCCACTATATTTTTAATCATAAGTTAATTTTTTTAGAATTTATAAAGTCAAAATTCCTTTTTTTTTCATTATAATCCGGCCTTTTTGTGTAATCATATTTCATCGCAGGGACCTGAAATATTCCTCTGGTACTTATAAAATGGCAATTTCCTAAAAGTAGATGATACCAGCATTAAGTAGGAATACAACAGGCCTTTCCTTCACGTAATATATTAGTCTGGTGTCAAGAAATTAAGACATTTTTCGAAATTATTCAAAAAAAGAAATATTAGTTTTAGCTGCAGAAAAAAATCTGTGCAGCATTACCTATAACTGTATGTTATATGCATTAGATACAAGTTGAACAACATTTTAAGAGTTGCTAGTAAATTATAATCACATGCAATTTATTTTTATATCAAATAATTCACAAAAAATACATGTAATTCACTCTTAGCAATGCGTCATTACCATCCGTGGCAAGATGCGACTGTCATGAGAAAATAGCAGAAATCTGATGTATTCGGATGGTAATGATGAAAAACAACCGCTGGATGGTAATGATAAAATGATGAAATTTATGTCATCCGTCAAATATTTTCACTTAAATTACTTTATCAGATAGGTAATTTAAATCAGTTCAACAAAAGCGGTAAATAAAATAAGTTGTCAATGTTATAATCTACCTAAACCAGGAAATACAACACGAGATGGTAATGAAACAGAAATTTACTTTTTTTGTAATTTGGAACACACAAACTTAAATTAAAAATAAAACATTATGAATTTCAACATAAATCTGTGTGATTCCATTAATAGTTGACAATATCTTGTTCCTGATGTTTTTCTTTAGTAAGTAAGCACGTTCTGTAAAAGTTATAGGCTTCCCAAAAATTGGGATGGCTATGATGCTTATTTCTATTGACAAGTATAAAAAGGCTCTAAAGAAATAAATATTACGAATATGAGTCTAAATGTTTCATTATTGCATATGCCAGCTACTAATTAATCAAAATAATATACCTCTGTTACAGGTTGTAATGGAATAAATTTGCGTAAAAGTGGAATTTAATGCATTGTACACCGTCTCGGACAGTGGATGGTAATGATATTTTGAATACATTTAGTAATTTATTTCAAAATTTCCAAAATCCAGCAGCTACAACAATGATGGGAAATGTCAATCTGCTCATTCTTTGAAGGATAGGCAAAAAAATTTGAAGAAATTATCGAAAAAACAAAAAAACCAGCTTGGGACATCAATTCTGCACTTTTCGGATAATGACCCATATAAGCACACACATTCCTATAAGCACATATGTTCACAAGCACACTAGCACACCTACACATTCACAGAACCATTCACACAGTCATTAACCGATAGTCATTAACCGATCGTCATTATCTTAACTAGCTAACTACCGTTACCACATCGTATTTCACAAGTCAAGCGACGTCAACAGATCACTTTCGCTCCTCCGATAGCCACAAAAATGGCTTTTTTTATTTAGGATATTTCTATAGCGCCTCCTGTAGTCAACTACTACTCAGAGGCGCTCCCGACTACAGCATTTGATACTGTGCCGGAATTTTCACGCCGATGCGCCACGAGCAATTGCGAGTGAAGGACTTGCCCAAGGTCCGAACGCAGCGGCTAGAGTGGGATTCGAACCTGCAACCCTCCGGTCACAAAGCGCCGAACTTACCACTGAGCCACCACGCCCCTTACCACTGAGCCACCACGCTATATAATTACAGCCATCGATCCAGCTATAACGAACGCTTTAGCAAGAAGTTTGACCTAGTTTCAAATTTGCGCGACCTCTCTGTGCATGTGTAATTTCTTTGACCGGTCAAATTCGTTTGACCTATTTTGACGACCAATGAGAGCTTACGTTGCCCGACAACGGCGAATCACCAAGCCCCTGCCAATCTGTTGCTCTGGAAATCCAACAGGTCGCAGACAGACTATATACGACACACACGCACAAATAGGCCTACACCACAAATACATTCACACAGACGTGTCACGTGACCGATAGTCATTAACCGATCTTCATTAACCGATCTTCATTATCTTAACTAGCTAAATATTACCACGTCGTATTTTACAAGTACTTTCACGCGACGTCAACAGATCACAGTCGCTCCTCCGATAGCCACAAAAATTACTAATTAATTAATTAATTGATTAATTCATTAATATTAATGACCTATTCATTAATTAATTACCTATTAATTAACTAATGTGCTAGAATCGAACAAGATCTCCTACTGATTTGAGCTAAGGAGTGGTATGGTAATGTTTGGGGTTTTTAGTCACAGCACGGGCGAGAGCATTATTAAAAAAATATACAATACAGTACATCTGTATTTTTGATATTGCCCTCTTTCCAAAGCTCAGAAGTGCACACCACCATAAGAATCAGCGTATACTGCAGTTTGATATGATGCCAGTAATAATAATGCCAGTGGTAGTAATCGTTTATTATTATAAATTTAGTTTGACACACCGCAAACCATTACAGTAAAAGCAGAAGCATATTAATACAGAGATGCAACAATATAAAGCCCTATACAAATCAATCGATATAAATCAATAATTATAATATTTTAAACAAGTCCCTAAAAAGAGAATAATCATTCTTAAATGGTGAAATAGCATGTATAAAAACAATAATAGGATTAAGCAATAATAATAAGAAAATTACACTAATCAATCTACTAAAGTTTTAATATTTTTACAGAAGACCCTGGAAATAAAATTTTTATTATCCTTAAAAGGCAATAAGAAATCATGTTGCCTAGGTCTTAAGCTGTGAGAACGCTCAACCGTAGGAAGGAAAATAGGTCTAAGTACATGGATTGAAGATCGGATGACAGACCGAAGTAGGTATCAATACCAACAGTATAATATCAATAACTTTTCTGCAGTTTAAAATCAATTTAACTAAACATTAAGCTAATTAACAGAAATTAAAAATAACTCAATATTTATGAGTTAAGTAAAGTAAGTAAGTATATTCTTTACTGTACCAATTGCATAAACGCACTTTGACTGTACATATATCTAAGCGGAGTATAACATTCTAGTTATAAACCATTTTCTTGCCATGGAGAGCGTTTGCTGTCGTCGCGTGCCGCATAAACGCAGACATTCAACAACCAATCCACGCGCAGTAAACAATTAAAACAATTAGTTTGCAACAAAGTGCGTAAAGGGCTAGTTCTAATAATTTTTTTCAATTTTGAATCGAAATTTTTTTCGAATCATATTATTTTCGAATCGAATACCGCTGTCCGATTCGTTTTCGAATCGAACATCGAAGCTTTGCAGGTCCCTATGTCTATGTTCAGGAATAGCGAATTGGAGTAGTCTAATTTAACGTAAAGTATAGATATAGCGATTGTAGATGCAGTTTGAAGTCGTGCACAGGGCGGATTATGCGAAGGTCACGGATTTGCATGAAGCAAGAGCGGGAAAGACGGATGATGTTATCGGAGAAGCAAAGGTTTGGTCACAAATCACACCTACGTTGCGGACAAGAGTATTTGAATTAAATGTGTGGGTGGAAGCAGAGTCAAGGTCGAGAGAAATAGAGGGATCTGTAAGTTCCTTGAGTTCGTCACTCAGGCTATAAGTGTGAAATCAGTTTTAGACGGATTCAAGCACGGGAGAGTTGATGCCATCCAGGAGGAAATTTGAACAACCGCATGGAGAAGATGATCAGTGGAGTGGGAGAAGCTGCTTGGGGAGAAAGAGACGAATAGTTGGGTGTCGTCAGCCATCATATAGTGGTTAAATTGTTCTTCCAGAGGTGGTGCCGGGTCTCTAAATTAGTGCAAATCCAGAAACCTCTGCGGCTAAGCTTGAAATACGAAGTGCGTGAAACACGACACATTTTCCATTATTGCAAGCAAAAACATTAACAATTAAGAATGAAACATTATTTAACATAAAATGTTACAGAAGACTAGTCTTTGATCGACATGTCGGTGCAATAACATACAAAACACATATGAACAAATACCAAATAACTAATATGCAGAATACTTTAAAATTGAAGAGCTCAGTAGGGCCTATGTAAAGCAGTCTGACTAGCCTTAGAGCATAACAGATGTAAGCCCAGCGAAAAGCTGAAAATTAAGCACGAGTTTCAATACTATCAATAATTATGTCAATGCCACAACATGTTGACTTAGAAACATTTCCACACTGCCCTGCATGCTTCTGTGGCTGTGCACGTTTTCGGTGATTTGCACTTTCCTAAATAATCTTTTGCTGCATGACGACTCTTAGCAATCGATGACTGCACATTCGATAGTGGATTCCACTCGTTCAAAGACGGCCCAACAATGGAAATTAAAAGAAGAGGAAAATATTTTCTACACTTATACAAGACATTAAAGGTGTGTAAATTAAGTTTAATATTCTAAATCCACATTCACCTTCAGCAGTGTGGGGATAGCACCGATAAGCCTTGTAAAGTTCTTCCCTGAAACCTCAGCTCCTTTCACACATTTGAAGTCTGTGAGCCTGTTTTAAGTCATTAGTATATGAAGCCAAAACTTATAGACATACTGCATTTCAGCCTCAGTTCATTTTCCCCAAACAGTATTTCTGATGAGCAGTCTTATTGTTCTCTCAGACTCTGGCATAAGTTGTGCAGAAATAGAATCAACCAGAGCTCGATAGAACAGTTTTTGCCTATTTCTGTGTATGCTTTTGACTTTCACCGGAACCAGGAAGCTATTTTCGAAAACAAAATTATTTGCGCAGATAGCCTTTTCGGAATATTTTCCGAATATAATATTCAGGAAATTTTGCGACTAGTTCATACTACTTTTCTGGATTTCGAGCGGTTGGTTGGAATAATTATTGTGTTTCGGGGATCGGGTCAGTTTTATATTTCACAGTTCACGAAACTCATCAGTTCATCTAACTCATCGTCAGTTCATCACAGAATTGGGATTCGGCGATTCGGCTACAGCCCCAGTAACCTTGTCCTTGCTAATGCCCTAACAAATTACAATAAAACACAAAACTCACCTCTTGCCAGACATTATGCTTGCAAAGAAATCTTTCAGCTTTCTTTGCACGATGTCCAATTTTCTTTTGTATTGTACTGTACATCGTTTATTCAAAATCAAACATTGCTGTCGGAACGCTAGAATTTAAAGCGATTCATGAGTAGGCCTATCACCTGACAACTGTTAGGCCTATATAGAATACTGTATCTACTTTGGCAGGATGGATTAAGTTAATGCTAGCAGCATAAAATGAGATTTATCTAATCGTCCACATGCAGCCCAGCTTAACTGCTTGCCAGGGCTTTATTGGTAAGATTAGAAGCGAGTACACGGTACCGGTTAGTGAAAACATTACGGTTTCCGAGGTTATAACCTGTGACTGGTCGTTCTAGACACATGAGACATTATCTGCAAACTGCTGGCGCGATAACAGTAATTAATGAATTAATGAAAGGAAGTGTTATTTCTGTTTTTCAAATGATTCCAACTAAAGCCTTCCGAAATTCCGGAAACGATTCATTAGTGAAGCCAACTAGGCCTATTGCGTAATCGCCCGGATGTAGGTCCTAATCTACTTCTGTTGCCACAGCCTTGGGCTCAGAGGCGGTGATCTTGCTTGACAGATGGGAGACGGCGATCTGGTTTGACATGTGGCGACATCTTTGAACTGGGTCGACATTGACCTCTTTTTTGAGTGCACGAAAAATGCGTTAAAAATTCAAGGAGCAGGCACTGTGTAATGGCATGTAGATATATATTTTCATAAAATTATATAACCGCATGCAAACTAATTTAAATCTAAAGTTAACTGGTATTTATTAGTTAGTAACATAGTGCGAAACAACATAATCAGAATAATAATCAACAAAACATATTAGTGATTGTTAGATGTTGGTGGCGACGTGTTCACGTGTCAGCTGCCCGGGTTGGTCTCTGGTCAAGTTTCCAATTGGCAATTATTAAACAAGTAGCAATCAAAAAGTTTCTTTAAAACGGGACTTAACTGTATACTGTGTCCCCTTTACTGTTACTTGGGCACTGGGCAGCTACCCGCCGGCAGCGATTATAAAACAGCGGGCTACTTAGGTAAACACGTAAGCCCTGAATAGTTTTCTATGATGCTGGTGAATATTGAAACGCACTGTTAGGCTGACGAATGCTAGTCTGGTTTTCTGTGGTGGATCTCCCTTTCGAGGTGATGGCTGTTTTTTAGGTGGCGGATCTCATAATTTGGGTGGCAGGTCTCACAATGCAGGTGGCGGATCTCAAATCAGAGGTACCGGATCTGAGATCCGGCAGGATCCGGTGAATTTAACCACTGGGTCAACTAATGATGCTTTGATGAGTGAGCTCCCAAGAACAGAACCTTGCGGAACACCACAGGTGAGAGGGCATGATTGGGATGAGGTTTCCGATGTCTTAACGGAGAAGGACCGGGAAGGGAGATAGGATTGAATTTATGAGGAGAGCAGTGTTAGTAAACCGAACCAGGTTGACATTCTTTGAAGTAAGATGTTGTGATCAATGGTATCGAACGTTGCAGAAATATCAAGGAGGCAGAGACAAGAGACCTGTTGATGAGAGATAGCAGAAACAAGTTTATTGTATAGGGAATTGAGTAGGGTTTCGGCTGAGCGCCGGTAAGATCAGACTGGTGTGAGTTGAGGAGTGAGTTGGAAGTCAGGTAGTAATTGATCCAAGGAAGGACTGCTTCTTCTCTTCGTCCTCTTCGTTCCTCTGACCGTTTGGACCTCCTCGTTCCCCGTGGCAGGACTTCTCTGGCTCAATCTAGGTCTTTCACTTCCATTGGCCCTGCTCTTTGGAATGAGCTTCCTCCGTTCGTTCGTTCTTCAATTCTCTCAGGTAACGTCTCTTCCTCTTTAACCTTTCTTAAAACTTGCTTTTTCTCACGGGGTCTCTCGCACTGGCAGCGCTTCTGAATGGCCCGCCCGCTAGAAGCGCTTTATATATATATATCCGAATACAATACAATATGCGATCAGTTAGTTTAAAGATGAATGACAGGTTAGAGAGAAGTCGGTAGTTAGAAAGGATTTCTTTATCCAGTGATGGTTTCTTGAGGAGTGGAGTGAGTAAGGAGTGTTTGAAAAGGAGGGAAAATTGCCAGTAAATACGAAGAGGTTGAAAATTGTGGTAATGATGGAAACTAGGATAGATGCGCAGTCTTTCAGAAAGGAGGTAGGTATAGGATCGAATTCGCATACTTGTTTGGAAGAGATTGTAATAAATGTGATACTTCAGTCTCTGATGTTGGATGGAACTTAGATGCTGATCATTGAGGTGTGAATGGTGTAGAATCATGCGTAGAGAAGAGGGTTTCTGCAGGTGGATTGAGGGCGATTTTGAAAAGGAATGATCGAAGAGAGAAGGAGGGTAGACATTTTGCCGGAAAAAAGAGCAGAACGACTCAGCGATTGAAGAAGGTGGTGAGAGAGTTTGAAAGTGGGCTGGAGGAGTTCAGATAGAGGAGTTGGTTTATAGTTTCCAGCAAGGCCAGGATTAGAGGATCGGGAATGAACTAATTTGCAGTAAATCTCTTTGAGCCTGAGCCAGTAGGTTGTGGTACTTATTTGTGGCAGCTTACAGGGCAGAGTTGGGGATCACGAGTGCACCTAGCTCTTCTTTCTCATTTCGTTATTTCTCAACAACCCATCGTTCCTGTTATTTGAAATGTTAAACTAAGTTACGCTATATTCGTAATTTGTTACAGGCCATATTTCAAATTCCTCTTTTGCTTTCCTTTGTACACAGATTCCTGCACTTTCCTGTGTTCACTTTCACCGCTCGCCATTTTGAACCATAATCATTTTTTTGCTATTTCCTCTTCTGGTCCTCTGCTTCACAGTAAATCCCGTCGGGTCTGCTCATCAACTCTCAGCCCCAGTTTCACACTACCAACTGCAAACCTACAGTACAGTACAGTCACCTACTCTCCGTCCCTCTGCTTTATTCTTTCACGGTCGCCATCCGACGCTACACTCGTTCGCCAAAATCCCACTAGCATTGTTGCTTATAATACTACTTTCTGATGACATCCATCTCAACCCTGGCCCGTACACTGCGTACAGCCGTTCTACAACCAGCTCTACCTCTTTCTCAGCCACGTCCACTAGCAGGAAATTACTTCTCCATTCGCTTAACTACAGATCGCTACTAAACCCTAAAAATTCTTAGGAAATTTCTCTCCTGCTGCCGCCCTCCGGACCTCAGTGCCCTCACAGGAACTTGGATCACCGCCTCATCTACTAACGACCCATCTCTCTGACTGCATTCCGCGTGGTTTCTTCCTACACAGTGCTCCTCACATAACGTCCTCATCTAAGTCCTCAGAAACCATTGGCGGCTGCATCGCTTTCATGGTTCGTGAACTGGCCGTCGTCCTCAACTTCTCCCGCCATAACTTTCGATCTTTTGAATGTGCCTCTATAACTCTCCGACTCGCCTCTGACCTGCTAACTGTCCTCAACATCTACAGTCCTCCTGCATCGTCTTCCTACTCCTACAAACCCTCTGTGTTTCTTGTTCCCACTACTCCTAGCGAGTTCAGACTCTCTGGATACTTCAACATCCATGTTGACTAACCACTTGATCACCTTGCATCTGACTTTCTGAATCTCCTCTCCTCGGTCAACCTCATTCAACATATCAACTTTCCGACTCTCATCAAGAACCACATCCTTGACCTCATCATCACATCCTCAACTTCGCTTCTACCCCCTAAACCGTCTCACTCTATTCTCAACATCACAGATCATTACTTAATCATTGCACATCTGGAAATTAAACCTTTCCCTCGTCCTCCTGCATCTTCCTATTCTTTCCGACGCATTGGATCCATCGACCGGAAGGCCTTCGTGCAAGATATCCTTCACTCCCAACTGGTTATTAACCCTCCCTCTTCTCTCGACGAACTCTTTTCTTGCAACAATCCACAGAGAGGGAGAGATTGATAATTTAAGTGATGACAGAAACCAGGACTAAATATTACTTTCTGGTGACATCCATCCCAACCCCGGCCCGTACAGCCGTTCTACAACCATCTCTACCTCTTTCTCAGCCACGTCCACTAGCAGGAAATTCCTTCTCATTCTGATCTGTCTGATCTGTCTGATTTTATCGATACATATGCCCCACTCATTACCAAGCACAGCACACCAGTGGCGGATCCAGGATTTCTTGCGTGGGGGGCAAGAGTTTTTTCTGAGGGCCGCCACGTTTTAGGGTGAATTGGTAATTAAACTTTGAAAGATAGTAGGCCTACATGTATATTTGAAATAATATCACGTGTAGACCACGAGTATATAGGCTACTATCCTATATAAAACTGACAATACATTTTTTGATTTGTTGGAGAAAAAACTAGCCAATTTCTTTCTTGTGTGATATCTCCCTTTCCAATTTTTTTGGTGTACCACGAAGCTTGGAACTTTCTTCCCAAGTCATGGTTCGCTCAGGTCGGGTTGACAAGGGCCTTGCTCATCCTGGTACCCTTATAAGAAGAAGCGAGCGATTTGGCACCAAAGCTCGAGTAGATTATGGTGAGTTAAGCTCACGACCGTATAAATGTAATTGCCCTATTAGGGAACCAAACCTAAATTTAACTACATCTGGTCCGGCCTCTTTTCCTTTAACAGATCTGCAATGACGCATTAGCTTTGTTGTCGTTGATACCAAGCCGGTGACCTCGGTCGAGACGGGGGCAAACGCGACAGATATATAACGTATACCGCGATCATCAGAAGTAAGGACATCTGAGTGTAATGAACACATTTATTCAACTGTTGCACTTCGCCTGGTCCCTATGACTCACTCTACCTTGTTTCTTGCAAACTTAAAAACTACTCTCTTTAGCCGTGTTGGACTAGGAGCGCTCCTGAGTAGATAACCTTGAAGGGGCGCTATATAAAAGCTCATTAATAATAATAATAATTTATTACGCCAAAGAGGCAGAAGCAATAACCAAAAACCAAAACAAAAATTGAAAATACACAACGTTAATTAGAGTCAACAACAGATGACACATGTCATCAAACTGGCTATGAGTTGAGGTCATATTAATCGTGAAAACTAATTAAAAGCAAGGCAATTATGTGGTAATTACTAATAATTATTTTATAAACAACTTTTTTACACCTAGTAGGCAGTAAACCCGAAAAAGGAGAAACAAAAAGAACAGTAACACTCAATGTCAAGCAAGTAATAATTTATTCAGCTTTCGTTGTAGGTTTTCCTTTTGGTTTTTGTTATTAATTTTGTTTTCGTTATTATTAGTATGCAGAGTTTTAGTATTAGTTTTAGTTATAGTCCTAGTTTTCGTTTTTATTCGTTATCGATTTCGTCCGAGTTTTAGTTATAGACTTATAGTTATAGCTATCGTTAACGAAAATCATACGTTTTCGTTAACGACAGGTTTTAGTTACAGTTATCGTTAAAAAACTTCACTAGTAGAAAGATTGTCTGGTTCGACTGTTCATTATTATTTTATTTATTGAGGTAATTTGCAAAGCGCCACTCAAATAATCGGAGAGCCTCAGTAATGTTTAATGTAATTGAGAATAGAAACATGAATAGAAATCCAGTAAAAATATAAATATGAATAGAAATGGTCTAAGGAAAATAGGGCATAGAAAACTAGAAGTCACCGGTGCCGAACTCCGTTTTGGTCTTTACATTTACCCGAAAGATTCCAATCGTATCCCTGGACCAAGCCGCTGAAGACGAATACTGATACAGGTGTGTAATAATTGAACGGTTACTTTACACTTCTCTTTTATTGAACCTTTTGTAATCGGTCGTAGACATCGTTTAAAAACTCGGGTACGCTGTCGTATGATTGAATTCTTGCTTAAGCTACGCTATACCAATTTTCACTTACAATCACAATGTAGTTACATGTAGTTACTTCGAATACAACGTCAAGTGTCAAGACTTTACTGTGCCCTGCATACAACGACCGTCTTGCAATATTCAACAACTGAACGGTTCTTTTCTGCAACAAGGATTCAGTCATACGACAGACCCAGGTCTCGGATTTTTGTGGTTCCATTTCCACTTTAACAACGAGGGTAGTCGAGGGTATACGCAGGTATACAGCGTGTACTCACCTCTAAAGACCGTATACTCACCTCACAAAATATTTATATTTATTTATATTAAAATACTGTAGCGTATACTCACAAATACTACTACTACTACTACTGCTACTGCTACTGCTACTGCTACTGCTACTGCTACTGCTACTGCCACTGCCACTGCCACTGCCACTACCACTACCACTACCACTACCACTACCACTACTACTGCTACTGCTACTGCTGCTGCTACTGCTACTGCTACTGCTGCTGCTACTACTACTACCACTACCACTACTACTACTACTACTACTACTACTACTACTACTACTACTACTACTACTACTACTACTACTACTACTACTACTACTACTACTACCACTACTACTACTACTACTACTACTACTACTACTACTACTACTACTACTACTACTACTACTACTAACAATAATAATAATAATAATTTTTTTCATTATTAATTCAAACCGACAAACGCAGTAAGATTACATTGAGACACGACAGTACAATCATCAATACCTTAACAAAACACACGTTATGGCAGCCACGGGCTTTCCACTCAAAACTGAAGTCTCACCGTTTGAAGAACTCCTACCCTGATTCATCTGATCCTCCGCCTTGCAATTCTTCTCGCCCTAAACCAGAAGTTCTTAACAGGTGTGTCGCGACACACTAGTGTGTCGCGAAACGACCGGGAGTGTGTCGTGTAAACATGGTGTGTCGTTGGTGTGTCGCAAAAAATTGGTGTGTCGCGAACTCTCACAGGGTACGTCCCTCATTCTTGCATTACACTTACTTACTTAATGTTTAGCGGACGTAGGCTGTGAGAATTCGTAGCACTCTATTTACCTATTCTATTGTATCACGATCTGGAATGGCCATGATGTTTACCTTATGCAGTATAGGCCCCTACACGTTTGCGACCGCTCGGATGTAAACTTTTACCTATTACTGAAATATGTGGCTAATCTAATCCAACCTGGTGACCACTGGAATCCTGCGGGAAAAGGGTAGAGTTTTAACAAAAATTGCACTAGGAGCACGGTAATGGGGAAACATTGTACGGTATTACCATGGGGATGGGTATTAGGGTGAATTGAAAATGGCAAAAAAAAATTTTTAAGCAAACGTTTTCTAATAGTGATCGAAAGTTGCCAGCATGTTAGTGTGAATAGTACTCAAAATATTGTTGATTTTGCTTTGCGTCTTCTGCCCTCTGCCGGCGGTGAAATATTTACCATATAAAATTCTTTGAAAAACGTCAATGTAGTGCATTATTTTTACTTTTTCTTGAACTGACTGTCGTCGAACGGTTACAATTCATGAAATACACGTTAAAATCAGTTGCGGAAATCACATCTGGTGTGCTGCTGGATGATGGAATTGTAACCAGGGGTGTAACTTTGGTCTATAAAGTGGGTGAACCAGTTTCTTACATACACGAAGCAAAGGCGGTGACTGCGATCTCTGGGGAGGCACAATAATAAAATATTGATTAGCATTGTTCAAAAAGTGGGGGTACGGTACCCACAGTCCAAAAAGTGGGGGTACAGGTAACTCTCGTACCCTACAAATGACGCCTATGATTGCAACGCCTAAGGAATGCAGCAACGTTACTGAAAGCAAAAAATTAGGAGAGAACGAGAAAAGTACCGAAGCTCTGTTCAAGCAGGATGCGCCAGTATACGACTGTGAGTGTTGAGGGGGTTTTCCAGAGAGTAGTCCAAAAAAAGGTCCATGTCCGGTTTCCGGGTGGGATCATGGAGGAGGCAGAGCAGCTCTGAAGGAGGTGTCGTTTAGGGTGAGAAGAATTGGAAGGCAGAAGATCAGATGAGTCAGGGTAGGAGTACTTGAAAAGCTGAAACTTCAGTTTGGAGTGGAAAGCCACGGAGATAGATAGAGGAACATGAGAAGGATGGAGGACGAGTTGGAATGATGATGGAGGAACCGAGAATCTGTGGAATTCAAGAGGGAGATCGTTCCAGAGGCGTGGTGCTCTTTTGGATATGGCTCGTTTGGAGAACTTGAGGTGAGTAGTGACCGGGGATCGAGAAAGACTGAGATAGGATGATGATTGGGTGGAGCGGGTTGCCTGGATGGTGAAGAGATCACGAAGGTACTTGGGCTGGGAAGGTACTTGGGCTGGGAATATTGCGAGCTGTAGGTTAGTGATAGGACTTTGAAGTGCACTCGCTAGTTTAGTCAATGGAGTAGTTTCTGGTGGGGAGTGATACTGATGTTTTGGCGTTCTCGTGACAGCCCTGGCTAGTGAGTTTTGGAAAAGTTACAGACGCTTGATTTGGGTAGATTAAAGGTTGAGAAAGAGGGAATTGCTGTAATCAAGCTTTGAATGAACAATAGAGGTAACAATGGTAGAGGCAGTTTTAAGGTTGATCTTGGGCCGGAGTCGACGAAGGTCACGAATGTGCAAGAAGTAGGAGCGCGAGTCGTTGCAGATGTGGTTAGAGAAGGAGAGGTGTGGATCATAAGTAATACCAAGATTGCGGACAGGGCAGTCCGAGGTGAAGGTTAAGAAACGATGAGTTAGTCGATAGGTGTATGGAAGGGTTAGGACTTTTCTTGATATGATCAGGAAGGCCTAGGATGACGAATTATGTTTAGGAAGGGTCATTGCAGAATAGATTGGACGATATCCACTGAGAGACTGTAGCCTAACCACGTTGGAATATTGCATCGACGGTAGAAGGCAGAAGATGTCATTTGAAATTTAAAATATTTGGTGTGTTTCTTTCTCTACCCAAGTTGCATCTTTTGCCAACTATTAGAATTCATTTATAAAAAAAATTCACTCCACCCTAATGGGTATGGAAGCTGCAGTTATACCGCGGTAATGGTTACAATGGATAATCGTCGAACGCAGCTTAGCACTGGCACTTTAGGTGATCTTGTATTCATTCACGGATTACACAAATAACAAGCTGAAGTGCAGCATTTTCAGTGTTTGTCAATTTCCTAAATTTTATCAATGATAATGTTACAGGTTTTTATTTCTTACTTTTAAGAAGCGGGGTCATTGCAAGGATGAAAATCCATTATGTCGGGATGGTGAGGAGATGGGGATGAATGTTGTTGGGACGGTGAGGGACTGAGGGGATGGGGACAGGGTTCTGCGGGAATGGCAGAGGATGGGGTTAAAACTACAAATGCGTGGTGGATTATTATGAACATGATTATATGTATATATAAACAGTCATACAGTAAATAGATATACCTAGTCTGATTTGGAAATGATTCGCCCGTTTTGACGGTTTTCTACAGTCCATCTTAAACTACGTCTTAGCTGTTGTTTTTTTTAATTCTTTCCTGGGGTATTCAGGTATGTTGAGCCATCTTCATATTGCTGAAGACCTTCTTATGTTGTGAGTTTTGAACATTTCGAGGCAGAATATAGTGGCCCAGGAAGTGTTTAAAAGTTGTAGTACAACAAGTCATATTAGGGGCCTATTTAACTGTATTAATTTTTATAATATTAATGTTTGCAAAAAAGTTGTGTGAGCACTGGAGCCATGGCTCCCGGCCCCTGCAAGGGATATGCTGCAAGACGGCTACCCAGACTGAGGAAGGTAGGATTTCCCACTGCTGTGAACAGCTTTGAGGAGTTTTCTCTACTACCCTGCTCCGATTTGTGCTCTTATGTTTCGTCTTAAGGCTAATGTAGATGACGGTTTCGGTCATCTTGTTCACTGGTTTTCTTAATATTGTCTTTCTTTATTGTACATTTCTCACGCTCGTTTCCTTACTAAGGTTGACCTCTACCCCTGCTCTGTACCATTTGTTTATACCCTGGCTATGCTTACACTAGGATGGGGTCTTATTAGCGCCCAAGCACCGTCATGCTACCACTTTACCAGTCTCTTTTTGTTCTTTGCACTGGCTTTCTAAATTCTGGTGGAGGAAGGCAGAGAACATCGGGATCGGTCATTTTTACTGCTGAATGAGGAACGGAATTCTACTTATTGGTTTACACGTTGAAGAGATAAAACCAGTACTGAGTTAATTCATTACTTAAGAACACTGACGAACTGCACCTCGGATTCGCATTTCTGTATGACATTGCGCGCGTTAAAAATGTCTGTAATAATAAAAATTAGAATAAAATAAATGACCGGAAATGGAATATAAATTGTTACCATTGCGTTTATACCCTGGCTATATCTAGACTGGAGTTGGGTCCAACGAGGTTGGGTCTTATCAGCCACTGATATGTATTAACACTACTGGGTTGATAGAGCTTCAGCCAGTGGCCTATGGCCGACGGCGAATCACAGTTTATGGTGGAAAGTCTTTATTTACATATAGGCCTAAGTTAGCAGCGAAATTATAAAGTACTTTATAGTCTACGATATTTCGAAAATTCAATTAGAATGGATTTATGGATTTAGATAATTAAAAAGTTAAAAAAGTTTTAAAAAACAAACTTCAACATTCAACAAATCTTCTGTCGTCTGCTCTGTTTTGCCCTAACTGAGCGATAATCCGAACATTCACAGCCCATTACCTGAGATCACTGTTATCAGCAGCCAAACAACATCATGCTTCTGCCTTATCAGTCTCTCTTATCACGATTCACTGGCTCTTTGTGTATGTGTGTGCTATCTTTGTCTGTCTGTCTCTGTCTGTCTCTGTCTCCGTCTGTCTGTCTCTGTCTCTGCCTAAGGTCGACCGATCAGCACCTCGGCCTGAACAGGAGCCCTGTGTTGTACAGAGGCCAGGGGCGAATCCTGAAGGTTTACCGGGGGGGGGCGCCAAAAATAATAATACATACATATATAATAACCAGTGTTTAAGCTAGTCCCCTTTTTGGGAGAGGATTCAGTTTGTGGGGGTAGTGACCAACCGCCCACCGAAAACCTTTTTGGGAAATCATCTTCCCAAAAAACTGCTGACTTTTTTTAGTCATTAGCCTCTACTTCGCCATTTTACTCATCTCCGTCATCTGCGCCTACGGAGAGGGGGCCACATTTGACTCATGTGCGCCTACGGGGGGGGGGCACGTCCTGTGACGTCCTGTGTAAACATTAAAAAAGCCTGTGTAAATTTCTAATGGGGGCGGGGGGCATGGCCGGATTCCCATCTGGATCCGCCTCTGACAGAGGCAGTGCTGGTATTGGATGCCTGGTCCGGGTTTTGAATCGTCCCCTCGACTGCTGGGGATGTATGTGACGCATGACAGCCACACAGCCAGTCAAAGCGTTCTAGAAGATGTGCAGGCTTCGGAAGTCAAAAGTCAGGTCGGTGTTAGGCGACGAAATGCTATGATACATGTGGAATTGCCTCATAATCAGTTATAGAATTAGATCGTTTCTCATAAAAAAATCTTCACAAAGCAGTAAGTTATTATTAGGGACCATAAATAAATTGTTATTCAGGCTCAGGGCTTTTAATGGGAATTCCCAGAAATTTTTCATCCGTCTCGTATGAGCGTTAAAATCCCGTTTTTGCAACAGTACAGCCACATAGGCCTATATTCAATAATAGCGAATATATTTGGTATAGCCTTATATTCTTTGCATAGCAGATGCGTTGCATTTCGCTACGTGTTAGAGAAAAAATCAACGAAATGCTTATGTTTACCAATTGCGTTGTGGCAACTGGTTTAATGAATAAACGAATATTTGATTTGATTTGATTTGATGTTCTGAGAGGTAAGAAATCAAGTAGACTTGATAATAATTATTATAAAATATACGTCATTAAGCCTTTGTTCATAGCCGCAATAAAAATCTGCAATTACAGTCACAAGCGGGTAGCGGTGCTGCGGTGATGAAGGATTCTAACCGGATCATTTCCAGGTCATATAAAGAAACGTGTACGTTTCTTTTTTGGAACTGAGCAGACTGGAGCCAGCGGATGTGCAGCGCGCTTAACATAACATTCATAACAAAGGTTTTAGGTGCTTTAGACTTTAGAAGACGTGTAGTCTGTGTTAGAAAAACTGCAAATTTACTTGGAACTCTTAATATCTCAGTTCTTCTAGCTTCTTTTCAAAAGCTGTGATAGTGTCCACAGCACTGTCATCAAATCCATTCCACAGGTCTACAACTCCTGCACTGAAGAATTTATGTCCTAATGTTCCTTTCGGTTTCTTAAATAATTTGTACCTGTGTCCCCGAGTTGCCTTGTTTGGAATTAATTCAAAGAACCTTTCCCACTGTAGTGCGTCCTTTCCAGTGATAAACTTATAAGCTTCGATTAGATCTCTGCTTCCCCCTTCTGCCCAAATATTGTTAGTCCACGCCTCTTCAACCTTTTTTTCATAACTCAAATCCTTTTAGCCCAAATCATTTCTTATTCTCATCATTTGTTCTAACTATCAGCATAGATAAGTTTATATTTTTTTCTAGATACTCTTCTGTATCAATTGAGTCAGTTCTAATGTTTTCATCACATTCTAAGTTATTACTTGCACAATAATCGCCCAGCATCATGTATCCTTTGTTCACCTTTCATCCCAGGCAGCATCCATATCGGACCGATCTAGCATACCTCCATTTTCAACCGCATAACATGTACCTGTCAATCACCCTTCTCCTCCTCAGCCTCCTGTTCCTCATCGTCTGCCATATCCAATTACACCCGTCCAACCCTCCCGTGACCTACATACCGTCCACAGATATCATGCCAGTGCCATAGGTGCAACCACCCTATGGGACCCGTGGGACGCGTCCCCCCAACTTTCGAGTAGGTTGCGACGGTTCCCCTCAACTTTTTCCACCGACTGTTAAACTTTTCAATAGGGATTGGACAATTCTCAAAGAAACTGATGGGTCTGAAACGTAGCCAAGTATCCCGCTGTATACAACAGAGATGACTAGCATAGCCATCATCCAGTGTTGTACGGCTTGTACAATAATGAATGAGTGAATGATGGCTATGCAAATAGCATCACTGTGTAAGCTCCAAGACTCGGGTGCCGCTTGACACATGACCTTGTATGGAAAGATTTTGTGCCGGAAATTCCTCGTTCCCACCCTTCCATATTAGTCACCTACGCTCGAGCCATCGTCCCGCTCTCCATGTGTTCTCTTTCTCTCCCCACATCTCTCTCCTTCGCTCTGTCTGTCTGTCTCTCTCTGCATTTAGTACAGGCCTACTAATACAAGAACTACGGTTTGAGAACAGGATCAAAGCCTCAAGACCGACAGCAAGTCACTGTTAATACCCATTACTGACGAGCCATGGCTTCAACTTCTAATGCATTTTCGAAGAAGGCTTCCATCAAACGTATCAGACCGTTATTGTTGAATTTCAGTTCCAGCAAAAAGAATAAATCGGGTGCGTATCACAACCTCTATCAGTTCTCATAGACATAGACATGGACGGCGATCCCGGGGGAGTCGAGGGGGACAAGACCCTATCTTTAACAGGGGGAACACAGTCACACAGTATACAGTTGTCCCCCCAATTCTGAAGAAACACCAAAATGTCAACAAAATTTTTCCGCGCTCACGCGCGAAACAATTTTCTCACCTCTTTTTAAACTAGATAAGCTAATCTGGAAAAGTGTCCCCCCCCCTGTCAAACAAGATTGCCGCCAGTGAACACAGAGGTCGGACCAGGCGTTGTAGTTGGCCGGGAGGGGAATCGTGGGATCTGGAGTCCGAGTCGGTACCCTCTGAATTGGAGTCATCGATGTTGTGATTCGCTCAGATCCAATGAGATTTTAGAGAACCCCCACCATGATCCACCAATACAGAAACAGTTTTAGCTCGAACACGTATAGAACATTACCGACCTGCCTATTTCATGCTATTAGATACTGCAATCGCGAAGTTACGAACAGTATGAGTCAAGAGCGTTTTAATCATTTAGCGGTCTTGCTCGTTCATCGTCACTCACTTGACAGTGTAAACGTCTCATATATTTGACGTGGGTTTGTTGCTAGTGCAAGTCATGGAAACTGATCTTTGGCGACATCGAGTGACTTGAGTCTTGACATTCCTTTAGTAGGCCCCCTATTTTCATGCTTTGTTTGAATTTTATACTCTTATAAAATGCAAAATATCATAACTGTTATTCTCAGCAATTACAAATCGCTGCTGATAGAATAAATGTTCAAGCTAAACTTAAGTCTATAAGAATTCAATGCATAGGCCTAATGTTGTATAATTTCTCTGTGAAACTTTACTTCAATTCGTTCTTCAAAATTCAACATGGCTCTCAGTAGAAGCCTAGGACATTTCAATTTTTAATGCTGCGACTGCGAGCGGTGTTCTTCTAACACCTAAAATCTCAGTTTCCACATATATACAATACATTTTTCACAGATTGAGATGGTTTAGGTAGTTTTATTTCGAAATCATCGTTGAAAAATTTGAGGGAAACAATAACCCAAACTTTACTCCATTTGGTCTAAGATGCTCAAAATTGCTTCGACTTCGGGGCTCCGCTCCAGACCCCGCTGGGGGAGCTTACGACGCTCCCCCAGACCTTCTAGTCGTTAGGGGCTTCTTGCCTTCGGCAATCGCGGCCTCACGGCTTCGCGCCTTCGACGCTCGCAATTCCCCCACTCAGACGTTCCAGTAGGTTCCCCCCACTTCTAGACCGTGGTTGCGCCTATGCGTGCCACCCCTTTAGTCACTGCAACAAGGCAAAATTGCTACATGTTCTTAATTCTTTTATCTTTTTTCTTGACATTTGGCCGCAAAAATCCACTCCAGCACTCCATCAACTATAGTTTAATCACCATGTTAATCCTACTTTCTGGAGACATACACGTAAACCCCGGTCCTTGTGCTGCTACTGCTGCTACTGTCCCTGGTACTCCTCCTCCTTGTCGTCGTCCTCCTTCTCTTCGTATTCCTTCTCCTTCTCTAACACTGCTAAATGCGTCATCTCAGAACACAAACAAAAGCAGATGTCTATAATGCACGCTAAGCATTCGTTCACTTGTCCATACTACACATTCTGAAGAAATTAAAGACTGGGTACGGAAGCCCATAGGTGGCATTTTTATTTATCGAGTGCGCATATGATACTTTATAGTGGGCACTAGATAATTATGGTACAGTGGTATGGATGAAATCAGAGCAGAAATCGTTATTTTCATATGAAGCCTTCATCGGAAGAACCACTAGAGTCCATTTTTAACATATTGAGATATTCACAAAACAAACTTTGAAAGTCTACAAGAATTTTATTTATGAAAATATCTAAAAGAAATTTGGCATTCACACGGATGTGTTATGTCTCTATGACATGTAAAAAAGATATTGATTTTACAGGTAGGTGGCGCCACATTGTAAAGGTTTAAGTTTGCTGCGTACTGCAATTTCTTATATAAACTTCATTTTTTTCGCCGTGAATAGATAGTATTCAATGAATAATGGCAAATTTGTTCAGCAGTAACAAATTATTCATAATAGCTGCTGCTATTTAGCTAAAATTAGTATTAAAATGAAGTGTAAAAATTTTCTGCCTTGTGTGTTTGCAGTTCATGATTCATGCAAGAACCACTTAAGTCCAAGGACTCTAGTGGTTTTTGCATGAACACTATATTTTCTTCCCACTGTAACTCTGGAATGACGTGAATTTTCTGAAAATCACACTTGTGAATACATGCTCTATAGCATTAAGTATCACAGGACACAGTTGACTCAAAAATGTCAAAAATGGACTCTAGTGGTTCTTCCGATGAAGGCTTCATATGTTTATATTAGTAATTATACACACGTCGGTTGCTAATAATGTCGCGAAACCAGGGTGTTCTTGGTTTCTGAGGCGGTGCGAGGTTCAGAGCTCCTACCAGGATGTTCGAAAACCCCACCCTCCTTTTTTTTCCTACTGAGAAATCCCAACCTTACATACCCATTTAACACATGAGGTGTCGACTCCGGGATGACTCATCACTTATCACACGAGTCCAAAAGGCACCCATGTTAATTATAGGCACCTAACCAATCGATAAGTCAAAAAACTTACAAACGAACTCCTCATCGTAATCGTAATCTCAAATTTTCTAAACGTCACTGTAATCCCTAATAGATATCGATCCATGGATGTTTGCTGTAGTGGGTCCCGTGAATAAGCACCAGCTTATTCACGAGCGCTGTGACGTATCAGAGGGGTTGTCCATAGATCGATGTCTATTTATGGTCCGAGTCCGATTGCCAGAGACACGAGGAAGAGGCAGAGCAGCTGTTACGGCGGATTTCGTTGAGGACGAGAAGACTTGGAAGGCAGAGGATCAGTTTGATTAGGGTAGGAATTATTGAAGAGGTGAGCCTTCAATTTGGAGTGAAAAGCCTGTGGGGTGATGAGTAGAGGAAACAGAGGTAGATGACGGTGAGTGAGTGGCAGTACTGGTGGAGGAGCAGAGAAAATGCGGAATTCGGGAGACGTTCGTTCCAGAGTTGAGGTGCAGTGTGGGATATGGATCGGTTGGAGAACTTGAGGCGAGTAGTGACTGAGGGACGGGAGAGAGTAAGATATGAGGATGAACGGGTAGACCGGGGTTACTGGATGGTGAAGAGTTCGTGAAGGTACTGTGAGTGGGAGTATTGTAGTGTGTTGTACGTTAGCGACAGGATTTTGAAGTGAATGCGCTCAGGGATTTTCAGCCAATGCAGTGATTTAAGAACGGGAGTGATATGGTGATGCTTTGGTATCCTGGTGACGGCTCGGGGAGAGAATTTTGGATGAGTTGTGGAGCTTATTTTTGGGTGGAATCGAGGTTAAGAAAAGTGGAATTACAGTATTCAAGCTTAGAGTGAACAATAGAGGTAGCAATAGTGGACGCAGTTTTAAAGTCAAGCATGGGTCGGATGCGGCGGAGGTCACGAATATGCATGAAGCAGGTGCGCGAGAGGTTGGAGATGTGATTAGAGAAGGATAGATGTAGATCAAAGGTAACTCCATGATTGCGCACAGTTGAGTCGGAGTTGAAAGTGAGAGATGAAGAGCTGGTGGGTAAGTGTATGGAAGGGTCAGGGATTTGCTTGATCTGATCTGGGAGACCAATTATAATAAATTCAGTTTTGGCAAGGTTGAGGCAGAAGAGTTTGGAGGACATCCATTTAGATATATGGTTGATCACAACGAGTAGTTGAGCATTGGAGATAGACAAAAGAACTGGGGAGAAGGATATGAAGAGTTGGGTGTCGTCTGCATACAGATGGTGCTCAACCGAAGAAGATTTTATTAGATGGCTCAGGGGTGTAACGTACAGTTTGAAGAGAAGTGACCCTAGAACAGAGCCTCGAGGAACACCACATGAGCGTGAGAGGGGTCGTGACGAGTGGCTAGAGGCTTTAACAGAGAAGGAACGGGAAGACAAGTAAGACTGAAACCAATGTAGAACATTGCCAGAGACGCCAAATCAAGAGGACAGGTGTAGGAAAAGTAGTTCGTGATCAATGGTGTCGAAAGCGGCAGAGATGTCGAGGAGACAGAGACATGAGACTTGTTGATGACTTACAGCAGAGACCAGTTTATTATACAGGGACACAAGCAGAGTGTCTGTGGAGTGCTATTTAGTAAAACCAGATTGGTGGAGGTTGAGGAGTGAGTTAAAAGAAAGGTAGTCATTCATCCGGGCAAGGACAATGCGTTCGGTTAGTTCAGATAAAAAGGAAAGATTGGAGATGGGACGATAGTTTGAGCGGTTTTTCTCGTCAATATTAGCTTTTTTGAGGAGGGGGTGACAGGAGAATGCTCAAAGGCGGTGGGGGAAGCGACCAGTAGAGAGATAGAGAAGTTGATTATTTTGGTGATAACAGGAACCAAGACAGAGGCACAATCTTTGAGAAGAGAGGTGGGAATAGGATCGAGTTCACATTGTTTGTTGGGGCGAGAATTTAGTAGGCGTGACACTTCTGATTCAGAGGTTGGGAGAAGAGTTAGGAAAGAAGACTGAGAGGCAGGAGGAGTGGGATTAACATGATGCAGTGATTCGATGCTAGAGGAAGACGCAGAGGTGGATTGTGAATTGAGTAGGGACTGCAAGGAGAAGCGAAGAGATGAGATTTTATTGGAAAAAATTAGCAAAAGGTATCATCGATAGAAGGAGAAGGTGGAGAGCTTGGTAGTGGAGAAGAAGACTTACTATGATGAAGATGAGAGTTAACGGCTTTCCAGTGAAGTCTTTGATTAAAAGAGCTGGAGTGGATAAGTGGTGATTGATACTTTTTCTTGACGGCTGCAATAAGTTGATGGTATTTGTTGGTTACAGATTTAAGAGTGGTAAAGGCTGCTGTCTTGGCAATGGTGCGCTTGTAGGAGTGTTCGAGGTGTCTGCGAAAGGTCTTGAATGCCTGAAGATAGGAAGTGAACCAGCTGTTATTGGTGTGTGATGGCGGATTTAGCCATAGGCCCGGGGGGCAGTTCGCAGTTCACAGTCTTCCACACACAACATGTAGACGCTAAGTTCCAAAGTACAACAGTCTTCCACACACAACATGCCTGCACAGTCATCATCTGTATGATCCCTTCCCAACATCGCCAGTGCCAGTATCAAGCAGACTTTAACATGTCCATCTAGCATACAGCCGGGATGTATTACTCCAAGAGCTTGCAGTATATCAAATTTCTAGTGCAGTCCGACTGTCGGCATTCAAACAGAAATCACACATAATAGGCCTACGGCGTTTTGGATATTAACAGAAGTCAATTCTCTACAAGTCGCTTTGGATTAAACTGCTATGAAAGAAGGATTATTTGGTATTTATAAAATCAGTTCACATTCTTGAAATAAATAACATTAACTTCAAATTTCGATAAATTTTATATAATTATAAATTGTATCCTGATGGCTGAAACAACTAAACGCAAATCAACGGAAAAGCTGAGTGGAGCGGCTAGGCGTAAAATATAAAGCGAGCTAGTCTTGAAGCGAATGCTAAACAATGCCTGACACTTACAACATTTATCACCAAATTACCTAGAGTGAGTGAAAATGTCAGCTTTTCAGGCGACTTGTTCGAGTCTACTAGCAGATGCTGGCGCTGCAACTGAAACAGTAGCAGCAGTAGCTGCTGTTGAATTAAAACCTAAGTAGGATGAAGAAGCTGTTCATTTGGACTCAAGACCTTCCACTTCATACGAAGTTTCGAAATTGGATGGTGACCAACAGAGAATTGATAACGTCCACCAACCGTTAGGCCTACTTGCAGAAGCGGCGTTCCCTTCTGATCCAGGACTCTACATATAATACTAGTTTAAGCACAAGACTTATACGAGTTCTCAACGACAACAGGGCTAATGCGATATTGCAGATCTGTTAAAGGAAAAGAGGCCGGACCAGATGTAGTTAAATTTAGGTTTGGTTCCCTAATAGGGCAATTACATTTATACGGCCGTGAGCTTAACTCACCATAATCTACTCGAGCTTTGGCGCCAAATCGCTCGCTTCTTCTTATAAGGGTACCAGGATGAGCAATGCCGAGTGAATCAGGCGCAGTCGCTGAGCAAGAGACGGCCCTCAATACCTGAGAACCAGGGTTCGAATCCGATGCTGCAATCATGTTTAGCGTCGGTGACAGTTCAATTCGGTCCAATCTTGACCTTACCTCATCTAGACTTTGTCTAGCCTCATGGGCTTCTATTTGCAATGAGCTCATTTGAGCATGAGTAGCCAAAATCTGCTCCTGTGTGACTTGGTTCCGTTCTTGCACTATATCAAGTTTTGACAATATCAGATCCACCGCGGATCCAGGCCTAGACACTCTAGACAAGGGAGTATTTCTATGTGAAGACATGTTGTGCAGGAACTATATGAATTCAGTGCAATAGGAATCAGACCTTTCTTTACCAATTGCAGGACTAATGAAATCTCAGTCAACAGTTAATGTTTCTATTAAGTGACAAACTTCAACAGTATCAATACTTAACGTATTACAATATGCAGAATATAATGTCTTCTTAGTAATTCTCCACCAATTCTGAGATATCTTTTCAGTTTACGTTTACTATCAAGCAACAGTTGGAGAAAGTATAATCAATTTCCGCTTTTACTGGCTATATATTTCTTTGTATCAGAAATTCACGTCTAGTTTAAATCAGGTTCCCTCCCTTAATTTGGACTAATATCTATTCCTTAAAATGAGAAAGGGAAATAGATAAACCTCTTGAAGATCGTATTCATAGCTGGACTTGAAGAAAAGGGCCTTCGGAGCGTATTCGACCGACACCGTCAGAGAACAGTTGCCTCTCGTTCGCCTGAGAAACCGGAAACACCAGACGACCGGAAATTCAGTCCTCAGTCGTGAAGAAACCACGATGCAGACCAATCTGCAGCTTCAGTGTCGCACACGGTAGTCTCAAACCACCACCGTTAGGAAGTTTTCTATCGCAATTGCCGTCTTATTACACAGGAAACGACCTTGCGGTCTCTCAACTTACATAGCGCCCATGAACTATCTCTACCATAGTTCAAATTACTAGGTTTCTTAATATCTCGATTTCAATACAGTTCGACGAGCTAGGTCTTCTCTCTTCGGCAGTCAACTATCGAATCTCTGTGTCAATGTATTTCAAGTGATCAGGTCGATACAGAGCTGTACTGCAGCCGATCAGATCCTACGAGCGACAAATATAGTTTCCTTTTACGATCTAGATAAGATAAAAAAATATAGTTTCCTTTTACGATCTAGATAAGATAAAAAAAATATAGTTTATTTTTACGATCTACCAATTCTATGTTTAATGATTGGCGTAAATACGTTATGTCTTTCTACCCTGGTGACACTGTTTAGCGGGGTCCACGACCCTTTCTATTTCACTCATCTGTGTACCCAAGCTAAACAAATTGTTTCGCCTGTCTTTTTTGTTTCATTTGTTTACTTGTTCACTTTGTATACCGAATAAAGTTTTATTGATTGATTGATATCTCTCCAACATCCAGTAGGTGTATATCTTTCGATTTAACTAGCTTCCAATCATAAATGGCTGGAAAACAACCTTTAGGCGGAACAACTATAACTATAACTAAAACTAAAAATTGGAATATTGTAACTGAAAGGCATAAGTTTCAGTTATAGTAAGGGCTGTACCGAATATTCGCTTCGTATTCGCTTCGGGGCCGAATAGTGGGCCAAATAGCTATTCGGTATTCGGCCGAATAGTAGCGGTTGGACCGAATACGAATAGTGGTCACGTGACATCTGTTTCTGCATATACGGGTGGTATAGCGAGTGGAGTGAACGTTAAGTAAGTGACAATTTCTAAGTTTAGTTAAATTAGTTCCATTTTTAGTTTACAAAGACTGGCAGAAGGATGTAAAAATTACACGTAGTCAACTGTTTACTTTTAGTTTATGTATTAAATTTACTGAACTGAAACTTTTGCTCACATTTGAAATTGTGAATGTTGTCGGTAGACCCATTTTCTACGCTCTTCGTATTCGTATTCGTATTCTGCCGAATAGTTGGTCCAATTATTCGTATTCGGCCGAATAGTGATAATCACCTATTCGGTACAGCCCTAGTTATAGTTAATAATAACTAAAACTACAACTAAAACTTAAGAGATAACGATAAATAAACATAACTTAAACTCTTAATTTAGGAAACATTTAATAACTGAAACTAAAGCTAGAGACAGTTAAAACTTCGCTAAGGGAGGAAGGGGCATGTTGTCTCAATTTTTTTACTTTTTTGGTAATGAACACGGCGTAAATGATGTTATTACCAATCCTATGAATGTACTGAGACGGTATACGATTCCTTGACAAACAAAACGAAAAATAATCACAAAATATTAAAACGCACTATTTAATAAAATAGTTTAAACATGATCCCCAACATGTGACAACTTACCCCGACATCGGGGTATGTTGTCTCGCAGATGGGGGCTTGTTGTCACAAATAACATTTGACAGCGGAAAACAAAACTAAATATTGTAGGAATATACTAAATCAATGATAAAACGTCTAATCCGACTACAAGTAATAAAACCTGTCAAAAAAACTACGAAGTAGGCAAACAGATTCAGAGTCGTTGCCAAGAATTCTACTCCCGAACTACTCCATATTCCCGATCTGCAAAATCGGAACACGACGTTTATAAGTCAAAATCAACGACATCTTAAATGTTTTTATTATGTAACGGAGGGCGCTTTCTTCAGCTAGCCGGCACAGATATGTCTAACCAAGGACAGTTATTGATTCTGAGATTGTGAGAGGCTGAGAGGTGAGGCGTCATATCAAGGCCGACCATATGAGTGTGGGTTCATATACGGATTTGTAACTGATGAAGGTTATACACGCTTGCTCCTTGACCTACGTCTCCACATTCCAATATGACTAAGGTGACAACTAAAAGGCGGATAGTGAGGGTGGTGTCAGAATTTTCCAAAAGCGTGTAGCCATGACCCAGTTCTGTGACGCCTGCGGCCTTCGGGCCAGTCACGGCGGTCAGTATGTCGGGTGACCTGTGTGACTTAGAGACCCCCTGTCTGACTGCCTGTGACTCAGTTCGTCTGGCTCTCGGTTTGCCTGTGAATATAAGTACTTTCGTACTTTTGTGGTACATACTCCTCACTCTGTCTACATACAGGAAGCAATGCGGAGAATGCGATCTGTGGAAGGCACAATCGTTATCGTAGCCTAATCGTAATCTCCAAACTACTATAGCGCTTCTGGAAGGCCAAAAGCAGGGCAGCAGCATATTCACGAGCGCTATGTCAAATCAGGCGAGGTTTTCCAGAGAGTAGTCCAAAAGAGAACCCAGTCCAGTTTCCAGAAGGCCAAATCAAACTGGGGGAAGGTTTCAATAGAGTAGTCCAAAAGAGGTCCGAGTCCGGTTTCCAGAGGGCCAGATCAACAGAGGAGGCAGTGCAGCTGTCAAGGTGGGTGTCGTTTAGAGCGAGAAGAATTTGAAGGCGGAGGATCAGATGAGTCAGGGTAGGAGTATTTGAAAGGTGAGACTACAGTTTTAAGTGGATAGCCTTGGTGCGATAGATAGAGGAACATGAGGAGGAGGATGAAGGACGGGTTGCAATGATAATGGCGGAACTGAGAATCTCCGGAATTCAGAGGGAGATCAGTCCAGAGGCGTGGTGCTGTGTTTGCTATTTCTCGGTTGGAGAACTTGAGACGAGTAGTGACTGGGGGTCGAGAAAGACAGATGGGAGGAAGATCAAAATATTGATTGGTATTATTTAAGAAGTGGGGGTGCGGTATCCCCATTGCAAAAACGCATCATAGGCCCATATATCCTGCAAATTAAACAGTCAAGCTGCTATAATGCAATAAAATGTGACACAAACTGTGACAGGGTATGTTGTCTCAAGCTGAAATTTGCATGGGGTATGTTGTCACAAATTGTGACAACATGCCCCTTGCAAAAAATCCTGAAGTTAACATCACCAGTGCAAAGCACGTGCCTTTAACGTTCCAGCGCATATCGTACTAATATAGGGAGGATTATCAGCTTAATAATGGTCTAAAACAATTTGTATATGTGGAAAGGCCTTTCAACACTATGAAAATCATTAACACGCGAAAAGATGCTTTTGGATTGTGAAAAACGACTTTAACCCGATAACAAACCTTTATAAGTAAGTAAGCAAGTATGGACTTTAATGTTCCGCTTGCAAACGCACTGCAGCTAACAAACGGGTTATACCAGTGCAAGAAACAAAACATCAAGAACTGGCACAAACAACCTAGAGAGAGAAAAAATATATAAACAGAGAAGAAAAAATATAGTATAATATAAAATAAATAAATAAAATAAAATAAAATCCGCCAATGTTCAAATTCCTAAATAGAGCATTCTAAGGATAAAGTGTTTTCTGAACAGCGTATAAGCCCTGGCTGATACACTGTGAATGCATTGTTGAGGAAGAATACCGGTAACGATACTACCGTGCCTTTCAGTGGTCAAAGCCTGTCGTGTACGAATGAGTTAACTGGCGTCTTGTATTTCGCGCATTTAGCAACAATAACGGTAATAGCTGTACCCATTCGTGGCCATGTTCCAATATTGGAACATGTCAGAAAAATACATATATTTTTGGCAGGGTACCTGTTGAATGTTGTATTCGTAAACACATGATGTTATTGGTTAATAGGAAGGTGAAATTTGCTCGTTTCATAAATATCAGAATGATTTTCTTAGGGAAACAAATTATTTAATTGTAAAATTTAGCCGTTCGGAAAAAACGAAACTTCAGAAATTCTTTTTGTTTGATCCCGCACAGGTAAGAGTTGTTTATGTATGTGTTATAATTAGCTGAAATGCTGCTTTTGTTATATAAAATAGCAGTTTTATTCCGTTGGCGCCAAAAATAGGCCTATTATGCACAAATCGCAATGTTCCAATATTGGAACATGGCCACATGGCAGTCCAATTCTCAGTAATTTAACACTTCATATGCTTCTGTGGTTCAGTGCGCCTGTTACATTATTATACTGTCATAAGTCAAGCGCAATGTAATACTTTCTCAATGCTTGTGTTATTTGTTGCATTAAAATAATTATGTACAAATTTTTATAGTAGCCTAAACAGAAAAAGTCAATATATTTAACACTCATTGTTATGCCTTTGTTTTGGGAAAAAAACTGCAACTGCCCCAACACTAAATGAATTACTTGACAACATTACAACCGGCAGTTTCAGTTCTGCAGATGTTTTCATAAGCCACCTGATGATGAATCTGGTAGTGACTCTGACAAATCCGACACAGAAAAAGGCAGCGACTACATAGCAGATCATTTATCGAGCAAGATTTTGAATGCACCAGCCGAAGCTACAATTATAGATGCAGAAGATAGTGGGGACAGTGGTGATGGAGAGGAAGAGTACAGTGTAGCTGTTCTAGAAGGCAGTAATAAAGGCATGCTGCAGCGAAGAAGAGAACATTTTCCAAGACTGTGGAAAAGTGGAAGAAGGGTGACTTGAAGTCCCAGTACATTAGTGGTTTGAACAATGTGATCACACCAAAAATGCCCCTACAGAACTGTTTTAAATATTCTGGCCCATTGAATTCTTTCAGTACATCAAGAACCAGTCTGAACCAGGGCTGTAGTCGAGGGTATACGCGGGTATACAGCGTGTACTCACCTCTATAGACCGTGTACTTACCTCACAAAATATGTGTACTCATACAATATTTGTTTCGGAAAACTAACCATTAGCGTATACTCACCTCCAATTTGTTTCGGAAAACTAACCGGTAGGTGTACTCACCTCTAATTTTACCACTACAGCCCTGGTCTGAACTGTATGCCAGACAGTATAATGCTACCAGTATGTTTGAAGTAACAGTGGAGGAACTGAAGCTGTTCTTCGCAGTGTTGATGATATCAGGTTATAGTTCACTACCTCGAAGAGACTTGTACTGGAGTTTAGATGCAGACATCGGAATTGAAGCTGTTGCCCAGGCCATGCCAAGAAACAGATTCAGAGCTATACTCGAGAATCTTCATTTCGCTGACAACACCAACTCAGCATCTGACGACAAGTTTGCCAAGATTAGACCACTCGTCGCCCATTTGAATGAAGAGTGCATGAAACTGCTTCCAGCTTATGTAGAGCATGTCGATGTAGACGAGAGTATGATTCCTTACTACAGTCATCATGGGTGCAAACAAACTATTCAAGGTAAACAGCATGTGGCACAGTCCAGATGGACAGAAATGTGGCGGGGTATCGTGTGAAGCTACGCAACAATAAATGGTGGTGGCAAATGTTCACACACTTGATGTCTGCATCCATGTCCAACGCCTGGATACTGTACCAAAGACAGATAAGAAATGAAAGGGCTAGAGCGACTGAGCAAACTGACAGCAATTTTGATGTCGAAGAGCTGCCTAAACTGGATTTCTTGGGCTTCATTCGCAGGATTGTGGCTACCTATTTGCTGTTATTTAGTGAGCCACAGAATCGGGGCAGACCATCCTCAACTGCAAATAGCAAAGCCGTTCTTGTGAGAAACATTCCAGACAGTGTCAGACTCAACAGCAATGCCAAGCACTACCCAGACAATGTGAAACATGGTAGATATCGATATCGTGTCTGTAAAAACACAACATCTGGCTGTGGTGTCTGTCGCGTTTACATGCAGCCAGTGAACTGCTACAAAATACTACCATAAACAGGTCTCAGAGTGACTGCTTACCTGCAAATTTTGCAGTATAGCCTAATAAAGTATAGGCATAGACAAGAACAAACAGTCACCGTGGCATTTCTCTAGTGAAGTATCAAATATATGGATGTTCCAATATTGGAACAATGCCATGTTCCAATAATGGAACAAAATTTCTATGCGCTATATAAATAAAATTTAATGAAATTATCACAAATGTGAGTTAATTCCTTTAATTACTTAATATGACGTTGGTAAATATCAAAATTTTTTAGCAAAATTAAATTTGGCCACGAATGGGTTAACTAAATTTGCCCATAGATGACATGGATATTGTGTACACACATCCTGATGATGTCAAAGCACAAAGAACATAAAGGTTTTGCCACATGATTGTTGAGACAACATGCCCTTGCGACAACATGCCCCGTCCTCCCCTACTTTCCACAGGGATCATCACTGTCACATGAACAGTGATTTGAAACCCGAAGACAGGGTTCATATGAAAGGCAAACGTTCTTATTGTAGGCATAAACTCAGCATACATACTAATACGCTTTAATAATAATTACGCTTTAATACTAATTACGCTTTAATACTAACTACGCTTTAATACTAATTACGCTTTAATACTAATTACGCTTTAAGCAATGAATGTGCTTAACTGCATGACGTTGTCTGACCTATGAAAGTTCAGCTGTAGGCTATCGTACGTCTAGAGCCCTGCGCCGGCCGCGCCGCGCCGCCGCCATTTCGTGGGCGACGCCGCCGCCGATTTTTATTTGTCGGCGCGCCGCCGCCGCCGCCAACAATCTGTCGGCGCGCCGCCGATGCCAATTTGATATGCTTAATTGTTATTGTTGCATTTTTCATATTTTCCATGATTACGTGATAAAGTGTTACTTTTGTGAGAAATAGAAGTGGACATCTTGTACATACTTTCTTCATTTTATTTTTCTGGTTTCTTAGCGAAACTTGATCGGCAACACGAATTGGTGTCGTCAATGCTATGAGCGTATGATACACAAGTTATTTAAAGCGATTTCTTGATACAAGTAGCCACTGTTTTGATACTTCTGTCCCTGTTGCCATTTTCTTAATACCTTGACAACAAAAGCATGTCTTTGTATTGCTACTACAGTACTACAGTATTCCCCATTAGTTACCTTCATGTTGAAAGCTTCTATAACTTATTGATTGCAGCCTTGATGTCTTATTACAATGGTGTAAATTTTTGGCTTAATATTGTAAGGTTAGAGCAGTTTATAAGTGCTATTAATATCAAGATATGCCACATAACTAATTCCTGCAGAACGGAAGGTATAATTGATTAATACTTTTGGCTGGAATCTACTCAAGTAAATAGTACCACGATGAGGCAGTTTTTGACTTAGTACATATAAGAATGGTCTCTTTCAGTTTAGTCTGATACAAACAATGGTCTATATATAGACACACTAAATAGCATTGCACCAATTCAAACGGGCAGCAGACCACCTGGTAAATTCATTGAAAAATTAACAGGGGTGAGACCACTCGGCCATTGTATTACCATAGGAAAACATATATTTACATTTCACTTCATGGCTTGACAGCAGCCGCTCTCACTGAGAGGATGCTGTTATCCGGCATCTGCCATGTGACTTAGTGTGTAGGCCTATACTGTATCAGTCAAGTGTCAAGTGTATTCATGCAATCTGCAATGCATGTTGCTTCATAACAATGCCTATACAGATGTGCAGTGTAATTAAGGATGTTCATATTTGTAAGGCAAATGTTTGAAGGTGTCTTCTCTCTCAGTTCCTTTGTATGTAGTTGAGTAGGGACAGTAGAAAATCACGGTAAAAAAATGCCAAAAACACGGCATACTTTTAAAAAAATCGCGAAAAACACGGCAAAAACACGGCATCAAAATTTCACAGTTTTCTTGTAACACATTATATGTTTAGCTTTCATATTCATTGTTCATTGACAAATTGATAAATACTTTCGACTGTGCAAAACTTTAAACTGCCACAACCCAAAAAAATTGCAACAAACACGGCACTTTTTTACGAAAACACGACTACTGAGTAGTGAGTAAGTAAGCCTTCATAAATACTTTCGCCTGTGCAAAACTTTAAACTGCCACAACGACAACAAAATTGCAACAAACACGGCATTTTTTACGAAAACACGGCAAATGTCAAAAATCACGGAAAACACGGCAAATGCCGAAAAACACGGCTTCCGTGTTTGCCGTGTTTTCGTGATTTCTACTGTCCCTAGTAGTTGAGGTTTAGTGTGATGGAGTGGCTTTGGAGAATTTGACCCTCTTGACTGGTCACAGGACCAACGGCTGTTCAACTCTCATAGTGACTCATGCTTCCGACTAGGGCACGCCGCGCCGCGCCGAGGCCGAAATTTCGTGGGCGCCGCCGCCGCCGCTGATTTTCGTTCGTCGGCGCGCTGCCGCCGCCGACCCAAAATGACCGGCGCGCCGCCGCCGACACTATGAAGTCGGCGCAGGTCTCTACGTACGTCTAAATTCTTCTGAACAACAAACACAATCTTCCGCTGCTTTCAAAGCCAGTCAAACGACGGTCTCTTGAAATCTTTCTCAAAAGACATCTGAAATCTTGATTTGCATCGAGTAAGCCTCATTGTCGTTGAGCCTTGAAAATCCAGAAAGAATAAAGTTCCTTTTATTATTATCACGCTCAATATAGATTATATTAATGTGAGAGGTCGTACACTAGGTCCGATGAACCATTAATTTACTTCTCACATCAGCATCATAAAATTCAATACATAGGTTACAACAAAATAAAAAGAGATTGATGCAGAGGTCAATAGGTCAATATAGAAGTGTCAGAGAGACCAACAGGACTCCGCTAGACTGTTTTCGTTATTAATCTGTGGCGAATGTGCAAGTTCAGTTTATAATAGAAGTGCCCTGCAAAAATAAAACTGCAATAAACTAAATATGTTAATTTAGAGGTAGACTGCATCGTATAAACAGTGCCTTATTCAATGACAATCACTGTTGCTAAATGCGCGAAATACAAAACGCCTAAGTTAGACTACTCTCTTAATTGAGTTTTGGCAGTTAAGTTGTCGTATACGAATGAGTTAACTCAGTTAACTCATTCGTATACGACAGGCTTTGACCATTGAAAGTACCTTTCGGTATACCGGCATTCTTCCTCAGCAATGCATTCACAAATATTCGGACGACGACAGCTGATAAAATTATTTCATGGCCAAATACTGCCGATGATGATAGAAACTTGACATCTTGCACAAAAGTCACCCGGATTACTTGAAATGTCGAAAACGAAAACCACAAAAACCCATTGCTGGGAATTTCCTGTAATGCTGACTTACAAATAAAATTAATTGCCCATAGTCGCGGTAGCAGGACTGGCTCTGCCAACGCGGATCAAATTATAAAGAGATTCTATCATCTACATCAGAGGTTTTCAAACTTTTTTGACCAGGGACCCCTATTTTTTTTCTAGGCATAGCTCGCGGACCCAAGCGCATCTAAAAAGTAAAATTTGTCATTTAAAATTTAAACAAAATAACAGGCAGACTATTTTCACAATACAAGCTTGCTCATAAGTAGTCCTAGTGCATGAATTTCAAAACACAGGCTGTTAATTGTATTGTATTGTATTGTATTGTATTTGGATATTTATAAAGCGCTTCTAGCGGGAGGGCCATTCAGAAGCGCTCCCAGTGCGAGAGACCCCGAGAGAAAAAGCAAGTTTTAAGAAACTTAAAAGAGGAAGAGACGTTACCTGAGAGAATAGAAGAACGAACGTACGGAGGAAGCTCATTCCAAAGAGCAGGGCCAATGGAGGCAAAAGACCTAGATTGAGCCAGAGAAGTCCTGACACGGGGAACGAGGAGGTCCAAGCGGTCAGATGAACGAAGAGGACGAAGAGAAGCAGCAGAGTGAGGGCGATGAATTAAGTCACATAAATATTTTGGAGCGAAACCAAGTTGAGCCGTACACACAAGGATGAGGACCTTAAATTGGATGCGGGCAGAAAGCGGGAGCCAGTGGAGTTCTTCTGTCATAAAGGTGGTGATATGAGAGAATCGAGGAAGACGGGCAATTAATCTAGCAGCAGCATTGAGAACGGACTGAAGAGGAGCAAGACGGACTTTAGGAAGACCAATGAGGAGGGAATTGCAATAGTCAAGTCTAGAGCAGACAAATGCATGGACAATTGGAGTGAAAATTGGAGATGAGAGAGAGCGACGGATAGCTCTAAGGCGCCTTAGGTGAAAATAGGAAGTGCGAGTGAGTTTGGAAATGTGTTCAGTAAAGGTGAGAGAATTGTCAAGGGTCACTCCTAGATCACGAACGCTAGACGAGAAAGTTAAAAGCGGAAACCTTTGAGACAGCACAGCAAAGTCGAGTTTTAGAAGTTGCTGAGGAGTGCCAAACCAGATATATTGGGTTTTGGACGAATTAAGGGAGAGGCGATTGCAAGACATCCAGGTATGAAGATCATGAGAAAGTGCTTCGATGCGCTGAGCAAGAAGAAGCTGAGAGGAAGGAGGCCCATGGACATAAACCTGGACATCGTCAGCAAAGAGATGGCCTGAAGCCCCATGGATGGGGAGCAGAGATGGGATACCGGCCGTGTACAAAATAAAGAGGAGAGGGCCTAGAACAGAGCCCTGCGGAACACCCAGTTTGATAGGGACCCACAGAGTTCTAGATTCACCAGAGATAACCATCTGAGTGCGATCAGACAGGTATGACCGGAACCACTGGAGAGGGGGGCCCTTCAGACCGCAAGAGGTCTCAAGGCGCTGTAGAAGAATGGTGTGGTCAACCATGTCAAAGGCTGAGGAGACATCATATAGCGCCAGAAGAGTGAGTTCGGACCTATCAACAGCTGAATAAATTTCAGAAAGCAAAGACAGGAGGGCTGTTTCAGTGGAGTGGTGAGCCCTAAAACCTGATTGAAAGGGAGGTTAATGTTAAGACTATGCAGTGTTAGCCATTAATTAATGTTAAGACCATGCAGTGTTAATAATTATAGGGCCTAATTAATATTTTCAGAACTCTCTTCGCGGACCCCTCTTGGTCCGCGGACCACAGTTTGAAAACCTCTGATATACATGGTACGATAGCTTTAATTTAGGGGATTATCCAGCGATCGCAAGTAGATATGCAGCGATGGAAAGTAGTGCGAAAATTGTGAGTCCTAATTATTCTTTACCCATAGGTGTAGCCGGGCTTCAGTTTGTACACCGACTATTAAATATGATGTTTTAGTTTCCACATGCAATGTTTTACTTTGAAAAAATAAGCAATCATCGATTTTCTTTAAATATATATAACGAACTGCAACGCGTTTGTTATGCAAACAATAGAACAGCAAACGTAAGCTTAATTTCCCAGAAATCCAGCAGCTATGTTTAACATCTTTTCACGGCAGCGAGCAACAGTGTACCGGTATGAGGAAAGCCAGTAAGTACAAAATTGCAATCGCCGCGGCGCAGTAACAAATCCACAATATCTGCATGACCATTCTCAGCTGCAAGATGAAATGGTGTTTCCTCAGATTGTTTCGTAACGTTGACGATAGCATGATTGTTCAGTAAAATCTCAACAAGGGAAGTATTACCATTGACCATTTTGGCAAGCTAAATGAAGTGGAGTCATCTTGCCTTTGTTATACGCATCTACATTTGCACCGTTAAATATAAAATTGTCTACAATTTCTAAACGTTCTTGCTCAGCTGCAAGGTCAAATGGTGTTGCTTGTCCTTTGAAGACTGCATTGATGGCAGAAGAATGATTCGGCAGAGTATCTGCAATATCGACTTTCCCACATTCTGCTGCGATTTGGTTTGAAGTCTGTCTGATCAACGTCAACTGTGTTTCTTATGGGATGTTGCGAAAGTTCAAGTTCAGCTGCAGGAACTTGGTTTACCGCCAGTTGCGAACGAATCTGCGCATCCATTTCCGCAATCTGATTGAGCAAGACATTTACAACAGCGCTATGGCCATTTTGTGCTGCCAAGTGAAAAGCAGCATTGCCATGGCTGTCAATCGCATTCAGTGGCGTAGCCATACAAGGCACGTAAGGTGCGTACGCACCCCCTGTCAAGTGGCAAATGTGGCAAATATGGTCAGAATATCGCTCCGCCTCTGCTTAGCTGAGGGAGCTTTGTCGTTTCACCCTGGATGTGCGGTGCCGCCTTTCTCTCCGCTCCTTCACGCAAGGTGAGCTTCTTGTCTCCCACGCACGAAACTCTAGCAACGGGCTTTTTCTGTTGTCGGCCCTTCTGTCTGGAATGGACTCCCTTTGGCTTTGCGCTTGCTGCCTATGGTTCTGATACGTGTCATTCCAATCTTAAGACTGTCCGTTTAATTCGAGGCTGGGTCGGGAGAGCTCCTGAGTAGATACCTGTAGGGGCGCTAAAAAAATTCTTGCAATGAATGAATAACCTGCAACAACGGCAACTCCAGAACGTACCTTTTTAGCCATGAACATTTTTAAAACCTATTTATGCTCAAGATTGACCGTCGACAATATTCAGGGATTGGTTATGGCTTACAATCACAAGATAATGTTCATGACGTTATTGATCGATTCGGAACAAACAATATCGACGGCTAAAGCTTAATGTCTTGAACCAGAGAAACTAAGACTCAATTAACTGATGGAAGGAACTTCTAAATTCAGAATAGCAGTTGGTGCTTTTAAAAGTATCCTACAAGCAGGGCTGTAGTGGTAAAATTTGAGGTGAGTATACGCTACCGGTGACCAGCGGCGTAAAAAATGTGAAGACCTTTTTTTAGGAATTCGTCTAAGAAAAATTTAAGACTTTTCACAAATTCCCTTCAAATTTTCAGACTTTTTACGATTTCGTCTCTGAAAAACTTTTTTTTTAGTCATTCGCCCTAAAAACCTGTCAAAACCTCTCTTTTTCCTCCAAATTTCATTACTCAGGTCTCTACAGAGGTAAGTATACGCTGTATACCCGCGTATACCCTCGTCTAAAACGCTGAGTATACGCTCTCAAATTTAGCTAGAGGTGAGTATACGCTGTATACCCGCGTATACCCTCGACTACAGCCCTGCCTACAAGTAAATCTGCTTCACATTGTTAATGTGTTTCATGTAAGCCTCAAGCTTTAAAATCTATGAATCTGTTAAAATAAGAAAGAAGTATTGAGAAAGTAAGAAAGAAAGTGCGTAGGCCTATTGCGCAGGCCTGCCAGGCTGCCAAGCAGCAGGCCTACTCACCCTATGTCATGATAAAATTCTAGCTTAGCTACTGTTCGTGTGTCTTCATAAATTAATAGCAAATAGTTAATAAAACTGTTGATCTCGAGTAAGATAAACTGCAATTGAAGACTTGCCTTCTCTTTTGCATGGAGGCTCTTAATGCCCGAATTAAGATCAATTTAAATTCCTCTCATTCTCTCAGGATTACCAAGATTAAGGATATTGCTTTTCTTTGTCGATGGAAAGTCAATAAAAGTCAGTTAATAAAACTGTTGATCTCGAGTAAGATAAACTGCAGAGAAGCTTATCGTGGGGGATATTTGCCTTAAGTTCACAGGACATGACAAATTATGAGAAATTGATTATGTATCAACAAATGTCATGTCATGTCGCCGTCGTAGCTCTGCGATGGTAGACTACAGGAATGGGTCAACATTGTCCAGCTGTTTATATCATAGGCTGGTCCCCGATAGCCGAAACCATCCTATGATGTTGTCAATCCAGGATATTCTTGGTCTACCGCAGTTGCGAACCCCTTCTACAAGACCCGTCATGAGGCTGCAGCATGCCTTCGATGTCGTCCCTCGGCTTCCTCATGATGTGTCCGAAGTGTAGCTTGCGAGTTCGGACGTGGTTCAGCAGTTCGCTTTTGGTCCTCGCCAGCGTGTATACTTGTTCGGTGGTCATCCTTTTTGTCCAGGGAATTCTAAGCAATTTTCTGACGCACTTGTTCTCGAACTCTTGGGTGCATGTTTCTTCTTCTTTCCTTAACGTCCAGGCTTCACATCCGTATGTTGCTGTCGGCCATGCCGGTGCCTTCATCATCCTTAATTTGTTGTAATTATATATTGACTTGTACTTCCATATTTAACCATAGTTAATAAAATTGTCACATCTCGAGTAAGATAAATTGCAGAGAACTTTATTGTGGAGGATATTTGATTATTTAGTCCACAGGACATGACAAATTATGACAAATAGATTATATATCAACAAATACATTTTTACAACGTTTCAGTTCAACCTAAAAAGATTAGACAAGGACACAGGCTAAGTGTTTTATGAGCTGAGCCATAAAGCAAACCAATTACTAAGTCTGTTGCTTTGCTTTTTAAGTAGTGCATAAGTCATCTGCTTCACTTCTTGAAACATTACTAATGCCATTTAGCTTACTTAAACCTTAAACGTTACGCTGTGAATCTGTTAAATAAGAAAGTATTGAATGTCTAAAATTCTATGCCTTTCATGGAGATAGCCCTAAAAGCCAATCTATGTATAGGTTCTCTGAAGACTGCTGCTTCGCATTATACGCACCCCTATGGTAAAATCCTAGCTACGCCACTGACCACATTGACTTCGCTTTCGTAATCTATCATTGCTTTGACTGTTTCAGCGTAACCCATTTTTGCAGCTTTATAAAGAGGAGTCGTATAAGAAGCTTTGCGAATATTAGCACCTGCATTATTTCTCAACAAAGCCTCTACAACTTCGAAATGGCCATTTTTGGGTGCAAGATGGAGTGCATTGTCACCATCCAAGTTTGTAGCCTCAGCATCCTCGGCATAATTTAGAAGGAGCTGCACAACCTTAGTATGACCGAATTTTGCCGCATAATGTAGCGGTCTATTGCCATAGCATATCAGCAGAACGCGATACTGCATAAGAAGCTGGACGAGTTCGTAATGACCACGCATAGCTGCAATGTGAATCGGTGTGTTCATAAAGTGGTCGGTTACATGAAGATCTGCTTTGCTGTCAAGCAATAACTTCGCAATTGCAAAGTGGCCAATTTCAGACGCCAGATGAAGGGAAGTTTGGCCCAATGCATTTCTAACGTTGCATTCTTATTTAGCAAAAGATCGATGACGCCAATGTGACGACTTCGAGTCGCATAGTGTAAAGGAGTGTTATGCTTTGTGTCCAGTACATCCACATTCACTGACGACATCAATAAACTTCTCTGTATTACCAGGTTCGGCTTCAAGGTGAAGCTGACTAAAACATTGTTTGTCTTTATCATAGCTGACGTCCTGAACACCCTCCTGCTCGTCATCGTCAGAATCTGTACTTATCCCATGAATCTCCCTTTCATCTTCATCAGCATCAGTTTCGGTAATCAAGCTGTCGTGATTTTCGTAATTTTTAATAAATTCCTTGATTTCAGAAGCAGTGTATGAATGTTTCGGATACATCTGATTCAACAATCATAGTTTCATCATCGGATTCAACGTGTTTCGCATAAGATTCGTAGTGCAGTTCAATAGCTGATCGTGTATCGTCGACATCACCTGCGTTTCTTGTTTCTCCAGACACATTCGCAGTTTTATCTTTTGATTTTTTACTCATTGCTGCAAGATTCATTAGTCTATGTAGTAAATGCAGTTATGATAATGGTATAGTCAAGTATTACCTGTGAAACAGAGTAAAAGATTACGATTTAGCAGACATGTGTACAAGTGTCATATCGAATTGAATAGGTATGCCGATGTATTAACTTCATCATAAACATCTTGCTTGCTGTCAATTGTAACACAAACACCATAATCGCTGTCATCATCATCGCTTTCACAGCTGATGTAATTATCATGGATGTTCAATTTACAATCACAATGTCGTTTGCTACTTTGAATACAGCGGGCACCGTCAAAGCCTTTCTGTTCCAGACATACAGCGACAGTCTTGCAATATTCATCAATTGATCGGTAATTTCTTCAACAAGGATTCAATCATACGACAGCGAACCGGAGTTTTTAAATGACGTCTACGGCTGATTACGAAGAGGTTCAAAACAAGAGTAGTTTAAAGTACCCATTCAAAGATTACACACCTCTATCAATATTCGTCTTCAGGGGCGTGGTCCAGGAATCCAATCGCCATCTTTTGGCTAAGTGCAAAGACCACAAACGAATTCGCCACTGGTGACTCTTCTAGTTTTCTATGCCATATTTTCCTTATTTTGATCATATTCTCTTCTCATTTACATTTAACATTACTTAGGCTATAGCGCAGGGAGCAGGGCCGTAGCTCTTTTTCGACATGTGGGGATGGAAAACTACCCCTTCGAAAGCGTGTATAGGCCTACTTTCTTTAAGAAGCCCATATAATACCAGTGCGTAATAATCGTATTTTAATAAACGCATTGAGCAAAACAATATTCCAACTTCCACTAGCGGGTAATGACTGATTCCCACTACTGAGTTCAGTTACACACTAGGTTAGTGCAATACTGAACGGTTACTTTACACTGTTCTTGTATTGAACTTCTTCGTAATCGGTCGTAACACCATTTCAAAACTCCGTTTCGCTGTCGCATTATGGAACCCTTCTTGAAGAAATGAACCGATCAGTTCTGAAATATTGCTAATTGTTATTCGTTTGCCCCACTGCATATATGTTCGGACTGTAAGAAGCAACAAGACTAGTGCTTTTTGTCGAACCAAAAAAGTTGAAAGTATTATTTAGTCACTCGAGTATGTACTCGAGTGACTAAATAATATTTCGTTTTTGACTAAGCGTCCACCTATAGCAACTCATTTGTAAACCAATTTTCTCATTCTTTCACGTGAAATGTTTGATCATCAAGTTAAGCAACAAGTTGGCTATACTTTTATAATGTGTTGAGCAAGGACATAAAAAATATGCATACTGCGATGAGTAAAATGTATATGAATACTGCAGAAGAAATACAATGTCAGCTAGCACCAAATCAATTTTTCCTGATCTCCGAGGCGGGGACAAATTTCGGCAACATCTCACTCATGCCAATGTTATCTAAGAGCCCTTGATGAACATGGAAAATTGACATATGGCTTAAGCGCTTTTGTGATAATATTATCGTCGAGCGCAACCATGTCTTCAATCGTCGGAGTTCGGAAAACTGCGTTCGGAAAAAGCTGATGAGACAGGAATGACCAGTAAGAGTATCACTAAATTTTCCACAGTTCTCAACAGGCCGTCACGTTTCCGGGGCTAGGCCCTATCTCTCTTAGGACTTTAGCAGCATCTTGAAGAGAAGCCAATGGATAGCAGTGGCAGTGACACTTGAACATGTGGAGTTCATTTTGCAAATCAGCTCCAGCACTACGGGAGATCCGAATAGTTGTGGCAAATCGGAGAGACCTCTCCAGCCCAGAGCGTTTTCTCTTGCAGAGAAGATTTCTCGGACACTCGCTCCTTCAATTGCATCAGTGTTGTAGTGTTGTATCAAGGATCTCGTAATGGACCTGCTGGTAAAATTCTTCAACATTCTGGAATTTCTGACCTGATGCAGGACCAGAGAATCTCTTTGGGATGCGTTGTTGTCTTGGGGATATAAGTGACATCCTAGATTGCTCCATTTGGACCTTATACGTGGCTCAAGAGCTGGTGGAAGAATTCAGGTGAGCGATCTAGCTCCAGGTCTTGAATCGTTAACTCAGTGGCTTCCTTTATTCCAGACACACTTGCGCTCGTCTCTTGAGAAATTGCTTTCAGAACTTCCAGCTTCTCGCAAATTAGGTTTGGACAGACCTCAGGTCACTAAATAGAAGCAAGCAGTTTTGGGGCACAGAAGGAGGTCACGGTGTTTGGAGTAACCTCTGAACAAATTCAAGCATTTCCTCCAAATACTTAAATACTCGCCAGTGAACAGTTTGTGGTGATTGGGGCTGGCCGCATAACATTTATGACATAGTGTAATGGAAGAGGGCGACTGGGATGTGAAAAATATATGGATAATGGAACATTTTTATGAACACTGTAGGCATTGGAATAGTTAATATTAAGGAACACATATAAACGATAAATAGGCAGTCTTGTTGTCAAGACCTTAAACCTCAAGACCAAGACCAAGACCAAGACCTTGAACCTCAAGACCAAGACCAAGACCAAGACCTTGAACCTCAAGACCAAGACCAAGACCAAGACCTTGAACCTCAAGACCAAGACCAAGACCAAGACCTTGAACCTCAAGACCAAGACCAAGACCAAGACCACGACCCAAAAATCACAATCATATCCACACTATTCCTCAGACGCGTGTATATATATATATATATGTATATACAGGGGCGTCTATCCCCCTAAGTCATTGGAGCAACGTCCCTTTCCCCCTCTTCTTCCCCCCTCCCCGTTCCTTCCTCCCCTAAAATGGTGGCACACACACTGAACCTCAAGGCAACACGGAGATCTCCCCTCCCCATTTCTTGTATGGAGCATTTGCTCCAAGGTTTCTATGGTGTAGACGCCCTGTATATATATATATATATATATATATATATCAGACACGATTAACCTTGGTATACACACACACACACACACACACATTCTGAGATTGTGAGGGCAATGAGGGTGAGGAGTCATATCAAGGCCACCAGTATGAGAGTAGGTCCATATACGGACTTGACCTACAACTCAACATCCCCATATGACTAAGATGTCAACCATAAGACGGAGAGCGAGGGGGTGCATGATGTAAGATATCTCCAAGAGGAGTGTAACTGTGACCCAGATCTTTGGCGCCTGGCCTGCGCACTGATCGCGGGGATCAGTCTGCCGGGGTTACCTGTGTGGCTGAAAGTCTAACTGCCTGTGACTCAGTTCGTCTGGCTCTCGGTTGACCAGACAAGAGCTATCTATTATTAGCTATGGGCCAGCAGAGGTGCGACCGTTATGGACCGCAATGGCGCGGAAAAATTAAAAATTTTAGGTCGGTCTTGGTCTTGGTCTTGAAAAACCAAGACCAAGACTTTGAACCTCAAGACCAAGACCAAGACCAAGACCTTGAACCTCAAGACCAAGACCAAGACCAAGACTTTGAACGTCAAGACCAAGACCAAGACCAAGACTTTTAAAAACGAACTCGAGCGCACTCGAGACCAAGACCTTGGTCTCGAGGACAACAAGACTGTAAATAGGCATAGAATTTTCTAACCTAAATGAATATAAATATATAGACTGACTGCATATAAATATGTGGACTGACTGAGTAGGCCTATATAGTGTCATAGCTGGCATATGAATCACCAGCAAAGCTGTTCCATACAGCTAGAGCGGACGGGGTCGACCAGAAAGGCGACAGCAGCTGCGGAGCAGAGACATGCGCAGGGACCGGATGTGGAATGACTGAAAAAAGAAGGAAAAGATGCAGACGCGCGAGAAAGAAAGAGATGACCAAGTAATGACAGAATAGGCGAAAGAGGCAGGAACAGGATGGGAATAAAAAGGGGGCGAAATCTGGAGTTGGGTTTACTCTCGGAAGACGTCAGGGTCGAGACAAGGTACATCGACGACGGAGAAAATTCACAAATTTTAGTAATGAGGTGACGGAAGGGCGGAGAAGTGTTAGGGCCGAAGAGGAGCTGGCTGAGCGGAGTGGTTGCACCGTGAACAGCTGACGAAGATTGGAGGACTGGGAGGTTTGGAGTGTAATTGTATTTGAGTGCTGTGATTTTATATTCAATTTATTGGGGGTATTTTAAGTCAGTGGAGAGATTTGAGGACAGGAGTGATGTGGTGGTGTTTTCACTGTTTTGGGGTTTTAGTCACAGCGCGGGCGAGGGCATTCTGAATTGCTTGGAGGCGGTTTATTTGTGTGATGCCTGTCATTTTTAAACACCTCCCACCTTAGCCGTCTGACTGTCAGCCAGGTCATGGATCATGACCTGGAACCGATTTCACACCTCCACCTATCGATTTTGATTTGACTAAGCGCCTGTGAATAAGCTGGTTCCGACGACTTCGTTTTTTAGGCGTGGCAGAAATTTCGAGATTACGATTACGATTCCTTACCCACAGATGTCACCAAGCTTCACCTTGTAGCCTACATCGAATATTAAACATGATGTTTTACTTTCCACATGCAATGTTTTACTTTGAAAATAAAAGCACTCGTTGATTTTCTACAAACATATAACGAATGCAACGCTTCTGTTATGCAAACAAAGGAACGGATATATATACCAAATATACGCAATATTATTATACACAGCTCTATGCGGCTGTACTGTTGCAATGACGGGATTTTCAACGCATATACGAAACGGATGGAAATTTCCGGGGAAGTCCCATCTAAGACTCTCGGCATTATTATAATAGCTTTTGTAAAAATGAACCCGAGAAAAAGCCTAGTGAGAGTAAACATAATGTAGGCTACATGAGCTATAAGCAGTAGAGTCGTCTGAACCAAGCATTGAGAAAAGCCTATGTAATGAAATACCTGGCCAAAATGGGCTCATGCTTAAATCTACTTAACAAATCTCCGACGTTACACTCCAACCAAGCTTATCTTCTCAGGCGATGGTAGGTAGTCTATTGCAGTATGCATTTTTTCTATATGACAAGACTGTGAAATGTTTGTTTTGAATATCCTGAACATATGTGCAGTTGTTTAAATCCATAATCCCATGAGGCGACTTTCCATCTCAAACCCTGCTCATGCCATTTTGACAACTTTTGTCGTATCATCGACACAGTAGAATTGTTCAAAATGGGCATCTGAAAAAATTCCATAGTGCAAGATGTACAGGAGATGGGCATCTTGAAATAATGGAAAGTGACTAAAAATATGTGATATGGCAATGCTACAATTTTGTGCATGACAACAGTAACAAGTAGTAAATAAATAAAATGCATTAGTTTTTTTTTAAATAATCATGCGAATGTAATCACTGCCGTAAACTTGTCCAAAATATTGGAGGTGATTTGGTTATTCATTCTACACTTGTTGCATTGGTTGTACAATCCATCTCAATTATTGGGGTGGGGGAAACGTGCCCCGGCTGCCCTCCCAGAGTCTACGCCTATGAATGTAATTGTAATTTAAATAACAAATTATGTATCATAGGTGTCACTGACCTGACAACTTAACATGACGACAATCAAAAGAGCGGTCTTCAACTGCGAATGGTAAAAAGAGACAAAGGAGCTCATGTCACAGGTAGCTGGGCTACGTAGACCTCTGACCCCTATATAGCTTTCCGAATTTCCGAAAAGATGGACCATCTACAGTGAAGCTTCTACACGACACAGTGGAGTGGACAACCAGTCTGCCTGGGACATCAGAGCGATGGGAACTGTGGCCACTGAGAGCAAACCTAGCACTGCATGCAAGACAATACATGTGCGCAGTAAGTTAAAATTTTAATATTAGAGAACATTAAAATGCCTAACATGACTAATGTTTGTGTTTAGAAGTTTCACCGATGATACAATCACTCAAAACTGAAGAACTCCTACCCAGACTCATCCGATCCTCCGCCTTTCAATTCTCGTCCTAAACGACACCCACCTCTGCCTCCTCTCCTGACCTGCCCCCATAGAAACCGGACTTGGACTTCCTCTGGAATACTCTTTGGAAAGCCCCTCTGATTGGATGCAGCGCTCGTGAATAGGCTGTGCCCTGCGCTTGGCCTTCGAGTGGGCGGTTTAGAAGTTTGAAGATTACGATGACGACATTCGTGAAGTTACTCGGGTTGAAGTCCATCATCACATCCCATATGATGGATTCAGATACAGATACTTTAAATACTCCATTGCACGTTGCGGCTCGAGATGGTTGCTTAGAAGACGTGACGACCCTGCTACAGAGCCACACCGAAGACGTCAATGCAAAGAACAGTAGAGGCAGGACTCCACTGCATCTCGCCGTTGAAGCTTATCAACCACGTGTTGTTGAGATGTTACTGAAACACGGAGCGAAAATTCACGTCAAAGACAAAAACAAAACGACACCGTTTCATTTGGCAGCAACAAAGAGGTTTGCAGATATTGTTGAGATGATGACACACTTCGCTGAAAATGCCGAACGACACGAAAGTAAGGACGAGGAGCAAGACGCCAGCTGTTTATACCATTTCCTGTTTACTCCGCCTTCTAAGGCAACTCAGACACGACGCAGTCTCAAACGATACGATTCTCATCTAATTCGTAAATCCGACAACCCAGTAATCGTATCGGAGAAAATACTTAATTCGGGTGACATAGAAAGGCATCAATATTCAATACGGTTAACACATTCATTCTTGGGTGCAACGCCAGTGACGCAGAAATACAAGATGAAACCTGGAGATGTACAGTACGATATATATCCAGACGATGAAGATGAAATTATGCCAATCAGAGTAACGGTACGCAAGAAAGATGAACCATCGAACATGCTAAACCGTGAGTGTTTTAAAGCTCTTCTATCCGCAATAGGATCTAGTCGCGTTGAAGTAGGACTACTTGAGATTTTATTAAAGAGCAATGTACTAGACGGACAAGAGATGACCGAAAAAGGATACACGGCGCTACATGTTGCAATGGGGGCTTTTAACATATCTAGCAAAGTCGTAGAAATACTCTTGAAATATGGTAAGTTTAATGTGAATGCCCTCTCCTCTGAATCCAAAACACCTCTGTTTCTTGCCACCAACCATCGATCTAACCATCATATTTCTATAGAGGATTTTAATGAATATGGGAAACAGGATCAAAACATAGTGCTGTTACTTTTGAAACACGGAGCAGACATCAACGTGAGAAACTCTAAAGGCGAAACTGCTTTGATGAGGGCAGCTGAATGTGACTGCTATCACATTGTTCAGCTTTTCATAGACTGGGCGAAAGTAACTGGTTTAGGCATCGATCTCAATGCCAGAGATTTTTTAGGCGAGACCGCATTATTAAAAGCTGCTAGAATGCGACACCCACAAACGGTTAAAGTGCTTATGGATGCAGGCGCTTCTGTAACTTTGGCGGATCATTGTGGTCACACGGCGCTACATAAAGCCTTATATGAAGTACTTACTCCAGACGATTGCATCGGTTTCCGTTTTCTGTGGAGAGAATTGTGCAACGGAGACCCAAAAATTAACCTACAAGCAGCTACACTTAATGAAAAAACGAACAAATCTTTAGGTCAAAAATTGAATCCAGACGACTCTCAGTATTTCGTCTATCTGTTTAAAGAACTTATCAATGGAAACCTCACAGATAAGCCTGAAGATCTAAAAGCTAAAATAGAGAAACTTCGTAACAGCGATCTTCAAGGAATGATTGAAGATTGTTTTACAGAAACCAAAGAGGAATTGAATAAACACAGAACTGTTAATATTCTCCTTGAAAACGAAGATACTGATATAATTGCTTTTGACTTTAGAGGTAACACCCCGCTTGATCTGGCCTTTAAGTCGGGAGTGAAAACAAAACCTTGTACGATAGAAGCGCTCAAACAACGCGGAGCCACTTGCAACACATTTCGACCCACACAATCGAATGACAAATTAGAAATGCGAGAATGTGTGATAGACAAAAGGGGAGGATCACCTTTCCATCGTTTAGCCACTGCTCACAGATACAGGACCCTGTGGTCATCGGAGCGCAAAGAATACATACAATTTTACACAATGCTTGACGGCATTCGATGGTTTTCCCAAATACGAAGCGATAGATGTCGTCAAATCGTCGAGATCACAGACAACCAAGGTAGAACCGCATTGCATAAAGCCATAATGCCGACATCTTACTCTTGTGATTCGTTACCCGATGAAGACACTCGTCCGCTGATCGGTATTGCGACTGAGCTATTGAGCATGGGTTGTAATGTCAACGCCATTGATAAGTATGGAAGAACGCCGCTTCATTACTCCTCGGGTCCATATGCAGATCTTTTCATGGAAAATGGTGGAAATAAAGACATCAGAGATATAGACGGGAAAAGTGCGATTGAAATGGTACAAATAAGACAAAAAGAGGAAGACATGACTCGCAAATATGATGAGCGTGGAATCACTCAGTACATTAAAGACAAAGTTGTTCTGATTTCGGATATTACTGAATTATTACAGATTGATTCATCTCTGATAGAGTCGATGAATTTCCAATATGGAATTTATCCATACATCTCAACTGAAAAATCAGATTACGCGTTAAGGATCCTAAGTACGATATTGAATAAAGCAGAGTTCGCCACATGCAATCCCATTTCAGATCTCCTTACCAAAGAAATTAACAACTTTATCAACAGAATCGTGGATGGAGTTAAAAACTATGATTCACGGTTTGAATGTAGACCGATCTTCGTCGGAAGTGCTTTCGAAGAAACGAAAATCGATTTCCCTGATGAATACGATTTTGATCTGGTTTTGACAAAATTTAGCGAATTATGTGAAGTTTTTCCATCGCCAGTACTCCCAAGTGGTTTTGTTCATCTTAAGAAAAAGCAGGCGAAGGATCATACTACGAACCAGAATTTCGATGATTTCTTCAACACTGAAGGCATTCTATTAACAAACAAAGTCAATGCACAGTTCAAATTAGTTCTTGGCGAGGTCCTTGAAGATCCGAGGTTTCTGAAAAACGAACATCTTTTCGAAGTAGACTGGCGATGTCATAATGACTTCCACGACCGTAGGTCAAGTAGCCTGAATCAGAACAGCCTTTGTACAAATTTACGACTCACCCTGAATCGACCGCTTGATGGAAACTACATGTTCAAAGAGATATCAATCGACATTGTTCCTTGTATTCACATAGATAGTTGGTGGCCAGAGGATGCATTACCGGATATAAGGGATGACCTAAAAGTGGACGGTTGCAATTTGGTATTTGATCAACCACATCGCAAGTATCCTTGGATTCCGTTCACCGACCCGTGTGCTAGGATTTCATTTGCACCGATTGAAAGTCGAATTATCAAAGAGAGTACTAAAACAGCAAAATTAGCTTACATGGTAGGAAAACAGTTGATCAAGAACAGTCGAGGACATAGTACTTATATATTGAAGACATGCCTCTTACATTGCAACGAAGCCCTAGATCCGCTACATGCAAAACAGACCGGAAGGCCACCTTACAAAGACATGCCATGTGACTACCTAAAATATTTGCGCTCAGATATACAAGGACGTGTTGAAGGACTTCATTTCTGGGTTGAAAAATTACTCAAATGTTATCTTGACTTTAACCTTCAAGATTTCTGTCCGTGTTACATGATGCCATCTTTCATTTTACCGATTGGCGAATATCTTAAATCGAATCATATTGAGCTACTGTTCCGTGAAGATTTGTATGAGAAACCATCGAATTCTACAACAGATTATGAGGCAATTTACCACATGTATCATAGCATTTCGTCGTCTGAAACCGACATGAATATTGAACTTCCGAACCTTGAACCTCTTCTAGAACGCTTTGACCGAGAAGATCTAATGGAGCAGATAGCTACTCCTCTTTCATATTCTACAAGGTACCAAGCGTTGCGTCTGCTGTCTAAAGGTCCTCTCTACACTGAAAACGAAAGTAACGAGCAAACAGATAACAACGAAGAGAGGGAAGAGCAAATGGAGGAAGAAGAGGAAGAAGAGGAGCTAGATGATGACGAAAAATTTGCGTCATCTTACGAATACGACTATTGCTATAGTGATGAAGAGCGATGGTGTTACATTTAGTTATCATTAATATAATTAGGCTATTATTATCACTATAGAATTATTAAGTGCAGGTTAATACAGTAGCCTCCATACATCGCAAATGCGCTCAGCATTGTCAGATTATATAAACAATAAGTAATTTGAATGTATATCTGAAAGAGTTAAACCCTATGAAACTGATTATGAACATTCATTAATTTCTACAGTCTGTTAATGTGAATCATTATGGGTAGAAGGTAATTACTGCCAGGTGCCAGATTAAAATCGTTATATGTCTAAACTCTTTTGCCTCTGAGCCATTATGATGATGAAATTGCAGAAGAATTTGCAGACCACTTCCATAACATGAGTAGCAGCCCAGATGTCCAGAAGGCATGGTTGCCTCTGAGGACAACTCAGCATGTTAAAAAACTGAAGGATAAGTCGGTGTATGACATTTGTCGACAGTGTTGAAATTGTGCAGGCCTCAATTGTAAAAATTGTCCCTGGGCAAAGCTTGTGGTCCGGATGAGTTGAGTGCTGAACATTTGGTATAAGCCCATCCCTGCCTGACAACAGTACTGCACTTGTGCAGCTGTTTAAGCTCTTCATTACACACCGGTACGTGCCGTCCGCGTTTGGTCATGGTATCCTTTAGTTAAGGATAAGACTATGAATTTAAACGATGTAGACAATTATCGTGCCATCACCATTATTCCCGTCATTTCTAAAGTGTTTGAAAATTTACTTCTTCTAATTTGTGATGAGTTTCTTAGTACGGATGAATTGTAGTTTGGTTTTAAACGTGGGATGGGTTGTACCGAGGCGATATTTGCCTTAAGGACAACGGTCCAGCATTTTACCAATAAGGGTAGCTCTGTATTCAAGGCTTCTTTGGACATTAGAAAAGCCTTTGACAGTGTTGTGCATAACAAATTATTCGACTCAGTGTTACAAGCGGGTATACCATCTGCTATAGTATATATTTTAGAAAATTAGTATAGCAAACTACTGATCAATGTACGCTGTGGTAGCTGCTTTTCGCACTGTTTCTCAGTAACATTTGGTGTGAGACAGGGGAGTGTTCTATCACCCTCCCTCTTCAACATATTCATCAATTTGTTTGTTGTTCGACTGCTGCCAACTTGATATAGGATGCCACGTCAACTCCCTATTTATTGACTGTCTGCTTTACGCGGACGACATGTTATTATTATGCCCTTCTGTTAATGGGTTGCAAAACATGCTTGACCTATGTATGTATGTTTCTAATGATTTATCGCTGCAGTTTAATCCTTCTAAGTCTTGTTGCATCGCGGTAGGTAAATTGGCTAAACTTGCAATTGCTACCATGATTCTGGGGGACGCCTCGATTCCATGAGTGCATTCAATAAAATACCTGGGTGTGATGATTAACCAAGGTAAATCGCTTAGTTTTATCACAGAACCTTCTTTTCCGCCTGTAATTGTATCTACACACGTGCCACATATCTTAACGAGCTGGTTCATCTATACCTGCAAGAAAGCTATTGTTTACCAATATTAACTTACGCCTCAGCCGTAGTTAGATATACGGTGAAATAGGAAGATGAACTGAATGCATGTTGGAACTCTGTATATAGAAAGTTATTTGGTTTCAATAAATGGGCTTCATTTGTGGCCTTGGCAGATTGGACTTGCATCACATTATTAAGAAACGTCGCATGATGTTCTATTGGCGAATAGCTGGTTCAACATCTAACCTTCTTCAAAATATTTTATGGTGTTACTTTGGAGAGCATTTCCTTTATGATTCGGAACTCGTTGTCATTTTGAATAGCAAATATAGTCTCACAGCTGCTATTTACGATCATTTTCTTAGTTTGTGCGTTTGAAATTATGTTTATTTTCCGTAGTTTGTGCTTTTGAGACTGTTTAATTTTCATAGTTTGTGCGTTTGTAATTCGGTTTATGCAGCCTGTATGTTTTACTGATGTGTAACTTGACTTGTTCTTTCTGCCTTCGGGCGTAATAAAGTGATCATTATGTGAACGTAACAGCTTTCGTAATAATTCTCAAACTTCGGTAGCGATGGTGCTTGAACACACTTAATAAAAAAACACTACTTTAAAACATACAACAGTGTCCTTGCTGATTAGGATTTCATATCGAGCAATACGCCCACACAATAAAATACTCTGTCTGTTAGATAACTGACTGAGTGGCCCGTTCCGGACTGCATCCACAACTGGTTCGTGGCAATTTTTGGGTTGATCGTAGCCAACGAACCAAGTACTATGGAGCGGTCTCAGCTACCATCAACATCAACGGCAGCATTGTACAAAGTTCGGGATTGGGCCCTCTAAACTTCAACACGGCCACATCAAAACTAAGATCATCCACTCGGCAAATCGTATGGTAAAGTACGCTGACGATACATATTTGTTAATACTTTCCTCAAACAGTGCAACGATCAAGGCAGAACTGGTCCACGTCTCGGAGTGGGCAGAAAGGTGCAACCTTAGGCTGAACCACAAAAAAGACCCAGGAGATGATTATTCGACGTCCCCGGGGGCGGGGTGGGGAGGTGTCCCCGGAGAGATGCCGGGTTTGCCAAGGGTTTCGAACATGGTAATTTTGGGATCACCACGACTGATATTCTCTCGGTTTCGAACTTCACATAAAACGCATATGTGGCCAAGCAAGACAATCGTTATACACACTGCGCATTCTGACGACACGGGACCTTTCGGGGGCCGATGCTGCATGACGTGATGCAGATGGCTAGAGTGACCCGCCTGGAATACGCGGCCCCGGCATGGTTGGAGTTCGTTGGGCAGCAGGAGTGCAGTTGAGTGCAGTCTATGATGAATCGGTTGATCCGACTACGCCATCTACCGGAGCTGAGCCTCTTTGCTGGTGTCCTGGACAATTCGGGTAACGTGCTGTAACCGCTTCTTCCGTGTAAAACGGCGATCCCCTAATCTCTGCGCCCACGACCGCACGACCGAATCGTCCCACGAGCAGACCATGTAATGCGTAAGAAGTTCTTAATGAGAATGTTATATCTTATTTAATGTCATGTTATCCATAGTGAAGTAAAGCAGTTGGAATAAATAAAGAATATGCTTACTTACTAACTTTTAAATGCAAACGTATATGTACACGTTCTTTCTATAATGACTGTATGGTCTCGGCCTTGCTCATTCATTAATGAATTGATCTGTTGAGATCCTTCACCATCTCTGCCCGTTTGAATGGGTGCCATGTCATTTAAGGTCACCGTGCACGGACCTTACTAGCCTCAGATTTAGATCTCTGAAATAAGTCACCATCTGTATGCAAACCGGCTTCCTCACTCACACAGGTGCATACAACGAGCGCTCTGATTGAACGCACGTCGGGTGCGCCTTTGTGCATGAGGAATATAAAGCTGACTGAGATAACCAACGCTCGTGAATAACTTGGTTCCCTGCGCTTGGCTTTGATTGGCGTTTTAGAAGTTTGGAGTCTACGATTACAATTACCCTACGTGAAGACATCCAGATACTGGACATCGTTCCGCCCCCTGATGAATTTGGTGTTCGATGAGACGTCTTTCGTGAGTTGTCTGGAATGACGATCTTCCTCTGTATACGTCTGAGACTTCTCCTGAATAGTTACACTACATGGCCGTCAATCAACACTCTTAGACACTCTGTTAACCCGGGCATGAGCTGAGTTCGGAGCGCTCTTAAAATGAACGAGGCGGTATAAAGGCTTCGATTGAAGGATCCAATAAATTGTATCATATGTCATGTTCATATAATAAGTGCATTTGCCTAATTGCCGTATCGCGGGCAACGCATTACATAGACATTACATTAAAATACTTACTCATTCAAGTCTCCTACGACCATATAATTGTTGCATTTGTTCTCGTGTCTGTCCCTATAGTCCAGGCAATCTAGCTCAAATATCTGATGAACCTGGGCAAAATTGCTTTAAACGGTTTCCTGCTCAGAAAAAATTGCTGAATAACATATCCAAAATCGGACAAAATCGGACCACGGGAACACCCCCAAAAATGAATTTCAAAATGGCGGATTGGGGGTTTTCTAAGAAATACCAATAATAATACAAATAATTTGCAAATAAAACTGGGGTAAACGCTTCAGAAGCTTTTTAAACGCTTTCCTGTCCAGAAAAAATTGCTCAATAACATATCCAAAATTGGGCAAAATCGGACCACGGGAACACCCCCAAAAATGAATTTCAAAATGGCGGATTGGTGGTTTCCTAAGAAATACCAATGATAATAGGGGCCTAACAATAATTTGCAGTTAGACATGGGCAAAAGTGCTTCAGAAGATTTTTAAACGGTTTCCTGCTCAGAAGCCATTGCTGAATAACATATCCAAAATCGGACAAAATCGGACCACGGGAACACCCACATAAAACGAATTTCAAAATGGCGGAATGGCGGTTTCCTAAGAAATACCAATAATAATACCAATAATATGCACTTAGACCTGAGCGAAATTACTTCAGAAGCTTTTCAAACGGTTTCCTGCTCAGAAACCATTGCTGAATAACATATCCAAAATCCCCCAAAATAGGAAACGGGAACACCCCCAAAATGGCCAAATCCAATATGGCCGCCGTCGACCGTATTTGGAAAATTCACCTTTTTGTTTTTTAGAGTATATGCATGTGTAATACCTCTAATGTTACTGATTTCGGTATGTAGAATTCATTTCTGATATTGTTTTCGCCATTCGAGGTCGTCTTAACCTTTCAAGGTCATGGTCAAGGTCATTTTGTTACATCAAGCAAACTTTCCATCATTCGGTAAATGTAAATTTTTATGTGTTGCTGTTCTTCACTGTGACCATATACACAGAAATTGAGTTTGACATATTGCTGTAAGAGAGTCTGTTGTTATTCTTATTGTGGAGGACTTGATACGGTCGCTTCAGTGGGAGAAATCCTGGAATCACAAGGACAAAGTTGCATATCATGTGCTGGCACAGTTGGAGGTACTGCAAATTACACTTGCTGGAAAACAATGTTGCCCTGAACAGCGAGTCCCTGATTGGAAAAGTGGAGGTGTTGCGTCAGAACTTCCGGGAATTTGAGGAGTACTAGGCCAAGTCTGAGCTCTGCCAAATCTTTTGAGTTTGGCTGCAGTTGGGCGCAATCATCAAGAACGTTGTTGTATGAGAGAAAGAAAGAAACTGGAATGTACTTGCGGTTACTGTCGAGGATTCTATGCCAATCTTTGCAGAATGTGACTGCATCAACTATATACGTTATGGATCGTGGTATCTGGAACAAATCAAAATGTTGTAGTTCACACATCCTGAGCTCTACCGGCGCTTCTGTGTGAGCCAGTGGGTTCAGGATCGCCCAGGATGGTTCTGCGCTGCGGGAGGTGGCATGAAGGTCGAGCAGACCATCCAGCGAGTGTCGAAGGGTTCTGGCGGTCATTATGTGGTAGGAGCCACACGCAATGCCACTCCCGTAGTAGAGTTCGAGCTCTTGTTCCACGAGATCGGGTCTATCACCAGCCTTCTCAACTTTCTCACCTCTAACCACCCCTTGAGCCACACAGAATGCCATCTGCAGCATGCAGTGAGCACCACTCGCCGTTTTCGCATTTAACCACAGCGTGTCTAAGCTGTTAGACTTTGTGCTAGAGCGGGAGAATCCATACTCGGTGACAACCCCGTGCAGCTGCACAACCTGCTCACAAAGGTGGCTGTTGACCGAAAGATGGCTACCCGACTGCTCAACTTTCTTGGGAATTGTGAGCATGCCTACCGCTCACACAGACAGGAGAGATCAGTTGAGAAGACCAAGAAAATTAGAATAACTTCATCGAAGTCGAAACTGCCACGGTTCACCGACCAACCTCAGAAGACACCATAAACAATGGAGAAGGAGAAGAACGGCCTGTCATCCAAGGACATGGCAGAGGCGCATAAAAACATGGACATTGCTAAGGAGCGCGCGGACCTCGGGTAGATATTCATAAACAATTTGCTCTCAGCAAATGAATTCTTCGTACCGAAATCAGTAACATTAGAGGTATTACACGAAATCAGTAACATTAGAGGTATTACACATGCATATACTCTAAAAAACAAAAAAGGTGAATTTTCAAATCTGCCAAAAATGACCTTGACCATGACCTTTCAAGGTTAAGACGACCTCGAATGGCGAAAACAATATCAGAAATGAATTCTACGTACCGAAATCAGTAACATTAGAGGTATTACACATGCATATACTCTAAAAAACAAAAAAGGTGAATTTTCAAATCTGCCAAAATGACCTTGACCATGACCTTGAAAGGTTATGACGACCTCGAATGGCGAAAACAATATCAGAAATGAATTCTACATACCGAAATCAGTAACATTTGAGGTATTACACATGCATATACTCTAAAAAACAAAAAGGTGAATTTTCCATATACGGTCGACGGCGGCCATATTGGATTTGGCCATTTTGGGGGTGTTCCCGTTTCCTATTTTGGGGGATTTTGGATATGTTATTCAGCAATGGTTTCTGAGCAGGAAACCGTTTGAAAAGCTTCTGAAGTAATGTCGCTCAGGTCTAAGTGCATATTATTGGTTTACGTTGAATTGAGCGCGCACATTTCGCCGACCTTCATCTCAGCGACCTCAATTCGCCGCCGCGAAACACAGCGCCTACACAATTCGCCGCCATCAAACACAGCGACTACACAATTCGCCGCCATTCATTTCAGCGCTGCTTCAAAAGGGCGTTGCTAAATACCGGGCGTAAACAACACGTGTTCTAGACTAGAAATTCAAAGCAAAATCAAAGCAAAATTGGTTGGGCATCTTCTTCACGGATCCGAAGTTGATTGATAGCTGCCGCCGCCCAATTCATCGCGTTGGATTATGCCAATCGACCGCTTCTGGACAATTTGCGTGGCATCTCGCAGAACCTCCAGGTTTAGCTATTGCCTACTTAACATGTAACAGGTTTAGCTATTGCCTACTTAACATGTAGCAGGTTTAGCTATTGCCTACTTAACATGTAACTAATTAACTGAACAAACGATTTAAGCTTTACTATTTGATAACTATTTGAATTATTTCCCATTAAATTTAAATTTAAACTGTTTGAAAGTTTCATCATTAAAATAAAATATAGGTTATCATAATTATGTAGTCGCTGTGTTTGAAAATAAAATATAGGTTATCATAAGAGTCGCTTAAATGAATGGCGGCGAATTGTGTAGTCGCTGTGTTTGATGGCGGCGAATTGTGTAGGCGCTGTGTTTCGCGGCGGCGAATTGAGGTCGCTGAGATGAAGGTCGGCGAAATGTGCGCGCTCAATTCAACGGTTACCCATATTATTGGTATTATTATTGGTATTTCTTAGGAAACCGCCATTCCGCCATTTTGAAATTCATTTTTGTGGGTGTTCCCGTGGTCCGATTTTGTCCGATTTTGGATATGTTATTCAGCAATGGCTTCTGAGCAGGAAACCGTTTAAAAATCTTCTGAAGCACTTTTGCCCATGTCTAACTGCAAATTATTGTTAGGCCCCTATTATCATTGGTATTTCTTAGGAAACCACCAATCCGCCATTTTGAAATTCATTTTTGGGGGTGTTCCCGTGTTCCGATTTTGTCCAATTTTGGATATGTTATTGAGCAATGTTTTCTGGACAGGAAACCGTTTAAAGAGCTTCTGAAGCGTTTACCCCAGTTTTATTTGCAAATTATTTGTATTATTATTGGTATTTCTTAGAAAAACCCCAATCCGCCATTTTGAAATTCATTTTTGGGGGTGTTCCCGTGGTCCGATTTTGTCCGATTTTGGATATGTTATTCAGCAATTTTTTCTGAGCAGGAAACCGTTTAAAAAGCTTCTGAAGCAATTTTGCCCAGGTCTAACTGTAAATTGCCTGGACTACTAACCCAAAACAGCTCAGTTCGTCTAATCCAATCTAATCTAATTATATATTGATTTGTGTGGCGTCTTTATCACAACGATCAAGATGTCAGTCGAATGTCATCTCGGGTGAAACCACAGTCATCAGCAATGGCAATCCGCTGGCAGGCCCGGATTTAGGCATGTGCACTATGTGCCAGTGCACAGGGGCCCCCACCACATAGGGGCCTCCACCACAGAGGTGCAAGAAATTTTTTGACTTGTGTTTCATAACTGATTATTAAATATTTCAGTTATGTGCATTGTGCACAGACACAATTTAACACAAATATCTAAAACAAAGAAAGAGTTAAAAGGTCAGAAGATAGTTTGTCTCAGGCATGAAGTAATATCAAATTATCGAAACTTTGCGTGTTTTCTTCTTCGCAAATTCGGTCACCAGATCCTCAAAGTTGATCTCACGCAGAATGTCAGCTTCTATGGTCATCAGAGCCAGATGGGACAACCGCTCATTCCCCATCGATGTGCGAAGTCTGTTCTTTATTAGTTTCATTTTTGAGAATGAACGTTATGCACTGCAGTTAGGCCTACTGACCATAAGCACCAGATACATGTGGAGTGCTATCTCCACATTAGGAAATTATACCTGAACTTGTTTCTGGAGTATCAGCTGATACATGAAATTCTAAATTCTTGGCTTTAATTCTGGCATACTACTACTAGTTCTAGATTCAATGGCATGGCTGCCAAAACGTGTGTTTAATCTTGATAACTGCTGTCATGTTTCAATGTAATCTTACTGCGTATTTGTACTGGGTGTCCGCAGGAATTTTTCCAGAGGGGCAAAAATTTGTAGTGGGGCAAAATTTTCTGGGGTCCAAAATTTTTGTAGGGGGATAAAATGACGTTTTTTTGCATAGAATAGCTGACTTACTTCAATAATTGTTTTTTAGCATTGAAAATCGTGTTGGGACTGTTGGAATAATCATAAAATTCAAGACTTTTTTAAAATATTTTCAAAATCCAGGGGGAAATGCCCCCTTATCCCTTCCGGACGTCCATGGTTCTATGGGCCTCCACCACGGCGGTGCACTGGGGCCTCCACCCAGGTTAATACGGCCCTGTCCGCTGGAGAAGCCAATTCGAAACATTAAGTGGAAAACAGAAGTCAAAGCTTCGGTATGTTAGCAAGTATTTATGAGGATTTGCCACATGTCAACTACTGAGAGGCGCAAAATATGTAGAATAACGATTAATTTACCGTCTTTGTGGTTACAAACTGCGCCTATATAACGTAGGGCCTACACCACCGATATTTCAACTCATGGAAAGGCAACTAAATTAAAACTTTTAAGTACGCCAAAACTACTCATAGAAAGGCGACAAAATTAAAACTTTAAGTATTCAAAAAATGCCCATAGAAAGGCAGCTTAAGGAAGCAAAAGACCTCAGCTTAAAATATAGTATACATACGCGAAAATACTCAGGGAAGGGACGATTAATTAGAACTAACAAGTATGCGAAAATTACTCATGTTTCAGAAACAAGTACTAAAGACGTTCGCCAAGAATGGTACAAATATTCTATTCATATACGAGTTTATGGTACGACAGCTTTCCGTAACAAGGGGCATTAAATAAAAAATGCTGCTTCAGAATATATCGCAAACAAAGATTTCAGTATTTTAACTTTAACGTCGTTTATGCTATTTTATATACAGGGAAAGCTCTGATTTTGTTGAACTTTCTCTTGAAAAGTCGCTATATAATTGTCTTTACAATTACTGTATTACAATCACAATTAAGTGAGCCCTTCTCATACAAACTGCTACTAAAGTTTTGCCAAAAAGTTGCCAGAAATTGCACAAAAGTCAGATTAAGCACAAATATCGCTCAATACAAACAAAACGACATATCCAAATTCTTCACTTGTCTAATAAAAGCACATTATCACTTGGAGCGCGGTACCCGATTGGTTAGTCTTGTAACGCGTGGAGTATTCAATTTAAAGTTCTTGTTCTCGTCCTTTAGTCCACACTGGGTACTACTCATAAGTATCTCAGGGACCTCATCCGTCCCCTTCTTTCTGCAGATTCTCACCGATATCTCCGCTCTCGCGACCGGCATGTCCTCTTTGTTCCGCGTGCCAGAACCACTCTAGCACAAACTTGATCGGTTCCTTCCCCTCTGCGTGTGACCTTACTTTCTGGATCTCTTCCTACATCCCTTTCCGTGCTTAAAACCTTTTTCTTCTCTCGGAGCTTTCGCACTGGAAGCGCTATTGAATAGCCGCAGCTGTGAGCTGCGCAACACAAATCGCCAAATACGATACGATGTGATTATGGCTTCGAGTGTTCACTAAGGCGGTTACTGTGTAGGACTCGAGAAAGACCACGTGCCGTTGGTTGGTACCATGCTTATGGTCATATGTGGACTGCGGAACTTTTTAAGGAGGGCAGTATGAAATGCATTTTATTGTATTACATTAGAATTCCATTAATTAGCTGGAACTATACGTGAAGATAGCTGTCTAATGAATTCTTCTCGATCAAATTGCTCCCACATAGAGTCATGATTCGCATTAAGACTTTCTTCAGTGCTATCGTCCTCGTCGTCGATAATAGGTATATCAATTGCAGTATCATCTGGACAGAGGTCAAGGTAAATGTCAAAGACTGCGGAGAATCTTAATATTACCTCATAAATGTTTTCAACATCCGTTTGATACACTTTACTGTTTGACAAAGATTGCAACTGTAATGCAACACCGCTATCACCCATGTCTGTTTTTCGCTGTCTGAAAGAGGGCATGAAGTAACAAGGAAAAACGTCATGTCGACAAAACTCCACGAAGCAAAACATGAGCCTCTCGACCCAGAAGGCGAATTGCATTGGCATAATTTCGTCTTCGTTGTTTCTGTCACTTCCATTTCTCGCATTAAAAGCCTCCATGCAAAACAGAAGACAAGTCTTCAATTGATAAGTAGTTTTCCGATCATCACCATATAGTATCATTTTGCAGACAATATATGCTGCCTTCATTAAAGGCGAGCTTTCTTTTATGATTCGACTTTCTAACGGTGCAAATGAAATTCTGGAAAATGTCTCGGAAAACAGAAAATGAGCACGACGTGGCTCGGAGGGATCAAAACGTGGTCGATCAAAGATCAATGAACAACCTGTTAGTTTCAAAGCTGGCCTTATGCCAACTGGCGGCTGGTCTTCTGGCCACCAATCTTCCAAGCAAATACAAGCAACAATGTCAATTGATATTTTGACAAAAAGAAAAGCACCCTCTCCATGCTCATTGGGATGAATCATTCTTAGTCGTACAGTCTTACACAAACCAGCTGGCTTTTCAGATTTTTTTTCATCCATATCTGTAAAATTCCATTCGAAAAGATGTTCATCTTGCCAGAACATAGGGTCCTTCAAAACTTCTTCCACAAGAATCTGGAATCTAGAATTGACTTCGTTAGTCAGCAAACACTGATCTAAGTTGAAGAAGCTGTCAAACTCTCCATCACTCCGACTCTTTGTATCGTCACTCGACTTCTGCTTCAGTTGAAAGTATCCTTTCAGACCCAGTGGATGTGGAAACGGGTCACAAAGTTGGCTGAATTTAATCAGTTTGAAGTTAAAGTCAAAGTCTGCTGACATGACGACTTTTGTTTCTTCATCGGCGCTTCCGACTAAAGTCGGCTGGCATTCAAATCGCCAATCCTGCTTCTGTATACCATCGGCCAAACGCTTAATGAATTGATATATTAATGGTTTAAGTCGACTTAGGCGTCTGTTGAGACGAATAAATTCGTTTTCGGTCCATATCTTCCAAATCGCTTCTTCTGACGATTCTAGAGGGCGAGGTGACTGGGAGTAAATTCTAATGGTTTCAATCAATTTTTGCTTCCTTAAATTTGCCACGTGATAAGTTTTGAGTTCTCGTGCGACATCTATAGACGTGTAAAGCTTCTGATTTCCGATCGTCATTTTCTCTGCGTCGTTTTCGTTGATAGTAACCAAGTCGCGTAGCTGCTTAAGATCTCTTGGCGTATCTCCGAATCTGTCTTTTGTGTTTTCATTAGCTCCCTGTTGGACGAGAAGCTCGTACTGGTCATTCATTTCTGCGTAATGTAAAGGGGTTTTGCCGTAAATGTCAGCTGCGTTTACGTTGGAACCTGTTTTTAATAACACCCTCACTAGATCAAAGTCTTGCTTGCTGTGGTAGGATGGTGGCATGACAGCGTAGTGAAGCGGCGTTCTTCCCTTGTCATCTATTGCAGCGGCTAAATGTCTAAAATTCTCTTTTCTTAAGAGCATTCCACGAAACATTAAGCCGAAATTTTCATAGTCCTGTTCTCTTTTGGCTGCCATCATATCTTCACTTGCGTAATACGAAATTCGGTATATGATGAGTCGATGAAGTGGATTTCGACCTCTCTCGTCAATCCTTGCAACATCGATCGGCGCTCTGTCTTCTGGTTCTGGGAAGTTTTGAATGGCACCGCGATATTTAAGTGCTTCGAAAGCCGCTGAAGTAATTCGCTTGGAAGACTTCACTGCCAAATCGAGTGGCGTATTTCCTCTGAAGTCTACGGCATTCACATTTGGTTCGTCATTAGCCAACAACAATTTAACCATCTGTTCTTTAATTCGAGTGGCTTTTTCGTCAAGCTGACGAATTACATCTAGTTGGAGAATTGCTGTATATAGAGACACGTCTTCGTCTCCCCAGGTAAGATCATCCCTGCTGCTAATCTCGTGATAAAAAGCGACGTCAAATTTTCGCTTTAACAGCCCCTTGGAGAAGAATTGCAAATCAAACCAGTTCTTATTTGGCTTATAGACAGCTGCATGCAAGGCTGTAAAACCGCAATAGTCGTACAAATTAAAGGAAGCTTTATGTTTTATCAGCAGACGCATTACTGGGACATCATGTCTTTCAGCTGCTTTTATCAAAGCAGTTGCTCCATATTGGTCTCTTGCATCAAGGTCGAGCTTTATTCCTGATTTATGCACCCAGTGACACAAAATTTGAATGGCTCGATAACAGTAATTCTTGGAAGCAATTATCAAAGGCGTTTCGCCATCAGAATTCTTCATGTTGAAGTCTGCGCCTTTCTCTAATAACATTTGTATCACATCATTTATGATTTCAATCCGGAAACATCGCCGTTTGTTTTTGATAAGACACTGATGAAAACAATCTTTAGATTCCTGCATCGTTTCGTGAAGAAGTGTATTCAGTTTCCGGTCCTGGTGATTCACATTAAATTTGCTCGACTTAATTATATCTTGTGCAATATTTCTGAATTTCATCGTGTCTTGTACAACGCCAGTTATATTTCCTTCAGGCTGTGGCTTTATTGCGTTTATCATTAAACGTAAGCTTTTCCCAAGATCCTCCTGTGAAAATACACCTTGTTCTACTCTCAGTAAGTAACGAACCATTTTTGAATCGAACGAAGACGCTGCGAGTTCGAGTGCATTGTATCCAGATGATTTTTCTCTCCTTTTTACTATAGGCGCGTTTCTTTCTGTACAAACTATTCCAGCAGAAATGCGTCGACCATCGGGTTTAAAAAGCTCAACTGGCTTGACTTCTGTCACTTCAAACAAGTTCTCGGCATTTTCTTGAAGTCTGTGCCCGTCTTTTATTAATTTCCAAGAAATTCTGCGGCTGTTTTTCAATATAACCTTAACAACATCCGTGTGACCTCTGTAAAGGGCTACAAGTAATGGTGTATCAGCAGAGTCGGTATCTAAAAATTCGCAAACGCTGCGGCGCAGTAGCAAATCTGAGATATCTGCATGACCATTCGTAGCTGCAAGGTAAAATGGTGTTTCCTCGGATTGTTTCGTAACATCGACGGTAGCATGGTTGTCCAGTAAAACGTCAACGATGGAAATATGACCATTTCGACAAGCTAAATGAAGTGGAGTCATCTTCTTGTTGTTACACGCATTAACATTTGCATGCCCATGCTCAACTGCTAGGTGAAGTGGTGTTGCTTGTTCTTTGAAAACTGTATTGACGGTTGACAAATGACTCTGTAGAGTATCTGCGATTTCAAAATTGCCACATTCTGTTGCGATTTGGTTTGAATTCTGATAAACGTCAACTGTGTTTCTAATGGGATCTTGCGAAAGTTCAAGTTCAGCTGGAGGAGCCTCATTTACAGCCAACTGCGAAAGAATCTGCGCATTCATTTCCGTAGTATGGCTGATCAAGACATTTACAACAGCGCTATGGCCATTTTGAGCTGCCAAGTGAAGAGCAGTGTTGCCATTTTTGTCAACCCCATTGATTTTACCTCCGTGGTCTATCATAGCTTTAACTATTTCCGCGTAACCTATTTCAGCAGCGATATGAAGAGGAGTCTTAGAAGAATCATTGTGAATATTAGCATCTGCATTGTTTCTGAACAAAACCTCTACAACTTCGAAATGGCCATTATCAGTTGCAAGATGGAGCGGAGTGTCACCATCAGAGTTTCTAACGTCAGCATCCTCGGCAGAATTTAGAAGGAGCTGCACAACATCGGTATGACCATATTTTGCCGCAAGATGTAGCGGTCTATTGCCATAGCATATCAGCAGAACGCTGTACTTCATAAGAAGCTGGACGAGTTCATAATGGCCATGCATAGCTGCAATGTGAATCGGTGTGTTCATAAATTGATCGGTTACATGGACTTCTGCGTTGTTGTCAAGCAATAATCGTACAATGGCTAAGTGGCCGATTTCAGACGCCAGATGAAGGGAAGTTTGACCCAATGCATTTCTAGAGTTAACACTTGCATTCTTATTTAGCAAATGATCGATGACACCAATGTGACCATTTCGAGTCGCATAGTGTAAAGGAGTGTTATGCTTTGTGTCCAGTACATCTACATTCGCTGACGACACCAGTAAACTTCTAAGAGCCTCCGTATCACCACGTTCAGCTGCAAGGTGAAGCTGGCTGAGGTCTAGTTCTGTTTTAAAGACATCCTGAATCTCCCCTTCATCTTCATCAGCATCAGGTTCGGTAAACAAGCAGCCGCGATCTTGAAAATATCGAGGCAATGCATCATTTGCACAAGGAGCGTATGAATGTTCGCTGGTTTCGAATCCATCTAATTCAAAAATCATAGTTTCATCATCTGATTCAACGTGTATCGCAAAGAATTCGCGAAGCCATTCAATTGATCGTGCATCTTCGACATCACCTGAGCTTTTTGTTGCTCCAGACACATTCGCAGTACTTTGTGTTGATTTATTACTCATTGCAGCAGGAGTCAGTACGCGTATTCTATTTAGCAAATTACCTTAATCAATAAAATAATAAATACTAGTCGAACAGCCAGACAATCTTTCCACATGAACAGGGATTTGCATCCCGACGAGTGTTCATATGATAGGCAAATTTGTTGTAGGCATAAACTAAGCACATAATTATGCTAATTACGCTTTAATAGAATTAATTATGTTTTAATACTAATTACGCTTTAAGCCAAGAATGTGCTTAACTGCAAGACGTTGACTGATCTTGGAAAGTTCAGCTCTATGTCTTAATTCTTCTGAACATCAGACACAATCTTTCGTTGCTTTCAAAACCATTCAGACGATGATCTCATGCAGTCTTTCTTTAGCGGCATATGGAATCTTGATTGGCATCGAGTAAACCTCATTGTCGTTGATCGCTGAAAGTTCAAAAGCCGATAAAGTTCCTATTATTATTATTATTATTATTATTATTATTATTATTATTATTATTATTATTATTATTATTATTATTATTATTATTATTTTTATTTTTTTTTATTTTTTATTTTTGCCCCGAGGTATACAGGATCCCTCAGGGACTTCAACATTATTTACAAAGTAGATTTGTCCGGAATGGGCCCTATTCGTCTAGGTTAAAGTTGTTGAAGGCACCCCTAAAGGCCACCGCGTTATTATTATTATTATTATTATTATTATTATTATTATTATTATTATTATTATTATCATGCTCAATATAGATTATTTTAATGGGAGAGATCGTACACTAGATCCGCTGAACCATTTATTTAGCCTACTTCTCATATGAGCTTTATCAAATCATTACAGTTCACAGCAAAATAAAAAGTGATTGATGCCGAGGTCAATAGGTCAATCTAAAGGGTCCGAGAGACCATCAGGACTCGGCTGGTGTGTTTCCGTTATTAATGTGTGGTGACCGCAAGTTCAGTTTATATACTAGTGCACTGCCAAAAGTATAACTAAATGTTGTAATTTAGAGGCAGACGGCATCGTATCAACAATGGCCCACCCACTGGCCCAGTTAGCTACACTGGTTAGAGCGTAGGTTGCGTCCCATACGCCTCTGCGTACGAGAGCGTGCGGATCGCAGTTCGACTACCGAAGATGGCTTATTTAAGAAATTTAAATCTCGGCTAGTACGATCCGTACACGGGGACCCCAAATGGTGTGGCGCCCATTCAAACGGGCAGCGGTAATGAAGGATCTCACCCGATCAATTCATTGAAAAAGGAGCAGAGTCGAGGCCGTACACGGTCGCTATAGAAACACGTGAACATTTACATTTACTCAAGGTTTTGTATTTTACTTAGACTGCATTTGACATTGTTACTTTAGAAGTAGAACGAGTTTGTATCCAGATAACTGATATGTTGCAGAGGTGAGTCAGGTAACCAACAAATTCATGACGACATTAAAGTAGACCACCGTGAACGCGATGCTGAGGCTGATGGAATTCCCCTAACCGTTGAGCCTTCACAACTAGCAACTGACGTCCAATTTATGCAATCTCTATCAAGTGAATTTTATATTTAAAATGTATTTTTATGCGCGACCGAATTTAGTGTGTGCGGCATTGTGGGATTGTGCTCACTTGAACTACATAGATTGGTTTTAATTATTTTCCACAGAAGCTACGTATGTCGAAACTACAGGCCAACCTATACAACGTTAGCTGTTGGAACGGCGAGACCGCCTCTTGTTCCCAGTGTGTGCCGCGATGTAGACCAGTTCCGCGTATGGCAAAAGTCCCGTTCATGGCTGATTATGTCTTGGTACTGAGAGCATGATGTGTTCAACGTGCAACGATGACCAGAGTCTTGGCTTCCACACTAGCCAAGGCTTGAATCAGGAGTCAGCTTTCGTTGAAGGCAAGGTTGCAGATGCCAGTACCGCCAAGAAGTTCTTAAAGAAGACTGACAGACTTCGGGATTATGTACCCCACACCAAGTCAGAGAAAATCCTGAAGGATCGCTAGACAGATGCGATCACACAATCTCTCAAGGTTTCTCAAACTTTATTCGAAGAGAGACACAAGGAGAACATCGATGCGACGGAAAAAGTTGTTCGTACTGCTTATGAATGTGCTAAGTTACAACTTTCATTTGCCTAACATTCACGCCTAATTTAATTGCAGGGTGTGAATGGTGTTTGTTGCGGTAACATGCTTTTTTGAAAGTGTTGTGGAGCATGTTGGTTGTGAGTTGCGACTAGAAATTGTTCAGCACATAGTTGCCAGTAAGTCCAAATTTTCTGTACTTGTCGATGAGAGCACCTCAGTTTCTAATGTGCAATCTATGTTTGTTTATATATGCACCGTTTTTTATATGGAAGTTTGTGTGCATTTTCTCGGGTTATAACCAGTAGATTTAGCCACTGCAGAAGGTTTACAAGCCACGTTATTGGAGTTTCTTTTATTCTGTAAGGCTTACAAATGCGCAGCCAGTTTGTAGGGTTCTGCAACGATGGTGCCAGTACTGGACAGCATAATGGCCTGGCGGCTCTCCTTACAAAAACGTTTACACTTCTAACAAGTTTTCACTGTATGGCTCATCGATTAGAGCTGGCTGTAAAAAACAGTGTGAATCCAATTGTCACACCTCCATGATCTAATGGATGGTGTGTGCAAGGTCCCCTAAGAATCAGCGAGAAATCGATCTAATTGTTGCTAAGTTGTCAATAGAACTAATTAAAGTCCAGAAAGTGTTTAACGTGCGGTGGGTATTTTTGTCCTTCACGTCCGTCAAGACACTCCTTAGGAACTTGCCTGCTCTTTTCAGCACCTCAGTCAATTGTCGTCGACAGAGTCTGAGCGCAACGGCGAAGAAAAATCAAGTTCTCTGGATTTACAGAGAAGTTACAGTTCTGGGATTGATTGCAGAGTCCTGCATGCTCAAGGATGCACTGAGATGCCTGAAGTTTTTGTCGCTGTATCTGCAATGGGACAAGGCCAGTGTCATTGATGCATCACTTCATGTGGAAGGTTGGCAGAACAAGCTCCTAGCGATGAAAGGGGCCGAGCTTACAGCAAGCACGACGAGAGGGAGCGCGGCAGGGGGCAAATGCCCAGAGGCGCGGCGATTTTATGGTCCCAGGTCGGGCCCACAATCAATTTATGAAAAATATTATAATCAGTTATACAAAGTTTATGATTTATGCCTTTTTAAATATGATATTGCTGACACTTAACTGCAATCAGTTTAAACTTCGAGCATCTGAATATTATACCTTTATACTTAGCTTTTTTTTGCTACAGAACACGCCCACATCCCATAAAGCCTAAAGGTAGTTTAGAGGCCCTTGACTACATTGCCTAGGGGCCCGGAATTTCTGTCGGCGGATCTGGCTTACAGAAGTTCTTTGATGGCTTTGATGCAGATGGCTGTTAAAAGGCGTTGCAGAATGCTTCGGATTCCCAGAAATTCTCATCTGTGTGTGCTGAAGTTTTTCAAACTCTGCATGACAATCTGGGCGAACGATTTCACACAGAACCCGGAGGCATCCTGTCAGATACTAGTATCCTTGACAAGTCTTCCTGGCCGGATGATCCTTTGAAGAGAGCACTGTATGGTGACAAGCAGATCGCTAGCCTATGCCAACAGTTTGAAGCTCCTTCCGCAGAGTCAGCCCGGGTTTGATCGAGTACTCTGCGTCCAAACAAGGCAATCACACGGGGGCTCATCTCGCAACACTAGACCAGATGTTGAAGATTCTGCCCATTTCGTCTGCAGCTTGCGAGCGTGGCTTCCCAGATGAATTTGCAGCACACTACAGTGTGCAGCCGGCTGACTGCTGGCCCTATCACCAACCTCCTGATGATCAGTATTAACGGGTCAATCGCTGAACGTGTCGGAATTCCAGGAAATACGTTATTTTCTGGCTGAAATCTGGACGCCATGATGCCTAGTGCTTAGATAAGCCAACTGGCAAGGCGATTATTGTGTACGAACAAAAGAAAAGTGCACAGCTTTTATATCCATAGTGACTGTACTATTGTACTTGGTGCACTGGTTCGTTGGGTTTGCTACTAGTATTTCCAGTGACAGTACTTGGCACAATGGCTTGTTAGTCTAAGTTGTGTAGTTGTGTACTTGTATTTCATCTTTCAGCGTAATTTAGTCACATCTAACTCTTATGTGTACAATTTTTTTTTATTAGTACTTAGGCTAAAACTGCGACTGAAAACTCCTTTAAATTTAATTTTTAAAATTTTTTAGATGTTATGTTAGCATCGAGGAACAAATCGCGAATAAAAGAATTAATTGCGGATTAGTAAATTTTTAGGGCCTATATTGATTTCCGACCCTCTGCTTCTTTTCTGGCAAATCGGACCCTGCGAAAATCACTAAAACCCTAGCGCTGGGAATTTCCAAATAAATCGATCGTAATCTCGAAATATCTACAGCGCCCAAATTTCCCCAAAAGAGCGAAGTTGTGGACCCAGCTTATTAACAGACGCTTAATCAAATCATAATCGATAAGCGTGGGTGAAATCGGCTCCACGTCAAGACCAAAATCGCAGAAGCATCACGACTGATTCCGCAAACGAGGGTCATATTGTAAATCAGGGATGCGCAACCTTTTCGTTAATTTCGGCCGCATTACAGGTTCATATTCTCGTCACGGCCGCATGGGCGGCGATCCCGGGGGGGGTCGAGGGGGATAAGACTCCCACCTTTAATCAGTGGAGGGACACACTGTACAGTTGTTCCCCAAATTGTGAAGACACACCAAAAAGGTTAACACAATTTTTGCGCGTGAGCGCGAAAAAAATTTTCACCTCTTTTTTGACCAGATCAGTTCAAAAGTGTCCCATGTCCCCCCACCTGTCATACAAGATCGCCGCCAGTGCGCGGCCGCCAAGATATCTGCTACTGTTATTTAAGAGTAGGGCTATAATAGCATAGAGGTGAGGAAGTTACTGTCGCTTAAGGAACAATTTATATTCTTCATGGAATAGAATTCCACAGTTTCCTATTTATGAATTAATCTGCACACGGCCGCCAAAACATTATCATTAGCTCAACTGTCCACGGCCGCCAATTCTCCCTCTCACGGCCGCATGCGGCCGTACGGCCGCAGGTTGCGCACCGCTGTTGTAAACAGTTTCTTTGCATATGATGATAGAATTAATTTAGGGATTATTCGAAGAAATCTATATAAATTATGCAAAGATGAAAAGTTAATTATTCCTTACCCACAGATATCGCCAGGCCTCAGTTTGTACACCGAATATTAGGCCTAAATGTGATGTCTTACTTGCCACATGCAATGTTTTACTTTGAAAATATAAGCATTCGTCAATTTTTCTTCAAACGTTTGACGAAATGCAACGCCCCTGCTATACAAACACTGGAAAAGCTATACCAAATATACTCACTATTATTAAAAAGGCCTACGTGGCTGTATTGTTACAATGGCTGGATTTAAAACGCATATACGAAACGGCTGAAAATTTACGGGAATTTCCATTAAAGGCTCTGAGCATGAATATAATAGATTTTGTAATAAAGAGATGCATGGACGTCGAGCAAAAGTCAACAGTGAGAGAAAACAGAATGTAGACTACATGAGCTATATAGAAGTAGGCTCGTCTGAACCAGAAATTGATCACAAAATGGGCTCATGTTTAAGCCTACATATCAATCTCAGACGCTACACAGCCAAGTTTACATGACAAGACTATAAACTGTTTGTTTTGAATATTCTAAAGTCTGAACATATGTGCAGTTGTTTAAATCCATAATCCCAATAGACAAAAGACAATCCCATTTTCACAAACGCCGACGTCTTACCATCTCACCCTAGCTGCTCATGCCATGTTGACATAACGTTTGTCGTAACACCAATTTAGATTGTAGCGACGACTTTTCAAATATACTATCGTATGCCTAAGTAGCAGGATAGGCCAACCTTTTGGAGGATAGGCCTACCTTTCGGAGAGAAAATTAAATTGAGACCCCTGTTTCTGGTTTAATGCTAGCGGGAAAAAGAGACAAAAGAGCTCATGTCACAGGTAGCTGGGCAACCTGTTCCAAGAAGATGGACTAACTACAGGGAAGCTTCTACACGGCACTGTGGAGTGGACATTAGAGCGAAGGGAAAACCTGCCACTAGAATGGGTGATACCTAGCTCCTTAAGAGCAAACCTAGTACTGCATGCAAGAATGCAAGACAATGAATGTGTAAGCCTACGTAGTTAGTTTACATTTTAATGCTAGAGAATGCTAAGATGCCTAATGTTGGTGTTTATAAGTCTTAGCAAGATACAATTACGAGTGAGATTCGTGAAGTTACTAGGGTTGAAGTCCATCATCACACCCCATATGATGGATTCAGATACAGATACTTTTAATACTCCATTGCGCGTTGCGGCTCGAGATGGTTGCTACAGAGCCACACCGAAGACGTCAATGCAAAGAACAGTAGAGGCAGGACTCCACTACATCTCGCCGTTGAAGCTTGTCATCCACGCGTTGTTGAGATGCTGCTGAAACACGGAGCGAAAATTCACGTCAAAGACAAATATAAAACTACACCGTTTCACTTGGCAGCGAAAAAGAGGCTTGTAGATATTGTCCAGATGATGATACACTTCGCTGAAAGTACCGAAAGATGCGAGAGTAAGGACGATGAGCAAGACGCCAGCTGTATACACCATTGCCTGTTTAAACCGCTTTCTAAGACAATTCAGACACGACGCAGTCTTAAACGAAACGATTCTCATCAAATTGACAACCCAGTAATCGTATCGCAGAAAATACTTACGTCATGCGACATATCCATGAATGAATCTTCAATACGGTTAGCACATTCAGTCTTGGGTGCAACGCCAGTAACGCAGAAATACCCGATGAAACCTGGAGACGTCCAGTACGATATATAGTTCCAGACGATGAAGATGAAATTCTGCCAATCAGAGTAACCGTACGCAAGACCGGAGGGTTGCAGGTTCGAATCCCACTCTAGCCGCTGCGTACGGACCTTGGGCAAGTCCTTCACTCACGATTGCTCGTGGCGCGGCGTGAAAACTCCGACACAGTATCAATGCTGTAGTCGGGAACGCCTCTGAGTAGTAGTAGACTTGAGGAGGCACCATAGAAATATCCGAAATAAATAAAATTAAATAAATAAATTTGGGATGCTTTTTAAAGTGAATGATAGTAACTGTTTGAGCTACATTTCTTGTATGCTGGATGTTTGCCTTTGAGACATACATCGACATGAGACAATATTCTTTTTAAAATCAAAATTAAGTGTCAATAACAACAAGATTTAAAACCAAAATGTTTGCTTTGTTTGGTACGTCAGATAATGAATGATGCTTTGTGGCAGTTGTGATGTTCCGAAGAACTGTAGTATTGGTTACTTCCATGCGAATGTTAGTGCAAGATTTTTTCATATTAGTTAGTTCTTTGTGTTGCTGGTAGGCCTGTGTGCTGCCGCCAGGTGATGGAGAAATATGTTTATATATTAATAACTATATATAGCCCTATGTGACGGTTCTGCTTCAATGAGGGGATTTTCAACGCATAATACGAAACGGCTGGGAATTTGCGGTGAATTCCCCTTTTACGCTTCAATGACGAGCTACATTGGTTTCACTTTTAGTACACGCTCGTCGTTAAAATGTTAAATGCTCTCAGTATGAGTAACAAGATTAAAATAATGTATTATTAGGATAATAGATTGTGTAATAAAGGTATGCATGGACGTCGCCTAAAGGTCTAGTGAGAGAAAATTGAATGTGGGCTACATGAGCTATAAGTAGGATTGTCTTCTGGACCAGACATGGACAAAAGCCTTTGTTAAGAAAATTAATATGCAGCCAAAAAATGGGTTCATGTTTTAACCAAATGATCAAATCTCCGACGCTAGCTACACAGCCAAGTTCATCTTCTCATGAGATGGTAGGTAGCCTATTGTATTATGCATTCAGTTTTTTATATAATAATAATAATAATAATAATAATAATAATAATAATAATAATAATAATAATAATTTGTCTCCTGACAAATTTTTGTGACGCCCGAGGGATCATGTTTACCTCGGGACAAAAAAAATAAAAATAATAATAACAATAATAATAGTAATAATAATAATAATAATAATAATAATGATAATAATAATAATAATAATAATAATAATAATAATAATAATATTAGTAATAGTAATAATAATATGAGTAACAAGATTGTAATAATAATAATAATAATAATAATAATAATAATAATAATAATAATAATAATAATAATAATAATAATAATAATAATAATAATAATAATAATAATAATAATAATAATAATAATAATCTTTATTAATTCAAACTTACATGTACTCAGTAAGATTACATTGAAACATGACAGTACAATCAAGATCTTAATTAAACACACGTTTTGGCAGCCATGCAAGACGCAACCCTAGAGGGAGGTTACGGGTAACGAAACATCATTCTAATGCTCTCCTGGCCATGAGTGTTAGCATTCATCTATCTCGCTCCCCAATAAAGCAATGATGGTGTAATTAGGCCTACCTCTTGCGGTGTGAATACCTGCCGTGGTGTAATTACTTTGTTCCCTGCTCAAAATCCATGATACTATGTGCCTTCTCCAGAAATTTTATGGGATACAGAACACGAAGCATAGAAAGAACTGCAACATAAAGTAACATTGACAGCTGATCTGATTGAATCTAGCAAACAGTGGAAGTAAGAGTCTATGCATTGTCCCTTTCCTATGGTCCGCTACATGTATGTACATCTATGTATCTGGCCATTTGTAGAGCGCCTTTTAAGAACCTCAGAAGGGCGCAAAAACTTGGCAATGTAAAAGATCTAAAGAGATGCGTCTGAAGATGGCTTGAGAATGTCTCTTGCGTTGTCTGTGATGAAGCAGTAGGTATGCTTAATGGAATACTGTTCCAGGAGGATGGTCCAATGCACCCGACACAAGCACGGTTTGTGAGAAGTGCTGCAGGTTGGTCACTTTCGAAGGCACAGTTAGACAGACTGCAGCCGATATACCTTCAACGTATAGGCCTATATAGAAGTATGAAGATGGCATTAACTTTACTATTCATCGTTTGCGATATGATCGACCGTCGCAACATTCATGCCTTGAGATAAAACTCTTTTGTTTCTCCTTGAACGACTACTGAGTTCGAAGTCGTTAAAAGCCGTAGTCACTATACGGGAGACTAACGTATCTATAGTCAGTTTCAATAGGTAAGGTACTTACTCAATTAATAGGCCTAGTTGTCACCTGATTTTACGATTTTGTATTGTCATCAACCGCAGTGCCAAATGTAAATAGACTGCTCCAAGAAGCACGCGCTAACGAAATTCGGCGTTAGACCTACCTCTGTATGCAGGCTTACGGCGTGAGAAGCGCATTTCTGAATTCAATACGAAGGCTGGATGATGCTTAAGCTAATTAAACAATTACGGAAGTAAACTCTAGGAGATAACTAGTTTTAAATTATAAAGTAGATTTGTTCAAACTGGACATCTGAAAAACTCTATAGCGCAAGATGCACAGGGGATATGCGTCTTGAAATAACATGACCACTCTTGAGAGGGTTTTACTGTCTGCGGCGCGCCTTGTTGGTTCTATTCCTCGCTATTGTAGCGTATGCTCCTACACATAGTTCGAGAATTCGCATTTTACGAATTTTAAAAATTTTAAACATTCACGAATTTTTACGAATTTTAAAAGTGCAGTTTTAAAATTCGTTAAAATTTGTGAAATAATAAAATAATAGAATTCTTTGCCATGGCAACGAATTTTACTATTTCTTTACTTTTCAACTTTTTAAGCAAGTAAATGCCAATGTCATAGGCAATCAATCAATCAGCCGTAAAAGACTAGTGACACAATACTACTGATATTCAGTTACTGTTCTACTTGGAGTCTTGAACTTCGATTTCTATCATAGTTGGGGTGTGTGATTGTGAATTTGCGAGTGTCAGTCAGCAGAACGAAAAACCATCAGTGCCCCAGCTCCAGTGTGACCAGTCAGTCACTAACACAGCTTGCAACCAAACATGGTTAAAAAGGGTTGGCAACGTTCACCGACCTGTGTCTTCTACTTCATCGTCCTCTGATTCTGAGTCAGGAAGAGCCCACTGCTCCCACTCGATTCTGCATGGTTTCTGTATTTTCGCCATGCAAATGCTCCCGAATTCGGGCACAACAACCAACAAATTCCTTGTAACGAAAACAACACTACTATTTGGGATGACTCTTAACTTCTCCCCCAAGATTACTACATACTTCCACTCCGGTCCATGTTCTTTCATCTTTAAGAAATTGGATTTTAACTAAATTAACTCGTTACGCAATAAACTTTTATATTAAATTAAATTAAACATTCTAAGCAGAAGCTTAACACAACAAATCATGACGTCGTCACATTTGTTGCTGTTGCTTACGCTGTTTTTGCAAAACGCCACTGTCAGTGTAAAAAAGGCCCAACAATGGCCCAACGAATTTTTACGAATTTTTACGAATTTTAAAATAGACCAAAAATTCGCGAATTTTTACGAATTTTAAAACCGAAAGTCACGAATTCTCGAACTATGCTCCTACATGTACCATACTCTACATTGGCTTCCTCTTCGGCAGCGTATCTTGTATCGGCTCTGTTCTCTTGTCTGGCAAAGCGTTTTGGGCACAGCTCCTCGCTACTTATGCTCCATCTTCACTCTCTCCTCCTCTTCTACTGATCGCTCAGCTCTTCGATCCTCTACTCGGGGTGACTTTCTGGTTCCATGTGCCCGCACTGCTACAATGCAGCGTCGAGCATTTTCTGTTATTGGTCCAACAGTGTGGAATGACTTGCCTTCTTCCCTTCGCCTATCTCCTCGTACACACTCGTCTTCCTTCTACACCCTATTGAAGACTTTCCGCTATGATCAGGCCTGGCTCGGGAGCGCCTCTGAGTATATTTCTTGAAGAGGCGCTATATAAATTCCATGATTGATTGATTGATGACGACAATCAAGCACAGTGGTCGTTAAGTGCTAATAGAAAAAAAAGACACAAAGGAGCTCATGTCACAGGTAGCTGGGCAACGTATTAAAAAAGATGAACTAACTACAGATAATCTTCTACACGGCACTGTGGACTGGACAATCAGGCTACCTTGGTCATCAGAGCGAAGGGAACTCCTGCCACTAGAATGGGTGAAACCTGTCTTCCTAAGAGCAAACCTAGCACTGAATGCAAGACAATCAATACATCTACGTAGCTAGTTTATATCTCAGTATTAGAGAGTACTAAAATGCCTAACATGCCTAATGTTTGTGTTTATAAGTTTTAGCGAAGATACAATCCCGACTGTCAGAGATTCGTGAAATTACTCTGGTTGAAGTCCATCATCACAGTTCATATGATGGATTCAGGTACAGATACTTTAAATACTCCTTTGCACGTTGCGGCCAGAGATGGTTGCTTAGAAGACGTGACGAAGCTGCTACAGAGCGACACTGAAGACGTCAATGCAAAGAACAGTAGAGGCAGGACTCCACTGCATCTCGCCGTTGCAGCTTATCGTCCACGTGTTGTTGAGATGCTTCTGAAACACGGAGCGAAAATTAACGTCAGAGACAAATATAAAACGACACCGTTTCGTCAGGCATCAATGAAGAGGTTTGCAGATATTATCGAGATGATATATTTCGCTGAAAGGGCTGAACGATGCGACAGTAAGGAAGAGAAGCAAGACGCCGGCGGCTACCAGTTTACACCGCCTTCTAAAACAATTCAGACACGACGCATTCTCAAACGAGACGATTCTCCTCTAATTCGTAAATCTTTCAACTCAGGAATCGCATCGGAGAAAACACTTACGTCAGGCGACACATCTATGAATGAATCTTCAATACGGCTACCAAATGCTTTCTTGGGTGCAACGCCAGTAACGCAGAAATACCAATTGAACCCTGGAGATGTGCAGTACGATATAGTTCCAGACGATGAAAATGAAATTCTGCCAATCACAGTAACCGTACGCAACAAAGATGAACCATCGAACATGCTCAACCGTGAATGTTTCATAGCTCTTCTATCCGCAATAGATCCTAGTAGCGTTGAAGTAGGCCAACTCGAAACTTTACTAAAGAGCAATGTACTAAGCGGACATGAGATGACCAGCCCGGGGTACCCGGCGCTACATGTTGCAGTGCAGACTTTCGACATATCTGGCAAAGTCGTAGAAATACTCTTGAAATCTGATAAGTTTAATGTGAATGCCCTCTCCTCTGAATCTGAAACACCTCTGTTTCTTGCCATCGATGATCGACTTGACCATCGTGTTTCTATAGAAGATTTTAGTGAATATGGGAAAGAGGATCAAAACATTGTGCTGTTACTTTTGAAACACGGAGCAGACATCAACGTGAGGAACTGGAAAGGCGAAACTCCTTTGATGACGGCAGCAGAACATAAATGCTATCACATTGTTCAGCTTTTCATAGACTGGGCGAGAGAAACTGGTATAAGCATCGATCTCAATGCCAGAGATTCTTTAGGTGAGACCGCATTATTAAAGGCAGCCAGAAGGCGACATCCACAAACAATGAAAGTACTTATGGATGCTGGCGCTTCTGTCACTTTGGCCGATCATTGTGGCCACACGGCGCTACATAAAGCCTTATATGAAGTACTTACTCCAGACGATTGCATTGATTTCCGTTTTATGTCGCGAGAACTCTGCAACGGAGACCCAAAAATTAACCTTCAAGAAGCTACACTTAATGAAAAACCGAACCAATTTTTAGATGAAAAATTGAATCCAGACGACGTTCAGTCTTTCGCTTATCTGTTTAAAGAAATTATCGATGGAAACCTTGCAGATAGGCCTGAAGATCTAAAAGCTGAGATAGAGAAACTTCGTAACAGCGATCTTCAAGGAATGATTGAAGATTGTTTTACAGAAAAAAAAGAGGAATTGAATAAACACAGAACTGCTAATATCCTCCTTGAAATCGAAGATATTGATATAAATGCTGTGGACTTTAGAGGTAACACCCCTCTTGATCTGGCCCTTAAGGCGGGAGTGAAGACAATGCCTTGTACGATAGAAACGCTTAAACAACGCGGAGCCATTTGCAAAACATTTCGACCCACACAATCGGATGACAAACTAAAAATGCGAGAATATGTGATAGACAGGAAGGGAGAATCGCCTTTACATCGTTTAGCCACTGCTCACATACGCAGGCCCCTGTGTTCATCGGATCACAAAGAATGCATTAAATTTTGCACAAAGCTTGACGGCTTTCGATGGTTTTCTCAAAAGCGAGAAGATAAATGTCGTCAAATCGTCGAGATCAAAGACAACCAAGGTAGAACCGCTTTGCATAAAGCCATACTGCCGACATCTTACTCGTGTGATGGGTTACCTTACAAAGACACTCGTCCGCTGATCGGTATTGCGACTGTACTATTGAGCATGGGCTGTGATGTCAACGCCATTGATAACTATGGAAGAACGCCTCTTCATTATTCCTCGGGTCCATATGCAGATCTTTTCATGGAAAATGGTGGAAATAAAGACATAAGAGATATAGACGGGAAAAGTGCCATTGAAATGGTTCAAATAAGAGAAAAAGAGGAAGACATGACTCGCAAATATGATGAGCGTGGAATCACTCAGTACATTAAAGACAAAGTTGTTCTGATTTCAGATATTACTGAATTATTGCAGATTGATTCATCTCTGCTAGAGTCAATGCATTTTCAATATGGAATTTATCCATACATTTCAACTGAAAAATCAGATTACGCGTTAAGGATCCTAAGTACGATATTGAATAAAGCAAACTTCGCCATGTGCAATCCCATTTCAGATATCCTTACCAAAGAAATTAACAAACTTATCAACAGAATCGTGGATGGAATTAGAAACTATGATTCACGATTTGAATGTCGACCGATCTTCGTCGGAAGTGCTTTCGAAAAAACCAAAATCGATTTCCCTGATGAATACGATTTTGATTTGGTTCTGACAAAATTTAGCGAATTATGTGAAGTTTTTCCATCGCCAGTACTCCCAAGTGGTTTTGTTCATCTTAAGAAAAAGCAGGCAAAGGATCATTCTACGAACCAGAAATTCGATGATTTCTTCAACGCTGAAGGCATTCTATTAACAAACAAAGTCAATGCACAGTTCAAATTAGTTCTTGGCGAGGTCCTTGAAAATTCGAGGTTTCTGAAAAACGAACATCTTTTCGAAATAAACTTTCGATGTGTGAATAACTTCCACGACGGTACGAAGCAGAACAGCCTTTCTACAAATCTACGACTGACCTTGAATCGACCGCTTGATGGAAACTATATGTTCAAAGATATATCAATCGACATTGTTCCTTGTATTCACATAGATAATTGGTGGCCAGATGATGCATTGCCGGAGATAAGGGATGACCTAAAAGTGGACGGTTGCAATTTGGTATTTGATCAACCACATCGCAAGTATCCTTGGATTCCGTTCACCGACCCGTGTGCTAGGATTTCATTTGCACCGATTGAAAGTCGAATTATCAAAGAGAGCACTAGAATAGCAAAATTAGCCTATATGGTAGGAAAACAGTTGATCAAGAACAGTCGAGGACACACTTATGTACTGAAGACATGCTTCTTACATTGCAACGAAGCACTGGATCCGCTACATGCAGAACTGACCGGACGACCACCTTACAAAGGCACGGCAGGTGACTACCTAAAATACTTACGCTCGGAAATACAAGGACGTGTTGAAGAACTCCATTTCTGGGTTGAAAAATTACTCAAATGTTATCTTGACTTTCACCTCCAAGATTTTTGTCCGTGCTACATGATGCCATCTTTCATTTTACCGATTGGCGAATATCTTAAATCGAATCATTTTGATCTACTGTTCTGTGGAGATTTATATGAGAAACGATACAATTGTACAACAGATTATGAGGCAATTTACCACCTGTATCATAGCATTTCGTCCTCTGAAACCGAACTGAGTCTTGAATTTCCTAAGCCTGAACCTCTACTAGAACGCTTTGATAGAGAAGAACTAATGGAGCAAATAGCTACTCCTCTTTCATATTCTACAAGGCACCTAGCGTTGTTTATGTTGTCTAAAGGTCCCCTCTACACTGAGAAAGAAAGTAACGAGCAAACAGATAACAACGAAGAGAGGGAAGAGCATATGGTGGAAGAAGAGGAAGAAGAGGAGCTTGAAGATGACGAAAAACTTGCGCCATCCTTCGAACACTATTATTGGGATAGTGGTGAAGAGTATTAGTGATAGCTTTAGTTATCACTAATACTTTTAGGCTATTATTTTCACTATAAAATTATTAAGTGCAGGTTAATACAGTAGCCTTCATACACCGCAAATGCGCTCAGCATTGTCAGATTATATAAACAATAAGTAATTTGAATATATATCTGGAAAGAGTTAAACCCTGTGAAACTGATTATACACAGTAATCAATTTGTACAGTCTGTTAATGTGAATCAGTACGGGCAGAAGGTAATTAGGCCCACTGCGAGGCGCCAGATAAAAGCCGATTCAACTCTTTCGTCTCTGAGTCATTATGTGAACTAACAGCTTTCGTACTAATTTTAAAGCTTGGGTAGCAATGGTTTTTGAACACACTTAATTTGAAAAAGCACTACTTAAAAACATCCAACATTGTCCTTGCTGATTAGGATTTCATATCAAGCAATACGCCCACACACCCAAATACCTTTTGGGTTAGATAAGTGGCTGAGTTGCCCGTTCCAGACTGCATCCCAGTCTTATTGTCAAGACCTTAAACCTCAAGACCAAGACCAAGACCTTGAACCTCAAGACCAAGACCAAGACTTTGAACCTCAAGACCAAGACGAAGACCTTGAACCTCAAGACCAAGACCAAGACTTTGAACCTCGAGACCAAAACCAAGACTTTGAACCTCAAGACCAAGACCAACATCCAAAAAATCGCAATCAGGTCAAGACTTCTAAAAATTGTTAAGTCGGAATATTCGCTATTTTAATAAAAACACACGAGTCTCTTATTTTATTCAAGCAAATAAACTTTTAATGCAAACTGCAGAGAATTCCGAATTCGTATTCAAAAGTCCTTCATGCAAAATATTAATCAAAATGCTTTTTGTATTTTAAAAAATCCAATTCGCTCAGAATTTTCTGACCAAGACGTGCCTGGTGGGCCTCATAAAAATTCCGCCATGTGAATAAAAAGTTCTACAGGTGCTGAAGTCGCTGACACACACACACACACACACACACACACACACACACACACACACACACACACACACACACACACACACACACACACACACACACACACACACACACACACACACACACACACACACACACACACACACACACACACACACACACAAACACACACACACACACAGTAGCTTTTCAAGCACTGGATGTAAATGTACCGATAGTGAGTCACCCACTTTTTGAAATCTTCCCATGGTTTATTTATACCGTCTGATACAGCATAGGCTAACTGTTGCTGCTGCCAATGGGTTTTCCTGACCAACAAGACTTGTATCCGTCCATAGATATTGGTCGTATGATGCACGCAGGCTTGATAAATTTTTTAATTCTTGAGTTTTGTTAAATGACTGTTCATATTGACAGCCGGTCTTGGTCTTGGTCTTGCGAGACCAAGACCAAGACTTTGAACCTCAAGACCAAGACCAAGACCAAGACTTTTGGTCTCAAGACCAAGACCAAGACCAAGACTTTCAAAAACGAACTCGAGTGCACTCGAGACCAAGACCTTGGTCTCGAGGACAACAAGACTGCTGCATCCACAACTGGGTCGTGGCATTCTTGGTTGATCGTAGCCACGGAGCCAAATATAATGGAGCGGTCTCGGCTACCATCAACTTCAACGCCACGTTGTACAGGGATCGAGATTGGGCCATCTAAACTTCATCACCTACATATCAAAACTGAAACAAGCCCACTCGGCAAATCGTATGGTCAAGTATGCTGACCATACATATCTGTCAATACTTTCCTCAAACAGTGCACTGATCAAGGTAGAACTGGCCGACCTTTCGGAATGGGCAGAAGGGTGCAACCTTAGGCTGAATCACAAGAAGACACAGGAAACGATTATCCGAAGTCCCCGAGTGCGAGGTAGGGGAGGTGTCCCGGGAGATATATCGGGCTTGCCAAGGGTTTCGAAGATGGTAATTTGGGAGGTTACCGTGACTGATACTCTCGGTTTCGAACTTCGCATGAAACGCACATGTGGCAAAGCAAGACAATCGAAACCTTCATCGGAAGAACCACTAGAGTCCATTTTTGACATTTTTTAGTTAATGTGTCCTGTGATACTTAATGCTATGGAGCATGTATTTACCAGTGCGTTTTTCAGAAAACTCGCATCAGTCCAGAGTTACAATTGGAAGTAAATATAGTGTTCAAGTAAAAACAACTAGAGTCCTTGGACTTAAATGGTTCTTGCATGAATCTTGAACCGCAAACACACAAGGCATAAAATTTGTACTTTTAATTTTAATACTATTTTTAACTTAATAGCGGCAGCTATTATGCATAATAATTGTCACTGTTGAACAAATTTGCAATTATTCAATGAATACTATCTGTGCACGGCGAAACAATGAAGTTTATGTAAGAAATTGCGGTGCGCAGCAAAATTTAGACCTTTACAATGTGGCGCCACCTACCTGTTAAATCAATAATTATCTTTTGTTTTGTGAATATCTCAAAATGTCAAAAATGGACTCTAGTGGTTCTTCCGATGATGGCTATGATGATAGCGCATTGGATAACATCTGGCGTAGAGTGCGAGAGGTACAGAGATCGAGTCCCATAGGCGGACATGCTTTGTGGGCTGCAATTTGCGCCGTGTATTGCAGGCTGTCTGTTCTGTTAGTAGTTAAGGTTTATGGCATAACATGTACATGTACAGCGCAGTGCGTTTGCAGGCGCTTAATTAAAGAATAAATATTATTATTATTATTATTATTTTATTGTTATACGCACTGCGCATTCTAACGGCACATGGCCTTTCGGGGCAGATGCGACATAACGTGGTGCGAAATATCACAGTGGCCCGCCTAGTATACGTGGCTCTGGCATGGTGGGTTTCGTCGGGCAGCAGGAGTACAGTCGAGTGCAGTCTGTGATGAACCGGTTCATCCGACTACGCTATCTGCCGAAGGGAAGCCCAACTTTCGAGCAGCTGTGTCGCTGGGCAGACAAGAGCCTCTTTGCTGATGTCCTGGACAATAATTCGGGTCACGTGCTGTACTCGCTTCTTCAGCCTGAAACGGTGATCCCCAACTCCGTGCGCTCACGACCGCACTACCGAATCGTCCCACGAGCAGACCATTTAATGCGTAAAACGTTCTGAATGAGAATGTTATATCTTATTTAGCGTCATGTTATCCCAGTTGGAATTAATAAAGAACATACTTACATACTTTCTTTTAAATGCAAGTGTAGGCCTATATATGTACACGTTTTTTCTTTAGCGACCGTATGGTCTCGGCCTTGCTGATGTTTCAATGAATTGATCGGCGGGTGAGATCCTTCACCACCGCTGCCCGTTTGAATGGATGCCATGCCATTTTAAAGTCACCGTACATGGACCTTAATAGCCTGAGATTTAGAACTCTGAAACAAGTCACCATGCGTTCGCAAACCGGCTTCCTCACTCAGAGAGGTGCATAAGACGAGCGCTCTGATTGAACGCAAGTCCGATGCGCCTTTGTGCGTGAGGAATGTAGCTAACCGAGATGATCAGCGCTCGTGAATAAGCTGGTGCCCTGCGCTTGGCTTTGATTGGCGCTTTAAAAGTCTGGAGATTACGATAACGATTACCCAACGTGGAGATTCGACAACGTTCCGCCCCATGATTAATTTGGTGTTCGATGAGTTTAACAGACGTCTACGTGAGTCATGTCTGGGATGACGATTTTTCTCTGAATAGTCACGCTGCATGTCCCTCCAGTGGACACGACTTTGGAGCGCTTCTGAATGAACGAGACGGTATATAAATGCTTTGACTGAAGGACAGAATAGATAATATCATGTCTCATGTTCGTATATGAGGTACGTTTGTCTAATTGCAGTTTTGAAGGCCACGCATTACATTTACATTACATTAAAATACTTACTTAAGTCGCCTACGACCTTATAGAGAACCAGAAGGAACTTTCACCCATTTGTTCTCGTGTATGTCCCTCACGCAAAGCAGCTCAGCTCATCTAAACTGATCTAATCTATTCTAATATAATTATATAATGATTTCTGTAGCGTCTTTATTATAAGGATGAAGATATCAGTCGAAGATTGTGTCAGGTGCAACCGCTGTCACAAAGCGCAATCCGCTGGAGAGGCCAATTCGAAACCTTCACTGGAAACCAGAAGTCAAGCTAAGCAGTGAAAGCAAATAGCTTTCTATGACCAAATAGCTTATCTCTGTGAGGATATGCCACATGTCAACTAGTGAGAGGCGGAAAATATGTGGGCTAACGATTATTTTGTCGTCTTTGTGGTTACAAACTGGGCCTGAATAACACACACTACCTTTGGTGCAGCTTTCCCACGGTGTTATCTCGTGTGCTGTGAGATATTATCGGTCCAGCTATTACCGCAGAACACCTGTCTGAGTCGAAAACCGGTTATTTTTAGGCCTTCTGTCGAGGTCGCGGCCCAGGATGGACAGACGATCTAATCTCCACTGATAACGGTGGCTTAGAAAGAACAGAAAATCCGGATATATTGCAGTCGACCAAACGTCGCATTTCACAGAACGACAGAAGACATGGGAGCGTTCGGTTTCCTTGCCTGCTGCCTTGCGCTGCTTACGTTTTGTACAGGTTGGTATTTGTTCGGCTTTATCCACCCGGTTAAATGCAGTGATGGGCAATAGTTAACTAAAAAGTTGCTAACTTTTAGTTTGACTAAAAATTATAGTTAAGGAAGAAGTTCAACTAAAAAAAGTTTAGTTAAAACCATAGTTTAACTAAAAAAATTTAGTTGCTAACTAAAAAGTTTAACTAAAAAAATCAGCAATATGCAACTATTTTTCCACAGTGAACATTGAACACTGTCAGTAAAAAACATTTTAACACTGCATGGTTTTAGCATTAACAGCCTGTGTTTTCAAATTCATACACTAGGCCTACTTACAGTACACATGTAACTGTATGCCAGAACAGTACACATTGCATATTTTGAAGGTGAAATTTTCATTGACGCTTTGCATTATTACAGTTCACTTAACGTCTTTTATTTTGAAAATGTTTGTCGTAAAAAAGTTTGAAAAAGTTTAACTACTTTTTTTAGTTTAGTTAACTAATTTCCAAAATCAGTTTCCAACTTTAGTTAAACTATTTTTTTAGTTGGAAAATAGTTTTAGTTTAACTAAAAAAATAGTTTAGTGCCCATCACTGGTTAAATGTAGCCTAATGCAACACACGGGGAATCAAGACGTGTAAGAAAGGATGGAAGAGGTATTCATCGAAGAAGAGTGGCATCCCTTTGGATCTGCTCGTTCTTAGCTATTGTCTTCTGCATGCACTATCTGCAAACATTTGAAAACTAGTTTTTTGCGCTGAGGTTAGACTGCGAGTGCTTCTGAATAGTTATCTACGGGAGGCGTTATATAAATGTTCTTAAAGGATGGATGAATGAATAAAAAGAGGGAGGAATGAAAAAGAACGGAAAGGAAGGAAGAACGGAAGGAAGAACGGAAGGAAGAAAGGAAGACAGGAAAAGCAAAATATACGTTTTGCACAGGTTGGCATTTGTTCGGATTAGTTCACCCGGTTAAATGTAGCCTAATGCAACACACGGGGAATCAAGACGTGTAAGACAGGATGGAAGAGGTATTCATCGAAGAAGAATGGTATCCATTTGGATCTGCTCGTTCTTAGCTATTGTCTTCTGCATGCACTTTCTACAAACATTTGAAAACTGTTTTTTTGCGCTGAGGTTAGACTGCGAGTGCTTCTGAATAGTTATCTACGGGAGGCGTTATATAAATGTTCTTAAAGGATGGATGAATGAATAAAAAGAGGAAGGAAGGGAAAAGAACGGAAAGGAAGGAAGAACGGAAGGAAGAAAGGAAGAGAGGAAAAGGCCAAATATAGAGAAAGATTTAAAAGGTAGATTCGAAACTTAACAAGTAGATTAACAGAAAAGATTGAATGAAAGAGTGCTAAAATGGAATAAACAAAAAACGAGTGAATGAGTACGTTAAGTGGGGACTGGCTCATCCGGTGTAGGCCTACGTATTGGATTTTAGAATGTAGGCCTATTCCATCCTTGACGAGCACCTTCGAAGTGCCGATCTATGTAGATGTCGATTTCCAGTGTTTAATGTAGTCCCCCTCTTCTGAGGGGGAAAACAAGGTGTGGGGGGAGACAACAAGGGCGACCTTTTTTGGGAAATTTCATCCGTGTTCCAACGTCCAACGACGTTCTTTTGGGAATTTCATATTTAAAAAAGTTGACGACCTTTTTTTAGTAATTTTCCTGAATTCCCTGACTTTTGTTCTCAAACTGAAAACTTTGACGACCTTTTTTAGAGAATTCATCTCTCAAAAACTTTCATATATATATATCTTATTCTGTTATTTTATTCTTATAATATTACTCGTTTACTACTGGGGGAGCGCAACATGTATCCTGGGAAGATTTCCCCCAAAAGGTGTCTACATTAAAGTATTGCTGGCCGCTGGGGGAAAAACATAAACCTGGGGGGAATTTCCCCACAAAAGGTGTCTAGATTAAACACTGGTCGAATTCATCTGCTTAACCCGACATTTGAAGTGAAAACCAGTTATGTTAGCCACTCAACCAACATATCACCTCAAAATTGTGATTAGTTGAGTGTTGCGTTGGTATCAGAAATTGAACCCGGAACCTTTAGATCTCACTTCACTTAACGCTCTCCCAACTGAGCTAGACGAAAAAAAAACAGATAGAGATTCATTAAACAGTCAGTTTATTAGCCTCAGCATCATGAATTAATTTATAAATTAATTCCTGGTTAATTGTTGCAGCGGATACCCTTCCAGAAAGAAAGGATGTCGTAACACCACTTCTCGGTTCGTTCAATCATATCAATCATATTCAATTCTTTTAGATGAAGTAGACGACGACGATGATGATGATCATGACGACGAAGAAGAAGAAAAAGATAAATGACGACGATGAAGAAGAAAAAGATAAATGACGACGATGATGACTATGTCGATGATGATGATGATCATGATGATCATGATGATGACGATTCAAGCTTTTGTTAAAGTCCAGATACATACATTATACATGCATAGTTGCATACTATGATGATGATGATGATGATGATGATGATGATGATGATGATGATGATGATGATGATGATGATGATGATGATGACGACGACGACGATGACGACGACGACGATGACGATGATGGTCATCATCTCCATGAAGGGAAGACAGCGCGAAAGAGAACGGGCGATACGCATTCACATGCTACGAACAGGTATTGTACTCTTGATACTCGTGATTGCCTCTGAGGGTTAGCTCCAAGGCCTGCTCTTCTTTGTCCTCTTCGTAGACTACGCCGTCAGACTCGTCGGTGGACCTGATAGCACGCAGGGTCGCTTCGAGCTGTCCATCAGCGGCGTATGGGGAACCGTCTGCGACGTCGGATTCGACACCCTCGATGCACAGGTCGCCTGCGTCAGCCTCGGTTTCGAGTAGGTCGTAAACTCCAAATACGTAAAGCGCTACATAAGTTTTCGTTTTGCGTTTATCACTTCTGATGTGTGTCGCTTACAAAACTCATATGACTGTGTCATTTTAAAGTTAAACAACACCATATTACGTAATCATAATCGTGAACGTCAGTTAGCCAGAGCGTTAAATCTGGAGTTAGCGCATGGTACCAGCTTATTCAAAGTCAAACTGACGTGAACAATAATTCAATCAAAAAGCAATCATAGATTCGAAAAATCTTTATAAGTGATCTATTTTCGATTTTGTTTGTAATTTAATGAAACGCGATATTTTTTTCGTTTCAAATTATCCTGTTTATTGTTCCAAGATAAAATGAGAAAAAATGCGCTGCACAATATGCAGCCATTATGCACCAAATTCAAATCTGAATAATAACATTTATTTTTTCAGCAATTTCAGTTTTTTTGCATTTCAGTTAAAGTCATAGAAATCGACGGTTAATTTTTACGTAAATTTTAGGGGTTCCTTATATGTTTGACAGTAGCCTACTGTTGTTGACAAAGAGTAGGGGATAAAAAACGCCTAAAATTTGTTGACCAATTTAATCGATGACCCCATAGGGAACAGGCGGAGCGCCATGAGAGCCAGTTGTAACTAAGTACTAAATAAAATTAACTAAAATGAAAATTCATCAACTATTACTATGACTATAACTAAAAAATAATACTAAATATAACTGTAACTATAACTAAAATGAAAAATCATTAACTATAACCGTAACTATAACTAAAATAAAATCTTCACGGAGAATCATACTGCGTTCTACCGGCTCCCCAGAACTGCTTTTCCGCTTGACCTGGGTCGGCTGCGCCTTTGAGTAGAGACCTTGAAGGGTCGCTATGTAAATTTTGATTGATTGGTTGAATCAAACTCGTAATCCCATTATATCCGTTCAAGAAGTTCTGTCGAAATCCGATGTGCTTGGGAAACCATTAGTCAGGCTACCCTTAGTAAAGAAGTTAAGATTATACCACACACCTATAGCCTATAAGAAGGGGCCTATAATTAGGCCTACTCTAAAAACTAGAAAGATGCAGAGAGTTGAAGCATCGGAGTTTTGAAGTGTACCACCACATCTCGTATTGTAATTGTAATTAAAACAGTTTCTATAGCATCGTCAGCAGCAAGTTAATTACTCTCAGTGCTTTACAATGTCAACTGTAAATCGCCAACTACTAATCGTTACGTAATGAAAAGATTCGATGCGGGGTTCATCGTTGTAGCTTACATGGCGATGTGGGGGCGTATGTGTATATTTTTCTACCTATATTAAGACGCACATGTTCGTATCCCTAAGACAACCATGTTGTCCAGATACATATATACATACATACATACATACATACATACATACATACATACATACATACATACATACATACATACATACATACATACTACGTACAGATACATAAATAAACACAGGCATACATACACACAGGCACATCTACATGTTTTACATGTATACATAAATGCATACATATATTATTATGTACACACATACACTCAACCGTATGCGCATACACACATACACACACTCATACACCAATGCATGCATACATACGTACATTCATACCTGTATACATAAATACATGCACACATGCGTGCACACATCCACACATACACGAATGTATGCATGCATTCATACATATATACATACATACAATCGTATGGTATTAAAGCAGAAGGCGGCAATTGCTATTCTTTTGTAGCCAGAACCAGGGTAGTTTCCTTGGGAATACTTTCGGTCCTGGAACTGGCCCTGTCTACTTGAGCGATGTGGCGTGCGTTGGAAGCGAATACGCCATCGACGACTGCCCCCACTCACAACTTGGGTCCGTCGGAAACTGCACCAATGCCAACGATGTCTCCATCTCATGCGTAGGAGTAGGAGGTAGGAATGGTCGTAGGATTAACCAAAGACAGAGTGACGCAATGGTTGTAGCTGATGGTCATTTTAAAACGGTTTTCCTTGGTGGTTTTGGATATTACATCCGCTACTTGGTAAGAAAAGTCCCCATTATAAATAGGGGATCTATAGCAAAAGGACACAATAGTTTGCAAAGAATGTCAATTAGTCCATTCATGAGATGTAATGCTTTAAATAATATAATGTGTCATGTGCCTATGTATCTATCTTAATGTTACAGGTCGAATATGGAGCAGACAGTATAGCAGTTTTCTATCAGTTGCCGGTTTCAAAGTTGTGATTCCTGAGACTTATCACTATCCCATGAGGTCATCTGATTATCTTTCTCTGGTCATACCGAGGACCAGAACGGAGCGACAGAAACTACTTATTATTACCAATGAGAACAATTATACAGCACAGTTGGCTAGACTCTTGTGAGATTCTTAAAGGGCACTTTACACATAATAATACTATTTGTATATTACTGTCTTCTTCCAGGATACGGCGTCCGACTGGTTGGAAGCAACCAGACCTACGAGGGTCGTCTAGAGGTCAACTACAAGAATACATGGGGCACCGTCTGTGATGACGTCTTCAACGTTCCGGATGCACAAGTCGCTTGCTTCAGTCTCGGATTTGGGTTAGTAGGATCCTTCAACGCTCCAGTAATTAAAAACAACAACAACAACAACAATAATAATAATAATAATGATAATAATAATAAAAATAATAATAATAATAATAATAATAATAATAATAATAATGATAATAATAATAAAAATAATAATAATAATAATAATAATAATAATAATAATAATAATAATAATGATAATAATAAAATGCTCCTGCACGATGATAGTTTCTAAGAGCCTGAGTGATTCTTTTTACCTCAGGCGAAAAAAATAATAATAACAATAACAATAATAATAATAATAATAAAAGCAATAACAATAATAACAATAACAATCATACTAATAATAACAATAAATAACAATGACAATAATAATAATAACATTAGACGAGTTTCTTCTTGCAGCGGCTGTCGGTGGCGATCCAACGCTTTAACGAGGTCGCCTTCCGGGGCACCATGTCGATGCTGCCCGGTGCCAAGGAGCGACCACCTCAATCACACTAGACCTTACTAGTTTATTGCGAAGCATAACATAAGAGATGATGATAATAAATAATAATAATAATAATAATAATAATAATAATAATAA
>OY744603.1:91667662-91775162 GCA_963556255.1 Allolobophora icterica
AAGATAATGAGGACTTTCAGAAGGCGAAACAGTGTGTACAGAGTCTCAGGGTTGTGAGCGACATTGCCGAGCGGGGTGTAAAACTCATCCTAGATTCAACTCATCCATCATTAAAAATGAAGAGCAAAAACAATACCTATTGAAAGTTGTATCTGAGCACAGAGCTCAGTTCCCTGAGGCAAAGAAGTTTGTGCTACTTGTTGGACTCCAACAATCTAAAACTCTCTAAAACGGTTGTGGAGAAATTGCTCAGAAAAAGTCTTTGCAGTAACTTTCTATTACTTTAAGACTATATGCTCGACTTTAGGCCCCTATATCAATAGATGCATTTGTCACTAAGTCTCTTACAGTCTAAATTGTTCAGTTTGTGTCTTTGATTTCAAAAAGTCTTTGTTAATATTTTGATGTGCTGATTGTTTATTTTTTGGCTTTATGAAGATTGAAGAATAATGTTATCGTGAATAGTTAAGAAGTCACGAGCACTGAGCGACCTCTAAATATCAATCAATCAAGCTGAAATTTTACACTTATTCATTACTAAGGCAAGGTAACGAATTGAGAGGGTACCATAAAGGAAATAACAACTTTTATTTTTGAGGACCACCCTAATGTACCATGTATGTATGTACGTATGTATGTATGTATGTATGTATGAAGACACTTACATGTAGCATAGCGCCTGTTACGGACCTCACAAATGCCCTTGATTGAACTTGCTTCAAACCAAAATAACACTGTTATGTCGCAAAAATATTTAAGAATTTCAGCGAAATGCCTAAAAGTGGTGGTGACTATTACCACCGGTTTAAAAGGTGGTGGTGACCGGACACCACCGTCACAAAACAAAGTTACGTCCATGCTTACCGAATACTTGTGTAAATTTAGTCTTAGTTATGACTTATCACTTATTGTTAATTTGCGGTTTATCTCTTTTTTTCTTTCAGTTTAACGTGGACGCTGACTCCCTGTTCGACTCAGTCGTCAACAAAAGATGTTGAAAACTACTGAGACGATTTAAAAACATTCTACTAAAGAACTTTTGTGACGACTTGCAAATGACGAACGACGCATTCCGTTCATTTCTTTCATTTTTTTCAGCCATCTTGTTATTTTAGCAACGTCAGATTATTAACAGTAACAACGATGTTGTAGCTTAGAGAATTGCAAAGACATTATCATCAGCAACATCAGTAATTGTAGGTACTAGAGCCAAAAACATTGACATGTATAGCAGAACTGTTGTTTACAGGCAGATTTGAAAAGCGTGCTTACGATAGCGTATTGCAAACAGATTGCAACTTTAAAGCCAAGTAGCTGATAGAAAAGGAAAGGCTTATTATGAGTAGCAGAGACTTAGTACCGTTTCGTTCTTGGACGCTATTATAGTCATACAAACATTGGAGTCTTAGATTAGACAATGTCGCAGCGATCAAATCAATGAACGAAGTATATTACTTTGAGTGGTATCCTTATGTGTCTTAAATGGATATTATATTTCAAGATAAAGTAGACCTACATGTAATTAGTTTTATTAATTGAATCATACCGTCTCAAAATGTGTGCCCTCCCCTCTTGAGTTGGGCCCTGTTCCATGGCACCACCGGAACACCCCTCGCAACGGCACTGGTCTTAAGTTTAGACATGGACAACATTTAGTGACAAAACGAACAGAGCAGGGCAATGATTTCGAAGGCTTTGACCCAGCTATAGAGAAAGTACGACAGCCAAAACTGTTCAGGCGAGGGAACAGCTTAAGAGGCAAAGTAACCGTGTATTGAGAACGCGGTTGTTAGTATAAGGAGTGAACATTGAACAGATGTAAATCGGCTGCTTTGAATGCAGTAGGCTACATTGTTAACGCTGTCAGACGGATTTTAAATATTTTGTTACTTTACAGAGCGGGCAGCACTGTATCGATTGTAAGATGCGTGCGACATGCTGATGCTTAAGGCTTTTGCTGTGATTCTGAAGAGAGAACAGTTATCCTTTAACGTGTGCGTTAATCTCTTCTTGTGATGCCAATGAGAATTAACTTGCAGTAGTCATATCAAAACGGAAACTAAAATATTATCAAGTGATACAAGTACAGTAGTAGGTATATAAGATTCGTTTCTGCGAATATCCCGTATGTGAAACCTAATTGATTTCCAAATGGTCTGAACGCGGTCGGACACAGACAGGGTGATGTGAGAAATTTCGAATTATCTACGAGAAATGTAAATGCAAATCTTCTAATATCTCAGCGCCACACAAAAGCCAATGACGTGATTTGAAAACAGAGGTTATGTGATGGTGTTTGGGAGTTTTGGTGACTGCGCGGGAGAAGGCATTCTGGACTGTTTGCAGGCGTTTTATTTGAGAAGAGTCGAGGTTGTAGAAAAGCGAATTACATTTTGGAATGAACAATTGAGGTGGCTATTGTGCAGGCGGTCTGTGGTGTAATAGAGCGTAAGGCTGCGCCCCATGTGCCACTGTGTGAGACAGTGAGAGTAATAATAATAATAATCTGCCATTTGCAAAGCGCCTAAACAAAATGAGATCTTGCCGAAAGCGCGCAACAGAAAACTAACCACAGTGCAGGGTGAGAATTGTCGGGGGGGATGGGGGGTTCAACCCCCCCCCTAGTTATTCTTAGGACCCCATAGTAAAGTCTTCATTGTACACCCAAACTCCACATGAATCCAAGTCTAACCCCCCCCCAGTCTTTTTTCTGCAATTCTCATACTGCTACAGTGCATCTTCAACATAGAGTGCATGCGAATCGCGGTTCGCCTCCCGACGGCTACTTATTTAAGAGATTTTAATCTCTGGCTACCACGGTTCGTACACGCGGGCCTTAAATGGCGAAGCGCCCATTCAAACGGGCAGCGGTGGTAAAGGATATCACCCGATGAATTAATTGGGAAAAAATGAGCAAGGTCGAGGCCACACGGTCGCTATACAGAAACGTGTACAACTGTACATCTTTGACTCAGTAATGGCGACGGCTTATTGTTTTAAGTGCTGATCCTGATCGCGCCAGTTGTCAGACCCTGACACACTGGCAACGAATAACACTAGAATCGAACCTGACCGAGTTGCTAACGCTTTAACTTTTCAATTCTGCAATGTTGGTCAAAACACAGTCGAACTGCATGAAATATCGTTGGCCATCATCGTGGATATAATACCTTCTGAAACTCAATACATGCAGGTGGTTGAACACGATCCAGTCTTTGCTTAATAGTCTAGGCTTGGAATTTAAAAAAAGGCTCTAGAAATCACTCTTAGAAGCAAATCATGTAACAATTTGCTAACCAGCGTTTCTAGACTAATTTGACCCTGCTGAAAACGAAAATCGCGGTTAGCAAGCTGGATTTTTAGCGGTTGCATGGGAAAACAATATGGCGGACAAAATGGCGGCCAAATATCTTCAAATGGCTATAAGTAAAGTCATGTACGTGATGGAAACATGATTTTAGAGTCTAAGTTAACGTTTTCGGGGCCAAGGAATGCGATGAAACTAGAGACAAATATGTAGCACTGCCAGAAACAAAATGGCGGACAAAATGGCGGCCAAATATCTTCAAATGGCTATGAGTAAAGCCATGTATGTGATGGAAACATGATTTTAGAGTCTAAGTTAACGTTTTCGGGGTCAAGGAATGCGACGGAACTAAAGACAAATATGTAGCGTTGCCAGAAAACAAAATGGCGGACAAAATGGCGGCCAATTATCTTCAAATGGTTATTAAACAAAATGGCGGACAAAATGGCGGTCAGTCTGGAGTAGTGTTTTCTTGGTCAAAGCATATAAAGGAAGTAACATTCTATATCATTCACTGATGTTATTATAGTTTAACCATCATTATTTACATGACAGTTTTAGTAGCCTGTGATTGCTGTTTGACCATTTTATACATTACGTACAAACAACATTCGTGTTTCATGACTTGACTAAAGCTATTTCAACCATTGTTGCAGTCAATGCAGTTGCACACAAGTGTACATGGCAAGTTCACAGTTCGACAGCAGCAGCGTTGGGTATTACACTTATCAACTTTGAATGATTTACAGTAGACAAACTCTAGACACGTGATTTCAACGTCCTTTAATTCTGGCAAGTGGAGGGATGTGCACAATTGATCCAATTTGGCTGGAGAACGTGTCAAAAGACTTCTACGAAAATCATAGTAACAAGTGTTCCAGCGAGTGGCCACAGGAGTGACAATTTGGCACCCCAAAACTGTCTGAATTACTTCATTGGACTGTGGACTATTTACCTTGTTCCATATACCTGAAAATTTGGCATTGGTAGAATGAAGAAGAGAACAATATTTAACATTGGCTTTGGCAGCCGCCAATGGTGCCTTTACTCCTACAACGTTTAGATTCCTAGTCATAATCTATGGTCTTGGTGTCTCTTGCGTTATGGTGTAGACTGAAGCATTGATTAAATATTTATCCTGGTACTACAATATTCACGTTTTAGGGTGACCAGAAGATTATTAATTTTTTAAATGCCATCTAGAGTCGAGGTCTTAAACCCTATAAGATTGAAATAATAATTTTGGCAGAAAGATTGTAAAATTCATTTTTGAAAAGGACGCTAGAAAGTATTTTGGAAAAGTTTTTTGGAAAAGTATTTTGAATTCTTCAAAAATACTGTTTTAAACTATTTTGAAAATACTTTGACAAAATACTTTTCAAAAGTATTTTGAAAATACAAAATAAAATAGTATTTTCTATTTTAAAAATATAAATCTATTTTCAAAATACTATAGTGCCCATCACTGCCTCTGTGTAAGCGCTATGATACAGACATCCATTATGGACTCGCACAACCCAATTATTATAAGGCGATGACGGGCCGCGTTGCTATAGAGACGACTTCATTTTCTCTCTCATCAAAGCCGCGATGACGTAATAATTACTGTAGTCGTTTTTAATTTAGACTAACGTATTGATAATCTCTCGTAACAAATTACTGTTATTAAGTAAACGTCCGAACTCGGTGATCTCCACTTTGGGAAAGGTAGGTCTGATCAAAGATAGATTAAATGGCAGGCAAGGAATCTTGATATAGTCTTCGTCGAATGCAGAACAATGCCTGATTGTTTCAAATGCTTGAAGGCGAAACAATCAGGTCGTGTAACCAATGGCGCAAATTTGTCCAAAATATGGGGGAGGGGAGGATTTGGTTATTCTTTCTATACTTGTTGCATTAGGTGTACAGTCCATCTCAATTATTGGAGGCACGTTCCCCGGCTGCCCCCCAGTCTACGCCTATGCGTGTAACCACACATCTGCCACATGCAATTAGTCCAAAAATACTCGGATATATCTTTTCCAGTAGTAGGGGCGTTACTGATGGCATCTCTATTCAAAGGCGTAGACTCTGGGGGGCAGCCGGGGCACGTCCCCAATAATTGAGATGGACTTTACACCTAATGCAACAAGTGTAGAATGAATAGCCAAATGCCCCCCCCCCTCAATATTTTGGACAAGTTTACGCTAGTGTCTCTATTGAAGTTCTTCTGTGTCTTGTATCTTGAGATAATTTGAATCTCGGATTAGCACCATCCGTATACGAAACCTTAAATGGCGTGACTCCCAATCCAATGTTCTTAACACAGTGACAGGTAATAGGTTAGGTAAACTATGTAAGCTTTTAGTGCCTATACCGTTAATTCCAACTGCCTAGTTTCTGTTCAAGCTTGACACACATAATAATTATATCATGTGGTAGCCGGTTCCAGTGCTCCACAACTCTCTGGCTGAAAAGAATTTTCTAATAGGCCTATCTAATCGCGCCCTCTTAAGATACAGTTTCAGACTGAGTCCTCTTAGATTCCAGTCGCTGCCCTCTGGAAGGTTTTTTCATGTATATTTTCGAATCCATGTAGAACAGGGGTTCCCAACCTTTTCTATGCCTCGCACCCCTTGGAAATATTTGATTAACGCTCGCACCCCCTACAAAAGTCATATCACATTTGAAGACGACTAAGTCACATTTCTATTTTTTGAACCATAGATTGAACCACGTATACACTCATACAGCACTGTGGGTGACCAAACTGAACTAAAAATGAGCTTTTAACTCAGTGCATAAAATGCACATATAAATTCATAACGCTACAAAGAATGCACTGGGGTTTTTGCAAGTCATCATTTCATGTTGCGCAAGTGAAAACAAAGCGTACATACTCATCATTCCATTTCCTTCTTTTTGACATGATGAAAAATGAAGGGTTAATCTGCGAACCAGCAAGAGAAAAATATGAGCCAATTTACCTGTTCATGAAGCCCGCTTTGAAAAATTTTTCCTGCTCGTTGCTTCTTTCAAAATATAATGTCAATATGACATTGCACTCAAAGCAAAAATAATGACCAACAAATGCAGGTGTACTGCGAAATATTATCCGGCAACAAAAACGATCCGAAACCTTGTGTCATTGGTTCCCGTGACCTATGATGTCACATAGCAGCGTAGACGCCCGGAGCCTCCTTTTCATTGACAGATATGATCCGGGTTATTTGCTCAATGCGGTATTCCACCGATGACCTACTTTCCACCACCACTAGACCTCTCAACAAGAACCTTAGCACAATAGACTGGGAAGTCCTTATAATATCACGTCGTGTCATGCGGCCAAACAACATGCATGCGGGCGGTGGAAATAAACAGCAACATGCCGCTAGGGTGGAAATAAACAGCAACATAAATCAGTCAAGTTGTCAGCATTTAGAATATATGATCTTTATACTTTAGTTGGAATCCATGTGTAGTTGTGTACTGATAGTTAAGTTCTTTAGTTAAGAGTTCTATTATTGTTTCTTTCTACCTGTTGGTCATATAATTTGATCGATGTTACCGTTCAAAGTATTGATTGTGCTGCCATTTACTTGTATTACGATAAATGTTAACTATGTGGCCCTGCTAAGCGGGATCAAGATCCCTTTTGGGTCTCCTCGTGTTGCCAAAATTCAAACTTTATGCTGTATTTTCCTTGTACTTCAAAAAATGGCTTCAATAAAAGGATTGATTGATTGATTGATTGATTGGTTTAGGTGATTTAGGTATGACCAGACAAAGATAATAAGATGACCTCACTGAATAATGAAAGTCACAGGTAGGAGTCGCAATTGCCTGTAATTTGTACAGCACATGGACAATTGGACATTACATGCATAGGCGTTATTTGTGGGGTATGAGGGGTACCCCTACCCCACACTTTTTGGACTGAGGGGTACCGTACCCCCACTTTTTAAGCAATTCATTAGGACATTTATATAGCGCCTCTTCAAGAGGGCTACTCTGAGGCGTTCAATGCCAGTCAATATTTTATTAATGAGCCTTCCCATAGATCACAGTCTCAGCCTTGCTTCGTGTATGTAAGAAATTGGTACCCACCACCTTTTAGACCAAAGTAACGCCCCTGATTACATGGATTTTGATCATGTGTGCAGTATGTCACTTTGTGTGATCTTTTGATCCACACAACTATTAAGCGAGAAAAAAACCAAAATATCTTCAACTGAACTTGACAGACCTCCTTTTAACAGGTGTTACCATTCAGTGACTATGACATCTTCAACAAGTAGGCTAACAAAACCAAAGTGTGACTGAGCTTCAAGGCATTTGGCAAAACAGCAACACGTGATTGGAAGTGCTACATCACTTGCTAAGTTATTACAACACTAGCCAAGTAGTTTTCTTATTTCTATATGCCCCTGACCACAGTCGCACACGGAGTAACACACTCAAGCCAACTGATTAATGAGGCCCCTGGAGTCCGCTTAATTCATTAACAGATAATAATTGGTAATTGATCCTTCGTCAGTTGTCATCGTTCGGCCTCAGGAATGCCATTAAGTAGATCGGTACTACTATAGTCATTCTGCAAGTTCGATAACGATAAGGACACTTCTTTAAAAACCCTTTACAGATTTCTTAGTAAAATATAACTGAGCTACATCAAAAAGTTCACTTTGAACGCGGAATTTCCATTCTAAAAATAGAATACGTTCCTGCTAACGAACTTCATACCGCTTCGCCCCTAAGAATCACGTTTTATCCTAAATTTACTTGCATAATCGTAATGTCACTAGCCCACGATCCCACTTGTAGGCATGAATTACAATATTTCTTTGCATCAGCGAGTAATACGCTTCATAAACAGAATTATTGTTAACGAAGTTCGCCTAACCATTCGGATCGTATTTGTCAACGGATTAGATTTCGCACGTAAGTCATGCGAAATTGCATCTTGGCAACAGAAGTGGGCGTGGCCGGATCGTTTTTGTTGCCGGATAGTATTTCGCATGACACCGGCACACTGCAAGACACCGGTTGCACTACGATACAAATAGGCTACTGCTCAGTAAGTATACACACATGCACACGCAATTATTACATTTATTAATATCAAGTTCTGTCATAATAAAATAAATGTGACCTCACCTTCAATGCAAACAATTTTTGTAACGAGTTAATTTCGTGACATTTGTATAAGCATGACGGATTTTCTGTCAGCCGATAAAAGAGTTTACCTACTCTTTCTCGCACCCTCTGAAATGTCATCTCGCACCCCTGGGGGTGCGGGCACCCCTGGTTGGGAACCCCTGATGTAGAATATTGTAGAACTCAATCAGATTGGGCAAACAGCGTTGAAGGACCTCGTATGATAAATTCATGACACATGACATGGTCGAGGTTAAGCATCGCTATAGGAAATTGTGTTTCCTGCTGCACGCTACAAAACATCAAGGAGATGTCGCAGCGCGCGGGTGGGCTCTATGGTCCTCTACCAAATATTGAAGAAATGTGGTAAGCGCTCGTGAATAAGCTGGTGCTCTGCGTTTAGTTTCAAGTGGCGCTTTAGAAATCTCGAGTTTACGATTACGATAGGTCAGAAATGGATAGCGTTACCTTTTATTTGGTTATTTGATAGGCGTTGAAGCGTTCCGAAGTATGTCTGACACTTGTTGCAGGCCTATGCCTGATGTATTTCCATCACACAGCCATAATTATTAGCATCATTAAATACTGTAGCTTCTAAAGCGCCGGTGTCTAATGCGCAAGGCATCAACCGATATTGCACCTAACCCAAGCGATTATCAGGTTAACATCTAGGTCAGCGCAGTGTCGTAATGTAAGTTTGAAATCGCAATCGTAATCGTAATCTCCAAACTTCTAAAGCGCCACTCGAAGGCCAAGCGCAGGGCACCAGCCTATTCACGAGCGCTACGTCAAATCAGAGGGTTTTCCAGAGAGTAGTCCAAAAGAGGTCCAAGTTCGATTTCCACGGTACCAGATCCCACCAGATAGCGTTGTCGCCACCATTAGCCACAACGTTATTTGGCGGATTTCAATCCACAAACATTTGGACTTAAATTGAGTTCAAATGCCACCTTCTTCTGCCGAATGTTGGTTAATGTTCTTACCCGGCTTCTAGCAGTAAGCGAAGGCACACAATCAATGAACAGTTGCAATTTATATAGAAACTGTGCAACAGGCCTCTATGAGTGTTTTACTTAAACTTTGCATACCTTTCTGATTGTACTGAGCACACACCTCCGCTTCGCACGTTGCCAACGGTTTTCTAACTTGTCAAAACTGTTCTAGAGAGGAATAATATATTTGTGCTTTTTAAGCTTTTCGCCAAAGTGACAGTCTTGAGACTGAATTTAAGCATCATAGAAGAGAGTCATATATAGTGAAACTTCCTACAAGAAATCAATTACTTCTTAAAGTCTCTGACACCTTTGCAACAAAATGAATTTCTATCGGTTAATGTGTTTAGCAAAGGTATTTACAAAAGGTAAAGCTCAGTTTTCTATGCATAAGACGTATTGCAGTCAACACATTGTCTGCACTGTATACTGTGGCTGTCTGTGACAACGGTGAGTTAGTGTAACTTTTTCCCTTTAGTAGGCCTACGTGGCTAAGGGATTTCTGGTGATTTACTAACTCCTCACAGACTGTCGCACTTTTCGGCCGATGCTCTTCCGGCAACTTAATGGTACTGGACGATACACTTAACGTCCGATGCCTATATTCTGTTGAATGATGATAACGTGGTTATTCATTTCAGATGGAAGTGTTCGTAATTTTTCTCTGCATTATCACCGGTCATGTCTTTGGCGAAATGGAACGCGGTAAAGTTGAAAAGAAAGATTTGAAAGTTAATGGAGCTGCCGTGGAAATCGGTTCTTCTGCTTCTCTCATTTACGCGAAGAAGGGAAATAACCCGGATCAAAATTTCCGTATAAAAGATGCCGAAAGCAAGACCTTTTCAGGGAGCAGGCGGAGCCTAACAGGGAGGCCATTCCAGGTTGCGGGGCTAGCGACGAAAAGGAACGGTCAAGCTAGGCAATAAGGTCGCTGTTAAATTCTGGTGTTAGAAACTGAGATTGTAACCAAAATAAATTAGAGGCTTATATAAAACACTGTGCCATTCGACTTTTTCCCGAAAGGTATAAGGCCTATTTAATTCATTTGTGTCATATTATTGTTGCGCATGGTATTTCACCAAACCGAAGCAGGTACAATGCTTTTAATTTTACAGATATTGCTAAAATCAAATATCTTCTGACTGAAAGAAGCCGCGATTAGATTAATCTAAATTTTGGGTGTATTTGATGCAAAACCATTGTCGATATGAGATTCGAAGAGATGAGGTAACGAAGCAATAAGTAACCGAATGCAGTAGGCCTAGAGATAATCGTACAACAATTTCAAATTTTAGTTAGCATATATCAAGACTGTGTCCTTCGTCGTCTCAAGCGCCAGCATGACTTCTACAGTAAACGACGGTCACGCTGGCTTCAAAGAGGCTAGGCCTACATCTTGGTGAAGCCGGCAATGGAAGGGACCTTTTTTCCTCGACATAAGGGTTCCTGAAAAGTAGCACGCACACAAAATGGTCTTTATATCAACACACACACACACGCACGCACGCACGCACGCACGCACACAATAACATGTTTCTAAAATGAACTATACTATGTGCGTGCTTTTAATTCCAATTAACATCTCACTAACCTACAACTCACTACAATAGACCTACTCCCAGAAAAAGTACATTTGTGAACTCTTCTCCATCCAGCCACCCTGGTCTACCCGTTTATCCTCAAATCTTACTCATCCCGTCTCCCAGTCACTACTCGCCTTAAGTTCTCCAACCGATCAATATCTCACGCTGCGGCTAAACTCTGGAACTGACTACCTCTGAATTCAACATATTTTCAGTTCCTCTACCAATACCGCCACTCACTCACCGTCATCTGCCTCGAGTTCCTCTACTCCTCTCCCGACAGGCTTTCCACTTCAAATTGAAGTCTCACTTCTTCAAGAATTCATACCATAATCCAACCGATCCTCTGCCTTCCAAGCTTTCTCGTCCTCTTCAAAACCCCGCCGTAACAGCTGCTCTGCCTCTTTCTGGTCTCTCTGGCAACAGGACCCGGACCTCCAATGAACATCGATCTCTGGACAACCCCTCTGATACGACGCAGCGCTCAATCAGCATTACGGCCTTCGGTATCTAGAAGGCAACGGACAAACGCAGACATGTATACGTAAATAAAGATTTGTGACGTCAACGCTGTTACCATGACAATGGCGAGTAGGCCTATGTATATAGGTAGGACTGTGTATCTGTGCTTTTATATAGCGCAATCAGTCACACGACTCAAAACCGCTGAGTAGGGAGATTGTCGAAATAGCAGAGAACAGGAATTTATGCAGGAATGTCATGTTTTTCTCCAGCGAGCGTGTACAGCCCCGACGATGCTCATGTTTATTTAAGTAAGTAAGTAAGTATATCTTTTATTAATCCAATTGCTAACCGCATTTTGGTTTACACATGTATATCACGTCCAGGTTAAAGTACTAAGGCCTATATTCCGGTGAAAATCATCCTAATTATGAAAGATTTACGAGTAAGATTTACGTCAGCAGTCGGGAGAACCCGATAATGAACACGGGATCGCAAAGTATAACCGGTATGTTTAACAGGAGGTAATAGCACATGAAGCACATGTGTAGGACATGTAAGGACGGCCGTGAAACGTTTTGAATCAGCAGTACGAATTAATTGTTCGAATCTAGGGTAGTCCACAGGAAGATAACCAGCTTTAATCAGTCTCCTAAATATTGCCTGTAGTCTCTCACGTCCCCTCTGCCCCACATAACCCCACCAAGCGGACGCAGCGTACGTCATCCTCGCCACTGTGGTAGCTGTCACCACATCGTACATTGAGGGGCCAAGTAGTCTATGAGTAGTCAGGATCCGTAATGCATACATTGACTGTCTTGCACCAGTGCATAGATTGTCAACATGCACATCAAAGCAGAAGTCATCGGAGAACGTGTCACCCAAGATCTTCATGAGTCTGACTCTGGTAAGACCAGAAATCTCTATCGGCTGGTTATCATTTAGTTTTCTTCTCGGCTTACGGACAACCATTTCCTGGGTCTTTGCTTGATTAAGCTTTAGATTACATCTCGCAGCCCAGATCTCGATGTGCCTGAGTTCCGAGTTTATCAGGTTGCTGTTGGCAGCAGGAACCAGGAGATAGGTATCATCCGCGTACTTGAGTACCCGGTTAGTTGGATGTTTAGGTTTAAGTTTGGATATTGCTGTTAAGAACAGTATCGGACCAGTTCCTGATCCCTGGACAATACTGCAGTTGATTTCAATCGCCGCAGAGGTAATTCCTTTAAACTTAGTGCAATGTTGTCGTTGGTGGAGGGCCGCAATGATCCAATTGTAAGCAACGTCGGGAATTGGTAAGTCCGCCATCTGTTCAGCCAGATAGTCATGCCTCAACGTATCAAATGCTTTTGAAAAATCCAACGCAATCAGGTGGACATAGGCGCTGGACGTCAGCATTTCAGTGAGTTGATGCGTTATTGAACTAAGTGCGGCAGTAGTAGACCCGGTGGGCCGAAACGCATATTGATCTTGAAAGTCGTGGTTGTTCTGTTCGTACGTCAACATCGGATAGAAATACTTGCGCACCACGATCCGCTCAAGTATTCGACAGAGGACTGAAGTGATTGAGATTGGCCTGTAATCGGCCTCCGTCTTCGGGCGGGAAACCTTTGGGACAGGAGTGATGCAACTAATCTTCCACTCAGGAGGAATATACGCTGCTCCAATGGAAAGGTTGAAGAGAGCCGCGATTGAATGTGCCATAGCCGCAGCGGTTCTACTTAATAGCCAAGGTGGCACTCCGTCAGGTCCAGCTGAGGTCCTTCCGGCAGCCTCCAGCAGGCGGAAGACAGAGTATTATTCGATGAACAGGTCGTCACTTCCGACGGCTGTAGCCTTAGGCCGTGGACGGACGTAATGTTGATCATCGGATATAGACCCGTAATGTAAGTTCAGGGAGTCAGCTGTAATTTTATCAGGGGTGGCGGCCAGGCCGCGACCAGACCCTCGCAGCTTATTCACATCAGCCCACAACTCCCTGGAACCACGCCTGAGCTTGCAAAATGTTGTTGCATTGTGGTCGGCAATTATTTTGTTGATTCTGCCAGCTATGGCCGATGCTGCTTCAGTTCGGTTTTGTCTATTTAGCTTGTTTCTTGTTCGTAGAAGATACTTGACAATAGGCGTCAAGTAAGAAGGTTCTCTTTTCTTTATCGTGATCGATCTGAGAGAGAAGTAAGCATCGTAGCTGGTCTTGAAGAGATAATAGAATTCCTCAAAGGCCTCTTTTGCTTCCAGGCCCTCGATGGCCGCAATCCAGGGACGCTCAGCCAAGTAGGCCTGGAAGAGGGCGCTGGGTCGCGGTGTGCGCAGCCGGAAAGTGGAGACCGTTCTTTCCATGTTCTTGTTAGACTCCACTGGCTGGTCTCTCTCAGGAACGGCTATCACGGCGGAATGCTTTGTCTTTATCAGCGAAGTAACTGCATAACAAGACTTGAATATTAGTTCAGAACAGTATATTCTGTCGAGAGGGTGACCCAGGTGGGTCGGCTCAGCAAACGCAGCCAGTAGACCGAGCGCATAAATGTCGGACGTGGGAATTTGATTGAAGTCCCCTGCTAATACAATGATTGCTGGGAGTGAGAGTGCGTTTATTTCATCTAACGTTTCGTCAATGATCGAAAAAAGAAGTTCGACACTGTAACATGGTGTTGGCGGATGGTATAATCCTCCGATGTAATAAAGCTGATTATGCATTTTGACAGATCCACAGAAGCTCGATTTCAGACGGATAGTTCACTCTGGGTTGAAAGGGTACAGGGGCGAGGAGGCTTCTGCAGTAGATCGCAATTCCTCCTCCTTTCCTGTTATTACGATCCCTCCGGAAGAGGTCATACCCCTGTATGCCCATCATTGCATCAGTATGATGTATTTTATACCAGCTTTCTGTAATGATTGCGATGTCAGTTTTATAATTGCATAGTTCAGTGGTTAGATGTCCAAGGGCGTGCGGCTTAGCTAGACTCGCAGGGTTTATCAGATATAGTGATGGACCAATAGGCTCTAGCTCCTCCTTCTGGGGCAGGCAAGGATTTGGAAATTGAACAGTTGGTATGCGTACGAGTTGGCAAGGTCGCGCTTCTCTCCTGGGTCCACCGTGCAGATTCACACGTCTGTGTTCAGTGATGATGACCGGTATAGCTAGCCGCGTTCGACAACCACCCCTAGATCCACGGTATCGAAATATGCCTTTATAAATTTAAATTTATTCATCGGGTTAGATTCTTCACCAACCCTGCCTGTTTTGAATATATGCCATATCATCTTTCGTTCTTATGTAGGGATCATGCTCGCCCCAAATACAAATCTGAGGAACATGACTGTCGTTAAGAGTAGTCAGTGCAAAGTTTCATAACGTGTACAATGTCACACACAAAGTCAAATAGCTACGCAAACCCTGTGTCTCTATTGTGCCCATAGGCGTAATTTGTGGGGGATACGAGGAGTAACCGTACCCCCCACTTTTTGGACTAGGGGTACCGTACCCCCCACTTTTCAAACAATGCCAATCATTATTTTATTACTGTATATATATATATATGTATATATATATATATATATATATATATATATATATATATATATATATATATAGGTGCGTGTGAAGAAATTGGTACCCCCCACTTTTTAGACCAAAGTTACGCCCCTGATTGTGCCTCTATTGCTCATGTTCTTCCAAATGAATACGAAATTTTGAACCAAATCAAATATATATATAGCCTACGTATGTCGTTTCCATTATGTAGGCCTATGTGGGCATTTATGTATGTATGTATGTATGTATGTATGTATGTATGTATGTATGTATGTATGTATGTATGTATGTATGTATGTATGTATATATGTATGTATTTATGTATGCATGCATGTATGTTTGTATGTATGTATGTATGTATTTATGTATGTATGCATGTATGTATGTCTGTATGTATGCATTTATGTATTTATATATTTATTTATGTATTCATTTATGTATGTATGGCTTGTATGCATGTATGCATTATATTTAATATTTACGAATATTTACTACATCGCCTCAAGTGCATCACAAAACTCCTGTACCCATACAAAAGTAATGCTGCTTTTGGGGGGGGGAGCTGGGGCTCGTAGAGTAATGGATAACACACTGGCGTGAAGAGCTGAAGGTACCAAGATCGAACCCCGTAAGACATCCGTTAATTTAAGGTCAATTCTGCCTTCCACTCGCTAGGCGGCGGTGGTGGTTAAATGAATAGTAGACCGTGATTTGGCGCCGCATATATGTGGCTGCCGCATAAGCAGTTATATTCGACTCCTGTAAAACTGTTATCATGTGCTTCTACTTAATACATGTATGTAAGGCGCCCTGCGTGGCTGCCGTTTCTGCTAAATGTATGTTCAATGTACAGCGCAGTGCGTTTGCAGGCGCTTAATTAAAGAAAAGATCATTATTATTATTATTATTATTATTATTATTATTATTATTATTATTATTATTATTATTATTATTATTATTATTATTATTATTATTATTATTATTATTATTTATGTATGCATGCATTTATGTATATATGCATTTATGTATGCAGCATTTATGTATGTATTTATGTAGGTATTTATTTATGTATTCATTTAGGCCTATGTATGTATTGTTTATGTGTATATTTATTTATTTATTTATTACTATTATTATTATTATTAGTACTCGGCAGTCCTTGGCAATCCAGGTCATGTCCTGCACAGGCTGCTTCCACCTGTTAAGCCAAGGGTTTATGTTTTAAGGCCTAAATGTATGTATTTATGTTTAGGGCTATACCGCAAGCCGACAACAGCATGATGATAGCTTTTATTGTCAGAATGCTGTATACTTACTAAACAACTGGACCTATCCTATATAGTAATATATACATATATATGGTTAATGCTATGTGTATATATATATATACGGCTGTATGTTTGTTTATTTAGGCCTACTTATGCAGATCTATTTAACAGACGTTGTTCACCAGAGTGCTATTTGGTTTAATAGAGAATATACTTCTCTCTCTCTCTCTCTCTCTCTCTCTCTCTCTCTCTCTCTCTCTCTCTCAGTTCCTTGCGTTCTTTGCAGAACATCGGGCGACAAGATTCTTCCAGAATATACTTACTTACTATTATATTCGTTTATTACACAATAAGGCTGACACACGGCATCCGTGTACGGACTGGTTAAACAAGGGGATTTTAAGACTAAGAATATTCTAAACATTAGTAGAATTGTCTGGGATGCTAGGCTGGCATATTCGTCATTTCTTATATAAGAAAGACATGTTCGTCATTTCAAGATTCTATAAAGAACTCTTGGTATATAGTTTCTATCATCTCTGTCCGGAAGTAAAAAGTCATGTGAACGCGGCCTTAGGTTATACTGTCGCTTAATCTTTGGTGGAAATAAATTGGCCAAAACTTGGGTTGCGCTCCATTTAACTGCAGAAAACAACCCATCTTCTGCAGTCACCACTCGCTCCAGGAAGCTCAGAGAGAATCATCGGGAGGGTATCTCTGACAACGCATTCTGGCCATAAACCCTTTGAGCCTGTCGCGGTCCTCGACTGTAATGATCTACATGCATCTAAAAATTTAAAGAACGTATAAACTAGAACTTCTACTCTGAAAGCAGTGTATTGTTTGGTGCAATTTCATATTTTAGTTTTTGTTAAACAAACACATTTGCAATCTATTCCTACAACGGCCCCAGAAAATGGCCTGGAATCGCCACTTTTCCAAAGTCGTCTTTGGAATGGTTGGCGATGCAATTCCTCCAGTAGACCTAAGCCTACAAATGTGGATTTTCGTGCGGATCAGAAAAGACTGCTATCAGGACCAGTCTGCGTATTGTCACTACCGATAGTAATCGTAAACTTCAAATTTCTATACCGACAACTAAAAGATAAGCGCAGGGCACCGGCTTATTCATGAACGATTGTCTTAAAACCAATATTGTAATTTTTACGTAAAGGAACAGCGGGAGACTGCAGGACACACTTAGACAATGAGTGATCACGACCACCTGAAGCTTTCTGGCTCTCTTCCTTATCAGCTCCCTCTTATCTTTCTTGCCGTGTGAACGTTAGGTCCTGGTGGACCATCTGGCGTGGCCTAGCGGAGACCAGAGCGACCTCGATAATGCGTTTCCTTGGAACCTCACCTGTTTGACAGGTGCGACGGATATATTGCTGCCGACGAGGGCATTGGGACACAGTTCTCAGGTGACACGATGAAGTCGTTCTTGCTGTTTATTGGCTTTCTAGCTCTGCTGCAACTCTGTACAGGTACGACTGTAATTGTAATAGTAATTTATATAGCTCTTCTTCAAGAGAGACTCGTAAGAAGTGCTTCTGATCGAACGACGAAAATCCAAGATAGGAAAAAATGGTTTTGAAGTGCTTATGGAATAGAAGTAAAGAAAGACGAAGCAGCTCATGTCGTAAGATGACAGGCAATCTATTCCAGAAAGTTGGATCGACCACAGTGAAGTATTGGATTAGACCGTAGAATTAGGAGTTGGACTATACAGTAGACTGTGACTTGGACTAACCTTAGAACCAGGTTGATGATGGTGACTTTGAATATAGGCCTACCTCATATTTTCGTTCACATATCCACCCTCATATTGTGGCGGTCAAGGCCACAGTGCGTAAGTGGGAAGATTTATTTTATGCGAATAGCATCGTTTTCTTTCAGTTTACATGCGAAGGGAACAGCATCGTTTCTCTTAATTTTTCATGCGAAGACCCAGCATCGATCATTTAATTTTTATTTAATTTCAATAGGCGACGGTCCGGCAACGACCGTGATAGGGAAGCCCGATCGAAGGTGTAAAGCCAGCGCATAGCGAGCAGACGCGTTAATTTGGGATGCATAGAGCCTGCCTCACGGTGTGCTGCTTTATACGTGAAGAGTTGGTTCGACTCTTCATACATAGCAATACTGTTCAACAGCGTTGTTGGTTAGCGATTCAGTTACCGATTCAAATATACTGCACTCAGTGTGGTAGGCGAGTGATTTTGGTTACGACAGAGTCAGAGTTCGAGTTTCCGGTTAGTACAAATATATTTACGGACGAAAGGGGCGTTCGAATAATATAATCAGGCGATCCCGAGTACAGCTAAAGAAGTTCACTGTTGGGAGACAGGCCGACAGCGCCGATCCGGCGGGTTGGATCCCTCCGTTGATCGCGAAGCGGTCTAGATCGCGATCGTGGGAAATCTACGGCTGAGTAATACTCGGGGAAGGATACCGTTGATACACAGGAAAACCAATTCAGTGTGAGATCGAAAACCAGGGTGAATTTGGCGACGGGCAGGAAAGTCCCTCTTGGGTTTTGAAGAACTCCGCGATCGGAGCTTGTCCGGTAACCCATGAGAGTAGAGGTGACCTTCTTAAGGTAGCCATTTTCTGGAATTCTGAAATCCTTGAAACCAAGGGTGAATTTGGCGTCGGGCAAGGAAATCCCTCTTGGAGTTCGAAGAACTCCAAGATCCGACAGTGTTTGGTTTTATACACTGAGAAGAGTTTTACGCGATTTCGGCGTACTCGACACAAGGGAAGTTCTACGCACTTTCGGCGTACTCGGCCGGGAGGATTTTACGCGACTTCGGCGTCCTCGGCTGGGAGAGTTTTACGCGACTTCGGCACTCGGTGAAGTGACCGTCGGGATACCTGAAAAAACCAGTTTAGTACAAAAACGATAATAAGGGTAAATTTGGCGACAGGCAGGAGCGGAGCTTGTCCGGTTACCTGTGAGAGTAAGCGTGACCCTCGTTAGGGAACCAAAATTCGGAAATTCTTGGGAACAAAATTCAGGACATTCTGGTAACCTTACGGGGTCGGCGTTACATTTGGATTGTGACACTTGGATGGCTGACACGCCGGTGGAGCGTTGGAGGGGCTCCATCGCCCGGTAACTAAAAATAGTTACTGGGAAAGACCACTGTTACCGAAAGACCGCAGTACGGGAAAAGACCGCCCGACAACTGATTACAGTGCGGTAAGACCAGGAAAACGATAGAGTCAGGAAAATCTTGTATTCAAGCCAATCGTTATTCAGAGCAAATAACTTGGTGATCGAAACACGTAGTCCCGAGAACTGACCGAAGTGCGAAGTAGGGCCCACCTCGTGCGCCGGTCGGAACCCAGTTCTGCGTGCGGTTAGGGAGGTTTTAGACCTAGAACCTGTCCTATCAGAAGAGAGTGTCGTGAGACCAGTATACCGCGATAATATTACACGTGTATATATTATCGCAAGATGTTCGCGTGTTTGAGACGGCACGACGTGACGACTCGTCAGATGTACACCTTGTCCTCTCGGACAAGAGAACGTTCAGAGTTTTCCCCGATTGACGATAACTCGAGAGTCATGAGATGCAGAATGGTACGTGAGGGTTCGGTTAAGGCGGAGAAAAAGAGGAAGTCTTTGACTAAGAGATCTCACAGGAAGCTGAGGACTCCTGCCGGCAAGAGAGCGAACCCTGTTCTAAAGGACGGCCATCCTGAGGACGAGGACGTTGCCCACCCGGCGACCGCGGCAGTGGCAGAGTCCGAAAGTGAGATGGAGCTTGACAGCGACACTGTTCGCAAACAAGCGATACCCTCGGGACCTCCTCTTGGAGAAATGGGCACTGAGAGCGGAGACAGGGAACCGCTCGTCTACAGCAGAAGTAGACAGGATAGTGACCCGGGCGACTCCAGAAGGTCAGTTGGCTGGAGCCGAACCCAGCCCGACGACGAAGCAGCGTCTCGGGTAAGACCGACACAAATTGGTACCACGTCTGATGAAGGGTTAGTTGATCTCGAGCGACGAACGTCACAAACTGGTACCAGAAGTGGGGTTCTAGCGTTTTCTTGTCACAGAACCAGGCAAGGTCAGGAAGATACCGAGGACGAGTCGGATGAAGTGCCCCATAGTGAGCACGGAGGCGCGCGTCCAAAGTTACGTAAACGGAAAAGCAAACGGAGGTTGCTTGATGAAACGGGTGCACCTGACGAAACCAGTGCATTTGAAACGGAAGCTGGAACCCGCAGTGGGCGTGAAAGAGGTTTCCATGAGGATAACGGATGGTTGATAACCGTTCCAAAGACTACTGAGGTAGTACGGAACGATGTGAATAACGAGACATTCACACACTGGCGAGAGACCGTTGGTGAGAGTAGGTTTGACAGGTCCAAACCACTCGTCGACAATAGATCGGAGAACCTTGTGCAGGTTCAAGTACCTAGTATCGTACGGGGCAGGCAACCTGTACAGTTGAGACAGGCTTGTGATAGGCCAAGAGACATTGAGACAGGCCTGAAACCGCGGGGTGACGCCGTAGTGCAGAAAACGAGTGGTGACATCGTGGCGCATCAGCGAAACGAAGGTAATCGAGTACCGTTTACCAACATGGAAGAAGGTCGCCCAAGACCTGTGACCGATGAGGTAGATTGGCAAGCGGAGATGTCTTACCTGCGACAGAGTGTAGCAATGATGAGTTCGAAACTTGAAGAACTGTCTGTTCCTGCTGCTCAGCATGCGAAGTCTTACCGACGCGAGACATCGGGGAAACCTACGGGCCCAGGTTGCCAGATGGATCGCCGAGGGAAGCTGCAGATCGAAGAGCCGGCACGGAGCCGAGGTAACACAGAGACACGTGAGGAAGTTTCGCTTTCGGAAACTTCGGAAAAGTTACGTAGCCGCTATCTTCCCGAGGACAGCGGGAGAGAGTCACACGGAAAAACGGCAAGGCAATCGAGTCGACAACGTCTGTTGACAAGAGGAAGAGTTGAGGCGAAATTACGTTCGTCAGTGAGTTCTTCGGATTCAGACACCGATAGTGTTGGTCCAGAAGAGGCCATGAGAACCGGAGTTTTTGACAGGAAAAACCTCCGCCAACGAGGAAGACACGAGAGTTATGAGAAAACTGAAAGGGAGACGTATGGTAAGGAACGTCTACCAGAGTACGAGAGACGCGGTTTAAAACAGGCACTTGATAGAGAAACCGAGAGAGAATCGAACATGGGAAGAGACAGAGATCATTTGGCCTGGGATGAGACCCACGAGCGGTACTCTAAAGGGCACAAACCAGATTCGAGAAGTCGTAATTGGCATAGGTACGACGAATCTGACAGACCGCCAGAGTCAGGAAAAAGAGATATTCGCGAAGAAGACAGAAGAGTTACGTTCGTCAACGGAAACTCTCAGAGTTCTCGCAATAAATATAAACGATCGGAGTCCAAAGACTACGAAGGTGGTGAGCCTCGTAGAAAAGGTCAGAGACAGGCTGAGTACATCTCTGATGAAGACAGTGCAACGTCAGGCGACCGAGAGATGACTACGATGTCTTCTAAGTGGCGTACAGGGAAGACGTTGGGTACTCTGAGGGGACAGAGTCGGCACTGGTCAGTGGTGAGGACAGACGAGGAAAACGGTTCCAGGAGTAACGATGAGGACAACCGGAGAGGAAATCCCAAGAAGAGTGTCGGAAGATCACTTGTTACGCGGACAAGAGGCGACGACCGATCGGATCGCGGTATACGAATCAAGCTAGAGAAGTACGACGGCAAGTCAGCGATCGCAGCCTTTCTAGCAAAGTTCGAAGTTTGTGCACGGTGCAACCGGTGGAGTGATCAGGAAAAAGCAGACCAGTTAATGTGTGCCCTAACGGGTCCCGCTTCGCAGCTGTTGTGGGACATGGGTGCACAGAGGGACGTGTCTTGGCGAGAACTTGTTGAGCGGCTTAAGGCCCGGTACGGGTCTGATGACCAAACTAGCCTATATCGGATGAAACTTCGCACTTACCGGCAGGCTCATGGAGAAACTCTGAGTAGTGTAGTGCAGGAAGTAAGGAGGCTAATGGCTTTGGCATACCCAGGACCAACAAGTGATATCGTCGAGACGGTCGCTTGTGACGCTTTCATTGATGCACTGGCAAACCAGGATTTGGGGCAGAAGGTGCGCGAGCGAGAACCAGTTAACCTCGAAGCGGCGTATAAACATGCGGTGAGGTTGGATGCCTATGGTCGATCTTCGACACAAGGTGGTGATTTAGACCGGAGACACGCGAGAGTTAAAGTTACCATGGAAGACCGAAAAGACTCGAGCACTGAGGGGCAACAGTCTCGTCGTCTAGAAGATCTCGAGCGAAAGATTAAAAATCTTTCAAGAGAACTTGATCGAGTGACAATAAATCAGAATTTGGGCATCGTTCCGAGAAAACCTCATGAAAGGGAGAACAGTTCTGATCTAGCTGTGGGAGATCAGAGGACAACCGAACCAAATGTGGGATGGCGACGGATTTATCCGCCCACACGGTTGCGTGACCCGGATATCGAATGCTACTTGTGCAAACGAAAAGGACATGTGAAGCGATTTTGTCCTCAGAGAAACGCTGAGACGAATGGTGCAACCGGTACCAGTGAACCTACAAAGGCTGAACCGATACAAGAGGAAACCCAAAACCGACTGGTCAAAGGCAGTAGGGTGGCCTACGTGGTTGCGAGACTGGCAGGAAAACGTATACACTGTCTACTTGATTCTGGAAGTGAAATGTCACTTGTGCCACGACGTTTCGTGCTAGACGCTGTGCTAGTACCGTCAGAACAGCGACTCCTAGCCGCTAATGGAAGTCAGATTAAGGTGGATGGTGAAACTAACCTTAAGATTCGGATCGGAAAGCAGGTGTACCCTGTACCCTGTCTAGTTACAGACCAAGTGACAGAAGTGATCTTGGGGTTATCTTGGCTGGAAGCCAATCAGGCAAGATGGGACTTCGCAAGTCGATGCGTTTTCCTTGGGAGCGAGAAGATCCCTCTGAAAGAGGTCGTTACCGAGTCCATGTGCCGGAAGGTTATTGTGCAAGAGGACATAATAGTTCCTCCAAGGAGCGAAGTTGACGTTCCAGCTTGGGTAGTATACCCGCATTTCCAAAAGGATAACGAAGATTGGACGACCATTCCAATGGAATTATCAAAAGATTTGATAATCGGACGTACGTTGGTGACAGGAAGAGACACGGAAGTGTGGATCAGGATGTTGAATGTTGGAGACAGAGATTCGCTAGTCAAGAAACGGACTGAATGTCCGCTGGAGCGAGTGAACGTAGTCGATGTGACAGTTAATCGAGCCAGAATGGAATCGTATGATGAGCCTTACCGAAGCGAAAATCCGGGGAAGCCTATGGGCCCAGGTTATCCGGAGGAACGCCGAGGAAAGCAGCAAAGTACGATTGACCGGTTTGGATCGAAGATTAGTACAACGGCCAGTGTGGCGGAGCAGACGCTCAACCCACTTGCCGAACAGACCCTAAAACGACTATGGGAAGAAGTGCCAGCAGACATTTCGGAAGAAGAGCGAATCAGGTTACGAAAACTTGTGCTAACGTACAGCGCAACGTTTTCCCTTAACGAAAGTGATAACGGATTCACTTCGGTGATCCAACACGAGATCGATACAGGACAAGAGAAACCAGTTCGGCAACCTTTGAGACGTCAACCGCTTTCCATGTTACCGGAAGTTGATCGTCAGGTAGAAGACATGTTGAGACAAGGAATTATTGAACCTTCGATATCGGAATGGGCATCCAATGTCGTAATGGTTAAGAAAAAGGATGGCAGTATGCGGTTCTGTATCGATTACAGGCAACTGAACCTGAAGACACGGAAAGATGCTCATCCGTTACCCCTTATCCGCGAGAGTTTAGATACCCTGGGTGGCGCCAGATGGTATAGTACGTTCGATTTGAGAGCAGGTTATCACCAGATGGCCTTGCACCCAAGAGACAAACACAAGACCGGGTTCGTTACGAGAAGGGGCAGCTTCCAATTCAAAGTGTTACCTTTCGGATTGTGCAATAGTCCGGCCTCGTTTTGTCGACTAATGAACTTAGTCTTGACAGGGCTAAACTATGACATCTGTCTGGTTTACTTGGATGACATAATTGTGTTCTCGAGGGACGTAGAGACGCACATGCAACGTCTAGAGATGATTTTCAGGAGATTACAAGAGTATAATCTCAAGCTGAAACCATCCAAATGTTACCTGTTACAACAGAGAGTATTGTTTCTTGGTCACGTTTTGAGTGAAGAAGGGGTCGCGACGGATCCGAGCAAGATCAAGGCCGTAGAAGAATGGTCTGCTCCTCGGAACTTGAGGCAAGTCAGATCCTTCGTTGGTCTTTGCTCCTATTACCGACGTTTCATACATGATTTCGCGGTGGTAGCTCAACCACTTCATTTTCTGACCAGGAAAAATGTACCGTTCCATTGGACTGACGAATGTCAGGGAGCTTTCGAAGAACTTAAACGAAAGTTGGTTTCCGCACCTATACTTGGGTTACCGAACGACGAGGGCCAGTACATCCTAGATACGGATGCCTCGGCATACGCCATTGGAGCGGTGTTATCGCAAGTACAAGAAGGAGAAGAGACAGTGATTTGTTACGCGAGTCGGCTCTTGTCGACGGCGGAACGGAACTATAACGTTACCAGGCGAGAGTTGTTAGCTGTGGTGTATTTCTTGAAAGAGTTTCGTCAGTACTTACTGGGTAGTAAATTCCTACTCAGAACAGACCACTCCGCACTTCAGTGGTTACGCAGAACACCGGAACCGATTGGCCAACAGGCTCGTTGGTTAGAGATGATAGAGGAGTTTGACATGGAGATATGTCACAGACCGGGAGCAAAACACGGTAACGCAGACGCGATGTCTAGAGGTCCGGGTGAGGAACAACCTAAAGTGGTTACCAAGAGAGTTACGAATGAAGACGTGATGTGGGCACGTCCGATCGGAGAAGTAACGCGCTCCGAGGTTACCAGTGAAGATACAGGCCAGGAAATCCGTTGGACAAAGGAGTTTCTTCGAAGAGAACAGCAGAGCGATTACAATATTGGTACGGTCCTTGATTGGAAGGAGTCGAAGCATCATCCAACACAGGCAGAACTATCACCTGCTAACGGAGAGGTGAAAGTGTTGGTGAGCAACTGGAATCAGCTGGAAGTCCTGCAAGGAGTGTTACACAGAGGCTGGATTCAGGGTAACACAGGAAAAGCTGAGCGATCTCAGTTAGTTGTGCCCTTATCTCTACGGCAAGAGATGCTTCAGTTAACACACGCAAGCTTTGCCGGAGGACATTTCGGGATTCGGAAGAGTTTAACTCAGTTGCAACGCCGGGCGTATTGGCCGAGTTGGAAGGACGATGTTAGACGGTTCTGCCAAAGGTGCGATCGCTGTGCTCGTTATCGAAGGGAGAAACCTCCAAGACAGGGTTACATGCAGACTCCTGTGGTCGGTGAACCAATGGAGAGATTCGGAATTGATATAACTGGTCCGCATCCTGTATCAAGTAAAGGCAACAAATACATACTGACAGCGATAGATTACTTCTCGAGATGGGCTGAAGCTCTGCCTATCAGAAACCAAGAGGCCGTTACTGTGGCAGAATCGCTTATGGTACACGTGTTCTCGAGGTTTGGTATGCCACGCCAGATCCTGACGGATCAGGGACCGTGTTTTGAGTCGAAGTTATTCAAAGAGCTGTGTAAACGCATGGAGATTGACAAAGTACGTACAACTCCATATCGACCCTCTGGTAACGGAATGATCGAAAGGTTCCACAGAACACTGAACATGTTGATCGGAAAGGTAGTGTCGGAACGACAAAAGGATTGGGATGTTCATGTACCATATGTAATGGCGGCATATCGAGGTACTGAACATGAAGCGACCCAACGGACACCTAATTTCCTGTTCCTGGGAAGAGAGAACCATACGCCATTAGACTTGATTCTAGCCCAAGTTACAGAGTTCGAGAGACCGTCTTACAGTGACATGGAAGAGTACGTGGAGAAACAGAAAGAGAAAATGGAACGATCGTATCGGCTTGTACGAGAACAGTTAAAGAGAGTAGCAGAAAGAAGGAAAAAAGCCTACGATTTGAGAGTGAGACCTAGCAAGTTCGATCAAGGAGATTGGGTTTACTATTACTACCCTCGGCTAAGGAGCGAAAGGAAGACAAAATGGGCTCGCTATTACACCGGCCCATTCTTGGTTATTCAAGTGCTCAGTCCGTATCTGTACCGGATTCAGAAGAATCCGAAATCCACGCTAATGGTTGTGCACGTGGATAAATTGAAGCCGTTTTACGGTAAACCTCCGAGTACCTGGTTACCGGAGAGGGACAGAAATCTTGAGTTACCTACAGTAGACTGGCCAGTCCTGGCTCAAGATTCTAATGCAGAACATGAACCAGAGGAACCTTCAGAAAATCCAGACGAGACCGCTGATCCAGAATTGCCACCTGGACGACGGACGAGACGAAGACCTCGCTTGGATGGATGACTACGACTGTAGAAGTCCTTGTTAGTGACCTTCTGAAGCAGACGTGTATCTAGGACCAACTAGATGAACGCTTAATTGCGTTGGTTTCATTGACTATTCGAGAACCATGTTTCAGTTGCCCTTTTGATGAGAGTATTTCTTTTGAGCGGTATCTGGGAGCATACAGTACCGGTGCTACCAGCAACGCTTAATTGCGTTGGTTTTACAGATTGTCAGTGAATGACTGTTTAAGTTTCCTTTTGATGATATGTTTCGGTTAAACATTGGATTAGTGGTTAGTACTGAAACGAGTAAAGATTCCAGTACTAGGACGCTTCATTGCGTTGGTTCTACAATATGATAACTTGTACTATTATTTTGCTTTCACGATTTGGAAGTGGTACCGGGTGTGACTGATCGACAATGGTTACCAGATCGGGAGACAGTGGGCGACTTTTCTCTCCTTAAGTTCTCCTGGCCCTTGGGGTCCGGTAGAGCCTAGGTTCATGATAGAGGGCCTGTTAAGGTTGGCGATTTGTCAGGTACGACAGGTTGCCAGTAGGGTGGTGGTTCGGATCGAAAGCATCATTAAAAAGGCTGTCGCTATCACGGTTCTCATCGTGTTTGGCGTACGTGCAGGGTGCCGAGAGATCGAAAGCATCATTAAAAAGGCTGTCGCTATCACGGTTCTCATCGTGTTTGGCGTACGTGCAGGGTGCCGAGATTGTCGATAGACCGCCCTATAACCAAAGGTGCATTTGGTTCCTTGCTCTCTAAGTGGATCTGGGTTGGGGATGTTCCTGTCACGTTTGATTAAGGTCCCCGATTTTGGCAGAGATGCTCCGCATCTAAGTAAGGTGGGGAGAGTGTGGCGGTCAAGGCCACAGTGCGTAAGTGGGAAGATTTATTTTATGCGAATAGCATCGTTTTCTTTCAGTTTACATGCGAAGGGAACAGCATCGTTTCTCTTAATTTTTCATGCGAAGACCCAGCATCGATCATTTAATTTTTATTTAATTTCAATAGGCGACGGTCCGGCAACGACCGTGATAGGGAAGCCCGATCGAAGGTGTAAAGCCAGCGCATAGCGAGCAGACGCGTTAATTTGGGATGCATAGAGCCTGCCTCACGGTGTGCTGCTTTATACGTGAAGAGTTGGTTCGACTCTTCATACATAGCAATACTGTTCAACAGCGTTGTTGGTTAGCGATTCAGTTACCGATTCAAATATACTGCACTCAGTGTGGTAGGCGAGTGATTTTGGTTACGACAGAGTCAGAGTTCGAGTTTCCGGTTAGTACAAATATATTTACGGACGAAAGGGGCGTTCGAATAATATAATCAGGCGATCCCGAGTACAGCTAAAGAAGTTCACTGTTGGGAGACAGGCCGACAGCGCCGATCCGGCGGGTTGGATCCCTCCGTTGATCGCGAAGCGGTCTAGATCGCGATCGTGGGAAATCTACGGCTGAGTAATACTCGGGGAAGGATACCGTTGATACACAGGAAAACCAATTCAGTGTGAGATCGAAAACCAGGGTGAATTTGGCGACGGGCAGGAAAGTCCCTCTTGGGTTTTGAAGAACTCCGCGATCGGAGCTTGTCCGGTAACCCATGAGAGTAGAGGTGACCTTCTTAAGGTAGCCATTTTCTGGAATTCTGAAATCCTTGAAACCAAGGGTGAATTTGGCGTCGGGCAAGGAAATCCCTCTTGGAGTTCGAAGAACTCCAAGATCCGACAGTGTTTGGTTTTATACACTGAGAAGAGTTTTACGCGATTTCGGCGTACTCGACACAAGGGAAGTTCTACGCACTTTCGGCGTACTCGGCCGGGAGGATTTTACGCGACTTCGGCGTCCTCGGCTGGGAGAGTTTTACGCGACTTCGGCACTCGGTGAAGTGACCGTCGGGATACCTGAAAAAACCAGTTTAGTACAAAAACGATAATAAGGGTAAATTTGGCGACAGGCAGGAGCGGAGCTTGTCCGGTTACCTGTGAGAGTAAGCGTGACCCTCGTTAGGGAACCAAAATTCGGAAATTCTTGGGAACAAAATTCAGGACATTCTGGTAACCTTACGGGGTCGGCGTTACATTTGGATTGTGACACTTGGATGGCTGACACGCCGGTGGAGCGTTGGAGGGGCTCCATCGCCCGGTAACTAAAAATAGTTACTGGGAAAGACCACTGTTACCGAAAGACCGCAGTACGGGAAAAGACCGCCCGACAACTGATTACAGTGCGGTAAGACCAGGAAAACGATAGAGTCAGGAAAATCTTGTATTCAAGCCAATCGTTATTCAGAGCAAATAACTTGGTGATCGAAACACGTAGTCCCGAGAACTGACCGAAGTGCGAAGTAGGGCCCACCTCGTGCGCCGGTCGGAACCCAGTTCTGCGTGCGGTTAGGGAGGTTTTAGACCTAGAACCTGTCCTATCAGAAGAGAGTGTCGTGAGACCAGTATACCGCGATAATATTACACGTGTATATATTATCGCAAGATGTTCGCGTGTTTGAGACGGCACGACGTGACGACTCGTCAGATGTACACCTTGTCCTCTCGGACAAGAGAACGTTCAGAGTTTTCCCCGATTGACGATAACTCGAGAGTCATGAGATGCAGAATGGTACGTGAGGGTTCGGTTAAGGCGGAGAAAAAGAGGAAGTCTTTGACTAAGAGATCTCACAGGAAGCTGAGGACTCCTGCCGGCAAGAGAGCGAACCCTGTTCTAAAGGACGGCCATCCTGAGGACGAGGACGTTGCCCACCCGGCGACCGCGGCAGTGGCAGAGTCCGAAAGTGAGATGGAGCTTGACAGCGACACTGTTCGCAAACAAGCGATACCCTCGGGACCTCCTCTTGGAGAAATGGGCACTGAGAGCGGAGACAGGGAACCGCTCGTCTACAGCAGAAGTAGACAGGATAGTGACCCGGGCGACTCCAGAAGGTCAGTTGGCTGGAGCCGAACCCAGCCCGACGACGAAGCAGCGTCTCGGGTAAGACCGACACAAATTGGTACCACGTCTGATGAAGGGTTAGTTGATCTCGAGCGACGAACGTCACAATATACCCACATGCACTTACACGTGTGACATGCATGGTAGTCTATTCTCTATTGGGTCTCCTCCAGGGATCGGTTGGGACCGGAACGCACCGGAACGGCGTTCCGGTTCTTTTTTTGACGACCGGAACGCCGTACCGGTTCTTTCTTGGAGAAAATTTCTAGTATCTAGAGCGTCTTTTCGTTACTTCCTATACTTTTCTGGCGGATTATTAATGGCCCATGTAGATTTCAGCCTCTCTGCAGCCAGAATATACCATGTAGGGTGTATACGCTATATACACAGGGCCACAGACGTATATATAATACGTATTTTGTCTGTGTAAGTGACCCTCACCCTAATGGGTTGAGTTATTTGACCCTGGGTGACCCTCAGTAGGAAAGACGCCCATGGCAGTTGTATATATGAGATTATGTTCATTTGCATCATCATCATCATCATTAACCATGGGTTCATCGCCCGTAGGTGCTTGATGCGCTCTTTATCACTTCCTTCCATATGTCTCTTTCTCTTGCTATGTGGCTCAGGTGCTGTAAAGAATCGTTTCTGCACCATGTCATGATATCGTCTGTCCATTCTCTGTTAGGGCGTCCTCTTTTGTTCTTCCCCTCCATCATGCCAAAAACTAGCGTCTTGAGTTTCCTGGAGTCATTCATTCTACATATATGTCCAAACAGTTGTAATTTCCTGCACATTACTTTTTGCAACAGAGTTTCTCTTGGGCCAATTTGACTGTACAGTTCTTCATTTGTCATCTTTCGTCTCCATCCGACTCTCAGCAGTTTTCGATAGCACGTTCGTTCAAAAGCCATTATTCGTCTTTCAATTTCCTTGGTTATCACCCACGTCTCACAGGCGTACAAAGCTCCACTGAACACGCAAGTATCCAGGACTGCCAGCTTGGTCTTCAGCGCTATCTCTTTACTTTTCCAGATCTTGTCTAAAGCAGCGAGAGCAGCTTTGGCCTTGGCAAATCTCAGAGTTACTTCTCTCTTGCAATTTAGATCATGTGTAAACGTGCTTCCCAAGTACACGAACTCTTTAACGTTTTCTAGTACTTCTCCATCTAAGGTTATTTGCCGTTCAATTGATTCGCTGCCGAATACCATCGTTTTTGTCTTCGTCGTGTTTACGATCAGTCCATATGGTCTGCTGTCTGACGTCAATCTCGTTGCTGTTTTTTCTAGGTCGTCGATGTTTTCTTCAATAATGTCTATATCGTCAGCAAATCTTAGATTGTTTATTTTCATGCCTTGCACGGATATTCCTCTGCCGTTTTCATTAACCCCGTCCATAGCTCTCTCCAAGTCCATAATAAACACCTCAGGTGATATTGGATCACCTTGCCTTGTTCCTTTATCGGTCTTGAACCAATCCCCCAGTTCATTCTGAAGCCGTACTGCTGCCATAGCGTTCTCGTTTATATCCCTGAGAATTCTTATCAGCTTTTCATTGACACCATAGGAGCTCAGTACTGCCCAAGCTACCTTTTGATCTATGCTGTCAAATGCCTTCTGGAAGTCCACAAAGCAGTTGTAAATCTTTTTGCCTTTCCTTTTGGCTTTCTCAGCTATCAACCTCAGGGACAGAATCTGTTGTACTGTGCTCCTGTCCTTCCGGAATCCAGCTTGTTCGTCCGCCAGATGTTCTTCCATCTGGGTCTGCAGTCTCTTGGTTAGAATCATCATCAGAATTTTCCCCATATGACTAATAAGTGCTATGGTCCGGTAATTTTTACAATCCTGGGAGCTTCCTTTCTTGTGTAAAGTGATCAGAAGTGATTTCCTCCATATTTCCGGTGCTTCTCCCGTTCGCCATGCTTTGTTGCATAACTGATGCAATCGGCTCATCAGCTTTAGTCCCCCGCATTTAAGCATCTCACCAGTGACTTTGTCGATCCCTGGACTTTTGTTCTTCTTTAAACGATTTACAGCCCATTCAACTTCTTCTAGCAGGATATCGTCGTCTAAATCATCTTCTTGCTTTGGTGTGATTTTAGTTAATGACTCAATTAGCTTTCTTGAGGTTGTTGCATCTCGCTGCTCTTTATATAAACTGCTGCAGTACCTTGTCCATCTCTCGAGAATTGCTTTCTTATCTGTGAGCACTTTGTTGTTTTCATCCCTGATTGTGATTTGTCTGGGTTGCCATTTTCTATTTATATTCCGCAACATCTTGAATACTTCTCTGGTCTTATGCTCACCATGGTATTTCTCCACGTCTTTGCATCTGTCTTCCAGCCACTTTCTTTTGTCAGCTCTCGATGCTTTTCTCACTTCATTACATTTTTTCTTGTACTGTTCCTCGACTTGTGTAGACTGGCTTCTGTTTAATTTTAATAACCGTTTCTCTCTTACCAGCTTCATGGTTTCCGACGTTATCCACTTCTTCTTGATCACTTCTTCTTCTGGAATAGTTTGTCTAACTGCTTCGCACAATAACTCAGCCAGTTGTTCCGCTTCTATATCTTCAGGGACATTCAACATATCCTCCACACACCTGACATATTCAGATCTTACTCCCTCTATTTCCAGTTGAGTAAGGTCTCTTCTCTTTTGCATGCACACTAATATACAGCCAGATTCTCCCTTTCCCAACCACTTCATACACTGTAAGGGTATGTCAGTCAGCTCCAGCGCTAAGAAATGCCTGAAATATGATCGTCTGTCTTTCCGATCTTTCGCTCTCTCACTCCCTCGCTTACTCGCTCTTACTCGCTATCTCTGTTTATCTGTCTTACTGTGTCTGTCTGTCTGTCTGTCTGTCTCTCGTTTTCTCTCGCTCTGTCTCTGTCGCAGTATGTCTCTTTCAATGTCTCTCTACAACCCTGTTGTATACGGCTGCAGTCTTCGTTCTTCATGTTACTCGGCCTGCTGTGATAGTATCATAGTAGTCCTTCACGTTGAGAATACAGTCGCTATTTTGATTCGTTTACTTTCAAACAAAAAAGAACGACTTCTAATTACATTTTTAAGTCTAGCTGCTTAAATTTAATAAATAGATGATGAAGCGTTATAGAGAAACCGATCTGTTGAATTTCTTCACCAAAAAAGCAAGCCAGCAACGACTGTTAAGGTGGAAATGGGACTGAAGAGGTTTGCACTACAGATAATAAAATATTCCATTGGCATTGTTAACGAAAACGATTTAATAGCTGTGTGTGAGCCTGTGTCACTGAAAACAGTCTCAGTTGCTCAATCAGAGAACTTAGGCACATTAAAAGACGTTGGTCATCAGAATGATTTTGTTCTAGCCGTTGGTGCAAAGTTAAGTTAACTGATGCAGACAAATTTCGATTTCTGACCGAATTCTATGCACCAGAATCATATGCGTGGCCTAGCACCACGAACTTCTTAATTCAGAATGGTATGGTATGGTATCTGGGAAGTTATAAAGCGCCTCTCAAAGTGCGAACTATCAGAGGCGCTCTCAGCATGTATGTGAGCCTCTCGCGGAAACAGAAAAGACTTTAAACGATGAACAAGAGAGAGAGAGAGAGAGAGAGAGAGAGAGAGAGAGAGAGAGAGAGAGAGAGAGAGAGAGAGAGAGAGAGAGAGAGAGAGAGAGAGAGAGAGAGAGAGAGAGAGAGAGAGAGAGAGAGAGAGAGAAGCAGGGTCCCATGCAGTACCAATTCAGAATAGTAGTTGTCGCTTTGCTCTTTAAAGTAGTAGGCTCTACATAAGTAATCTGCTTCACTTTGTGGAACATTACTTATGCCTTTACAAAGTTAAACCTTAAGTGTTACTCAGCCTCTGTGAAATCTGTTAAAATAAGAAAATATTATCGAAAAAGTTGATTCCGTGATTGTTTAGCATTCTATGCTTCTGGAGATCGCCCTATAAACTCACCTCTGAAGACTACTGCTTCGCATTACGCAACCCCTATGGTAAAAATCCTAGCTATGCCAGAGTGAAGCCCGTTTTTAAAAAACGGGAATGTCGCGACAGTGGCGTCCCCTCGCGAACGTTCGCGTGATTTCAAAGCGCTGCCGTCAAAGTAAGTAAGTAAGTATGTTCTTTATTTGACCAATTGACATAACACACTCTGGTTTACATAGCCTACATGTCAGACAATTAGAACGTATGCATCCTAATAAAAATGTCTTTCTCATTAGACCAACGGTTCCCAAACTTCACTGGGTCGCGTAAATATATTGGCAGTCTCGGTACCCACTGTGAACAATTAAGCATTGTGCACTAAAATTTACTTCGTAAATTGGCAGTTTTAGCTAGAAATTTCAAGATTAACATGGCGCTTGAAGCGCTGGTTTAGGTAGTTTTTTTCTAAATCATTGTTGAAAAATTCGAGGTAAACAAGAGCCTAAAATGTACTCCATTTTGGCATCAAATGCTCAAAATTGCGTCAGCTTCTGGGGCTCCGCCCCAGACCCCGCTGGGGGAGCTTACGACGCACCCCCAAACCCCCTAGTCGTTAGGGGCTTCTTGCCTTCGGCAATCGCCGTTTCGCCGGCGTTCCGGTTCTTTTTTGTTTAGGACGAGATCCCTGGTCTCCTCCCTAATCCAACGATGACAGATTTGAGTCTACTTAGAGGATTCGATGAGTAACAATCCTGCGGAAGTTTTCACATACACTACGCCAGACTATTCTGTTTTGTCGAGGTGCGGGACTTCTGGAGTAAAAAGTCTCGTTCATCGCTGCTCTGTCTAACATTGACTGCTGCTATAACTTAATTTGTCCTTGCGTTTAGTACGCTGCCCTGAATATCTGTTTTTTCACTGCCCTACCTCATGCGCAGCATGTTGTAATTTCAAAAGCAACAGCAGTTCTTTAATTACAGGAGACACAGCGGCTGCTCCAGGACAGAAAGATGGAGTCGTCACACCGTTAACAGGTGGGTTAAGCAACTTTGCAACGTACATGCATTGTATGTAAGTTGTCACTTCAGAATTCGTATGCTACTTTAAAGGCGCTATAGAAGCCGTTCGTAGAGAAACTTATAGCCTACAGCGTCTACGAAAACTTAATCTAAAACGTGGAACATGGGGACCGGTTGTTTAGGGTGCTCGCCTTGTAACGCAGTGAGTACGTGCTCGAGCATCCTCCCTCGCGTAGGGGCCTTGAGCAAGTCCTTTACTCACAACTGCTCAGCGACATCGATCGATGCTTTGTCATTAGATATGGCGCTTAATAAATGCATAATACTACTACTACTACTACTACTACTACTACTACTACTACTACTACTACTACTACTACTACTACTACTACTACTAATAATAATAATAATAATAATAATAATAATAATAATAATAATAATAATAATAACAATAATAATAATAATAATTATAATAATAATAATAATAATAATAATAATAATAATAATAATAATAATAATAATAATAATAATAATAATAATAATAATAATAATAATAATAATAATAATAATAATAATAATAATAATAATAATAATAATAATAATAATAATAATAACGAGGCGCTGCTTGTGGCGGTCGGCCTCCGGTTGGGCCTCGATCTCTGTAGCCTCCATCGGTGCGGCTGCGGAGATTTGGTTGGTCCTGATGGCCAACATGGCCTCGTTTGTCGGCTGGCTTTCGGGAGATCTCTTCGCCATTACGACATCAATGACATAGTCTAGCGAGCCCTTCGGAAGGCTGAGGTCCCGAGTACGAAGGAGCCGTCAGGCTTGTTCCGCACGGATGGCAAGAGACCGGACGGGGTCACAATGGTCCCGTGGGCGACGGGTAAATACTTGGCCTGGGACGCCACGGTGACACACACCTGTGCGGTATCCTACATTGCACACACAGCAAATGCAGCGGGGGCCGCGGCGGAACAGGCTGCCATTCGTAAATTCGAGAAGTATTCAGGGCTACCACCATCCCACCTATTCCTGCCCATTGCCCTCGAGACGTTGGGGCCAATCAACGCTGCCGGGGTCGATTTCATCCGCGAGGTCGGTCGGAGCCTTTCGGCCGCTTCTGGGGAGCCGCGAGAAGGCACCTTTCTTTTCCAGCGCCTTTCCATTTGTATCCAACGTTATAATGCCATCGCATTCCGTGGCACATTCAATGACTCAACGGAGGACCAGGCCTGATTTCCTAGGAATAACATACCAACAAATTAATATCTAAGCCCCCGAGGGATCATTATGTACCTTGGGGCAAAAAAAATAATAATGACATTAATAATAATAATAATAATAATAATAATAATAATAATAATAATAATAATAATAATAATAATAAACCGTTCCAGAAAAATTGCACACTTAATCTCTAAGTCCCTGAGGGAATGAAGTACCTCAGGGCAAAAAAAAAAAAAATAATAATAATAATAATAATAATAATAATAATAATAATAATAATAATAATGATAATGATAATAATAATAATAAACATAATAATAATAAACATAGTAATAATAATAATTACAATAATAATAATAATAATAAAATAATAATAATAATAATAATAATAATAATAATAATAATAATAATAATAATAATAATAATAATAATAACGCATCTCAATTTGCACCCAGCGTTTTAATGCAGTAGCTTTTAGAGGCACGTTCACTTCACACTCCGGGGATGAGGACCACGTACTCCAAGCCTAGAAAAAAAAATAATCTGACGATTCACGCATAAATCCAACGACTCATTAACAATATCTATTAGAAACAAACAAACCGATCGCGCTGCATGGATGCTTTACGTATGGGAAGGAGAGAGAAAAGATTCTCGATTACGATAGAGTCTTACCAGAACACAGTCTCTGAATTAGTAAGTACAGTCCGGAGAAAGTGGATAAAGTCAGATCAGGCATCCCGCAGTTACCCATCCGTCGAAACCCTAGAGCCATCGATGGTAAGTGACGCGCCCAACTGACCCTCAAAGGATTGGTTGGCCTACAAGGACCTTCGATCCATTCAACGTTCAGTGGATGTTGGTAAGTAATGGTTGTAACTTCTGTAGCGCCAGTGTCGAATGCATAAGACATCGTCCGATGGCGCACCAAAAACAAGCCGTAATGAGGTCAATGTCCAGAAGATCAGTCCAATAAGACCTCATATCCTCAAGGTCCGGACTGGTCGGAGATGATGCGAATATGCTTTCAAGTAGTGGAGACAAGAGGTAGCCGGTGATGCATACTGGCATATTATGGTATAGCTGGACCATGTAGGTTGTGGGTTGATTTCTGTCACTGTAGACTATGCAGTGAGACTTGCAGGCGGGCCGGACGCCACGCAGGGACGCGTTGAGGTGCTGATAGGAGGCCAGTGGGGGACCGTCTGTGACACTGGCTTCACCGACACGGAGGCTAGGGTCGCCTGTCTTAGCGTCGGATTCAAGTGAGTTATAGCGCTACAAAAGAAAGCTAGGCACTTAGCGTGATTTCATATTTACTTTTATGTGTAACTTATGTGTAACTTGGAATTAGCAGTTCGTTTAAACTGAGCACAAAGTGACTACGTGTGCATAATTTGTCGTTGTATTATTTTTCATCATTTTATACATCGTCCATCGATCCAGTCAACAGTCCAATAGCGTCCATCCATCCATCCATCCATCCATCCATCCATCCATCCATCCATCCATCCATCCATCCATCCATCCATACATTAATCCATCCATCCATCCATCCATACATACATACATACATCCATTTATGGATGCATGCATACATACATACATACATACATACATGCATACATACATACATACATACATACATATATGCATACATCCATACATACATAAATGCATACATCCATGCATACATCCATCCATCCATGCATACACCCATCCATCCAACTTTTGATCCGTCCACTCATATTTATTTCTTCTTACCTTCCTCCTCTTCCCTCCGTCAGTCCATCAGTCAAGCCATCCAGCCTACCACCCGTCGAACTACCCAACCATCTAATCATGCATTGTAGCGCTGGTCAGGGCACTTTTCTGGACAACCAGTTTGGCCCCGGTGCGGGACCAATCCACCTGGACAATGTTGTCTGCTCTGGATCAGAGTACGTCTTGGATGACTGCGCCCACTCAGCCATCGGTGCAACCAACTGCACTCACGCACAAGATGTCTCCGTCTCGTGCACTGGAACGGGTAAGTTTTCATTCAGTTAGATCCTCTTTCTTTACAATTCAACCGAATTCGAGGAACTTGTTATACTAATGTGGTCCTGAATACAGGTTACTTAGTTACTGTTTAACGAGGCTGCGTCATGTCAAAGATTACTAGCGTCGCCCTCCTCCTTTCTCCAGGCTTGAGACTGGTACTAGCAGAGTGCGGGCAGTGACGGATTACGAACGCAATTCGACAAGGGCATCCCTGTTATATCGTGCACTGGGAAGTTGAAAGTCAAAAACAACACACACCTGATACATAAATTAAATATATTATCGGAAATCAACAACTCCCAGTTTATGTCCAGAACTTTAACCCGCCCCTACCTCTGGCAACCGCGGGAGATCGTTCTCCCAACCCCCTCCTCCATTGGTAGACGCCAGTGATTGGTCAAAGCGCTTCATTACGATATATTACCTTCTTACTTTACCTACCTTACCTTACTATACCTTCCTCATCTTACTTTACCTTCCTCACCTTACTTTACCTGCCTTACTTTGCTGGGCTTTTCTTTACTTAACTCCTGTTAGCAGCCTGTATTAGCTTACTGGCTTTCCGTACATACATTGGGTGACGCCTTTTTGTCTCACCTTGGCTGAACCTGTCTTATATAACCTGCTCTCGTTTCCCTAGGCTACACCCTGAGACTGACTGGAGCGAGTAACATTTACGAAGGACGCCTCGAGATTTTGTATCGAAATCTTTGGGGCACCGTATGCGAACACAGCTTCGATGCTAGGGACGCCCAGGTCGCATGCAACACCCTTGGATTCGGGTAGGCTACAACTATCACCCTCAAGATCGTCATCTTCATTATTGTCATCCTTAACCATCTATGAGTACCAGGGACATTTAATACAACACCAGCTGTCAGCACTGAATGTCTTTTATATGTTCAGATAAGCTTTGGGGTGAACCATTTAGGTTATTTGACTAATTTTGAAACCCAGATTGTAGTGCTTGGGTACATAATCATAGGCGTAGAAACGAGGTTAGAAAGAACTAGCGTAATTTCCATCTCTTCTGAAGTAATGTCGCTTGAACACGTGGTACTCTATCGGTGAAGAACAGAACAGAAGAGCAGCCCCTTAAGCTAGTAGCCCTGAGGCAGCCGGCCCATGGGAATGAAACGTTAGCGATTTCATTTTCTTAGTCTCTGCATATGAGGGCGGGTGGCTAGTTCTCTCCCTCACCGTCTCATCTTCCCATCGGTCAGTGTGCTCATTATAGATGAGTTGCTAGGAGCTCAGATGAGGCCAAAATCTCGAACCAAATGTCTGCTCTGGCTGGGATTTTAACCCCGGATCTCTCGATTGACAGTCCAGCACGCTAACCACTACACTATCAAGCAAGCACCCCACTCGATACTATATCTGCTACCTCTTCTCGTCATTAATCTCATCCATCGTAAGGCCTATCTAATAGATGTATGCTTCGGCCGGTGCCATATAAAGTGTGCTGTTGAATTCAGTCACACTGGATATTCCTTGGGAAATGTCTTCGGTCGTGGATCGGGCGATATCTGGTTGGATGAGGTTGACTGCGCCGGAGACGAATCGAATATTGGAAACTGTGCGCACAACCCGTGGGGAGTGACCGACTGCGTCCATTTTGATGACATCTCGATATCGTGCACACCGCTCGGTCAGTGAAAGACTTTTCGATATATACTTCACCGTGTTATAATTTAACCCAGTCTAACCCAAAGTGACTTAATCTAACTCAATGCAGAATACTTTGTACTTCAGAATATAACAATTTATGCTACCACCTGTACAACATTACTTTATAATTGGGCATCTCCGCATAGCGGGACCCAAATGATTCCTTTTGGCTCCTATTGCTGTGAACTTGATTTTGTTTAAGCTTTTTTGTTATCAATAAAGTGACTACTACTATAACTACTAATACTACTACTACTACTACTGCTGCTGCTGCTGCTGCTGCTGCTACTACTACTACTACTACTGCTACTACTGCTACTACTACTGCTACTACTACTACTACTACTACTACTACTACTACTACTACTACTACTACTACTACTACTTCTACTACTACTACTACTACTACTACTACTACTACTACTACTACTACTTCTACTACTGCTACTACTACTGCTACTACTACTACTACTACTACTACTACTACTACTACTACTACTACTTCTACTACTACTACTACTACTACTACTACTACTACTACTACTACTACTACTACTACTACTACTACTACTACTACTACTACGACTACTACTACTACTACTACTACTACTACTACTACTACTACTACTACTACTTCTACTACTACTACTACTACTACTACTACTACTACTACTACTACTACTACTACTACTACTACTGCTACTACTACTACTACTACTACTACTACTACTACTACTACTACTACTACTGCTACTACTACTGCTACTACTACTACGACTACTACTACTACTACTACTACTACTACTACTACTACTACTACTACGACTACTACTACTACTACTACTACTACTACTACTACTACTACTACTACGACTACTACTACTACTACTACTACTACTACTGCTACTGCTACTACTACTACTACTACTACTACTACTACTACTACTACTATTATTATTATTATTAATGTAATTTAATCTAATCCAATCTAATCTGATCCAGTGTAATTTAACATAATCTATGACACCAGTATAATAACGCCAGAGTCATCAACCGTTGGTCGTATCGAGTGAAAAAGTCCTATGTAGTCAAAATCGTAGTTCATTGTGTTTCAATAATGATGGATGATAATGCAGTTGTCAGTTTTAAGCGCATGATTTTCTCAATCCATATAACTTAATTCATTTTTCCTGACCCTATCAAACGCAGATGTGGCCGTTCGATTGGTCGGAGGCAGTTCTCCGACCGAAGGCCGATTCGAAATGTTCTTTAACGGTCAGTGGGGCACCGTCTGTGACGTGGGATTCACGGACGTCGAGGCTCAGGTCGCCTGCTACAGTCTGGGATTCAAGTGAGCAACGTCAACTGCCTTTTATTTCTAAGAAATTGAACAAAACGTCCAGATGCCCGGTTATAGGGATTGAAATAGCATTTCCGGTGGTTGGACCATCTACCTGGAACAAAGTCACTTTGGATCTGCTGATCCAATGACCTCTGTAGTGCCGTTATCATGCAGTCAAAGACAACTCTTCTACGTCGCCCTTTCATCGGTCTCAGCTCTGCTACGGCGCTATATAAATTGTCTTTTTTATCACTATTGTTATTTTTTGCCTGAAGTATACCTGAGGTATACCTGTGATTCGACTTGTGATTTCTATACACATACTCTGAACGCAAGTCGTTTCCTTTTACCAATAATTTCAGCCATGACTATGTCGTAGGTGAAAGCTAAATTCACTTGACTATCTGAGAAATACGCTCTCAAACAACTCAGGCTATTCAACTTCGCAGATGACTAACTGCAGGAAGTAGGCCTAATACTCTAAAAATATACATGTATCCTGAAATCTTCAGGGTATACACATACCCTGAAAATACACATTCCCTATAACATATATAAAGATACAATTAACAATATCTGTAATGTAATGTAATAGGTTGTCATATAGGCAACACTCTACTGTAGAGGAATAGATGTTATGCTGTGGCAATGGGAGCTTAAGGAAAGGCTGAGTGTACTGCGATGTATTGTAGTCAGGGTCAGGGAACGTTCCTTGGGAACCAGTTTGGACCGGGCGTTGGACCCGTCTGGATGGATAATGTCCGCTGCACTGGAACCGAGGATGTCATCAACGAATGCCAACACTCAGAGATCGGTTCCTCAAACTGCACGCATGACCAAGATGTCTCCATATCATGCACCGGCACAGGTCACTATCAATATATATAATTATATTAATATGTATATGCATGTATATATGTATGTATATATGCATATAAATATTATATGTAGGCCTATGTGTGCTTGCTTATACGTGTGTTTTTTCTTTAATTTTTGTTTATCTATTTAGCCTATAACTAATTACCTGTAGCAATACCCAATACAGCAACAACTTTCTTTAGACCAAATTATTAGAGCTCTTCTGTATTAGAATGATTCAATGCGAGCATGCACTAAAAGCGACTGGGAAACCAATGCAGCTCGTCGTGTTAAGCCCAATTATCCCGTCAACCTCTCTCGACGAAGGATTCTAGGCCTAACTATCGTTCTGTTCAACCACAGTTTGTCATTTTCTGACCATTTTCGGAAATATAGGTCTATTGAGACTCAGTTCACTTTCACATATACAGTTGTACACGGTATCTGAAGAATCGGATCAGGCATTAGTTTCACTTGCGAACTTGCTTCTATAGCTTCTTAGTTGTGCAATACAAGCGTTATTCTTCAGTTTAAAAGATCAGATCCTTTTCTGTGCTGATCGCTGCTAGGCTACGAGGTTCGTTTGGTGGACGGAAATTTCGCGTACGAGGGTCGACTGGAGATCAACTATCAGGGTGTATGGGGAACAGTCTGTTCCGACAACTTCGATGCTAGAGACGCACAAGTCGCCTGCTCCAGTGTCGGACTTGGGTGAGTAAACGAAATCGAAACACAAGACGTCCTTCGTTGCTCTGTAATTGTAATTAGTAACTTCTATTGCGCCGGTGTCTAATGCACAAGGCATCAGCCGATGGCGCACCAAAACCAAGCCGTAATTAGGCCAATATCCAGAAGATCAGTCCGTAAGACAGAGAGACAGGCGGTAATTGACTGGTAATTCGGAAAAGGTAAGTCTAAAAGTACGAAATGACATTAGCGACTGAGCAGAAAGAACTGATAGAGGGAGAGAGTTCCAAAATCTAGGTCCAGCAGCAGAGAAAACTCGTTCATCAAGAACAATTCTAGTCCTACGTATAATGACGGTGTGACCAGAGAAAGATAATCAGATAACCGGGTTGAAAAATGATATGCGGTGGTGGTGATGGTAATGGCGGTGGTGGTGGTGGTATCGGTGATGGTGGTGGTGGTAGTCATGGCGATGGTGGTAATGGCGATGGTGGTAGTGTTGCTGGCGATGATGGTAATGATGGTGGTGATGGCTGTAGTTGTTATGGTGGTGGTTGTGGCGGGTGTTGATGGTGGTGGTTATGCCACATATTGACGATTGATGAGTATTATTATATAATTTATGGTCTCTATCCAACACTAACATTAGTTAAATAATAGTCACTCACTTATTTGAACACTTGACTGAAATTAAGTCTATATTTCTGTATGCTATTGTATTTATCAGTTTCTTATGCATCTATTTGTATAACCTGCATTGTTAACCACAGTGCGTTTGCAGGTGGTATAATAAAGAATATACTTACTAACTTACTTACTTACTTACTTACTTACTTACTTACTTACTTACTTACTTACTTACTTACTTACTTACTTACTTACTTACTTACTTACTTACTTACTTACTTACTTACTTACTTACTTACTTACTTACTTACTTACTTACTTACTTACTTACTTATTTACTTACTTACTTACTTAATTCATCGATGTGAATAGGAAAGTCGGTTATTCAACGGGGAGTGTGTTCGGTCGAGGTGATGGAGCGATCCATCTGGACGAGGTGAACTGCTTGGGAGACGAAAGCAACGTCGGATATTGTCAGCACAATCCGTGGACGATGAGTAACTGCATCCACGCACAGGACGTCGGGGTTGTCTGCACCCCACTCGGTCAGTGCACACACACTGCTTGGGTCGGGTTGGCCTGAATATAGTTGCAATGCAATACAGTACAAAACAATACAGCAAATTACAATACGATTTTACTCGATATTGTCCTCCTTCCAAAGGTTGGAAGTGCACACACAATTGTACGATAGAACATCGATGACACCGAGCAATTGTGAGACAGATACGAAGACAGTTATGCAGACAGACAGATAGATAGACAGACAGACAGACAGACAGACAGACAGACAGGTAGACAGATAATGTAGTTGCTGCTGATGCTGACCAGTTCCGACACAAGAGATGAAGTCACAGTGAGGGACTACCATACCTATCTACTCATCTGCGTATCTAACTACAGTACCGCCGGCTCTAGAGAATTGGTTTTAGCTTCAGTAACGGTTCGCTAGCGCTTGATTAACGCTAGTTTAGAGCGTGACGTAGAGAGGGATTGACGCTTTCTTGAGCTGGAAACGGTCTCTAGCTGAGCTCGATTCTCTCTTCAATGGGGATGGGCTAATGACATGGGCGGAGCTAACACGCCACAGGGAACGGGTCGTTAGGGATCTAAGATTATCATTAAGTCTGCAGTTCCCTCATTAAGTCGCGCTGCATGGTCATCCAACCTTAGGCTCATCAGCTTGCGAGGTACATGTACAATTGTACATTTAGGCCGACATAAAATGATTGTCCTAATAATATTTTAACTAGTGTGGTTGGTAGTAATTTACAGTAGTACACAGGTAGCTGCTTTATTGCGAACATGTAGTTTGAGAACCTGCGCGAGTGCAAGTGATAGTTTCATAAACTATTTGAGGAGAAAATTAGGAGAACTGATCATACCATAAACTATTGACATGTCTGTTTTAACGCGTTTCTCTGTGGATGAAGGGCATCTTATTATGCGACTAAACCTGGCTGGGGAAAAGTGTAATTTAATAGCCAGCAAGGTAAACAGTCACCGAATTGCTCCACTCTCCCTCTCTCACTCCCCTCAACTTCAATATCTCTCCTTTTGTCCTTTTCTCTGTTTGTGTGTCTCTCTGTTTCTCTATGTCTGTCTGTCTGTCTTGTCTGTCTGTCTGTCTCTGTCTCTGTCTGTCTGTCTGTCTGTCTGTCTGACTGTCTGTCTGTCTGTCTGTCTGTCTCTCTCTCTCTCTCTTTCTCTCTCTCTCTCTTTCTCTCTCTCTCTCTCTCTCTCTCTCTCTCTCTCTCTCTCTCTCTCTCGGGTATCTGGTTCTCCTTCTAAAGACCACGTGAAAACCTAACCTCCAGCTACCCCACTGGGGATTCCTGGTTGGGTAATATCATCTTCTCGGCCATTAAGAAGTTAAACAAACCATATCAAACATTCGTTTTCAATTTGATTTCTGTAACTTCTTTATGATCCCTAGACAAGGAGAGAACACGGGAGGAAAACAGAGCACCTCTCCCCGTCTCTCCTTCCCTCTGTCCTTCACGCTCTCAACCCCTAAGGGAGCAACGCAGAACCGTTAAACAATTATCGCAGATATTATCACCCTTATGACTCCACGGTGACGACAGATAACGATCCATAGGTCTTTGAATGCGGGCTTATGTGTCTTACATGTATGTACATGCATATATGTATACAACTATACATGGGTAAAATAATCTCCGCCTTCCCTCTCTCTCCCCTCTACTTCAATCTCTCTCCTTTTGCCTCTGTCTCTGTCTGTGTGTGTCTCTCTGTGTCTGTATGTCTGTTTTTGTCTGTCTGTATTTCTGTCTGTCTGTCTGTCTTTCTGTCTCTCTCAAGTATGTGTCTCTTCGTCTACAGACAACAGAAAAAGCCAACCTCCAGCTGCCCCACGGGGGATTTCTGGTTGGGTAGCCGTCCGACAACTTACATGTACCTGTCTCTCCTTCACGTTTCACCCCCTCCCCCACTAGGGACCAATGGAACAGAGAACCACTAGACAATTTTAGCAGATAATATCATCTTCTCGGTGATAAAGAAGTTACACAAACCAAATCAAACAATCGTTTTCAATTTGATCACTGTAACTTCTTTATGGCCTGTCGATCGGGATGATGTGATCTCTAGACAAGAAAGAGAACACGGGAGGAAAACAGAGGACCTCATTCTTCCGAGCGCCAGCCTGGCTGACAACAGCAACACAGTGCAATCTCTTGAAGTGCAGGCTGTCATACTTGCATATAGCAAATTAACGTATCAAGAGCAAATCGCTGTGCAGTTATCTGCACCGGCACTAGCTGCAACAGCATTACCTTCACGAAGACCCACAACAGCTGCACCTACATCTACACCTTTTGCAACAACGCTGACCGCACTAACACTACCTGAACTTGCTAAACCAACACTGTCCGAACCAGTATTGTCTGAACCAATACCTGATGCACCAAACCAACACCTACAACTATTACACTAACACCTTCTGCACCAACACCTTCTGCACCAACACCTTCTGCACCATCATCCACTGCACTTACGCCTGCTACACAGACACTTGGTGCACCAACACCTTCTGCACCAACACCCGATGCACCAACACCTGTTGCACCAATACCTGTTGCACCAACATGCACTGCACTTACACCTGCTGCACTTACACCAGCTGCACCAACACCTGCTATACACCGACATCTGCTGTACCAACGCCTACTGCATTTACACGTGCAGCACCAACACCTACTGCTCACCTGATGTACCAATACCTGCTGGACAAACAGAGGCTGCACCTAATTTGTTCAACATCAGCGGCATCGATTTTCTCGCACCTGGCACCGCATGGCAGTTGCCCCAATCCCTCGGTTGCAGTCGACACTCATTGGTCCTAAATTTTGATCCGTTACTTGTTCTACCGAATCCCGTAGATCATATATAAATGGTAGTCACCAATAATTGATCCACGCCATCCTTTATTGAACTGGACATCCTGTGAAACGCGGTTTTGCCAACATCAGCCACACTGCTACGATAATCTACTAACTCGAATTAAAATACAAGAGTTTGAAATTGCTCAACTGAAACGGCTACAATCTGAGGCAATAAAGCGCATTGAAGTCCTGGAAATGGCCTCAAACTATGCGGCAACGTACTTCTTTGCAAAGATCTGCTGTGAGTCGTAGGGCACAAGAAATATTTAATAACTAGTGTATTTGCATGTCATAATTATGACGGCAGTGTATATCGTTGGTTGAAATGCTCTGATCGTCGTCGTCAAGACTGACGTCACAAACGGTTTCTGTTTCACAATAGAACAGAAACCGTTTGTGACGTATATAGCGTTTACCGAAGGACGGACACTGTATGGATATTATATGTATACTAGTGTATTTGCCCGTCATATTATGACGTCATATAATAGGCCTATATGTATCGTTGGTTATCGCCGTCGTCAAGACCGCCGTCGTCAAGACAACCGGTTTATGCTTCACAATAGAACAGAACCCGTTTGTGACGTAGCGTCCCCCGACAGACGGACACTATATGGATATTATATGTATAGATTTAATTATAAGGAGCTGCTGAGGGTGAAAGCGTCATTGTTCGCAGTCGGACGACCGCTTACATCAGACATAATTTATGCAAGGAGCTCGTTTCCGATTTCTACGAAAACGAACCGACTGTCGACTATATATCTTAGGGCAATAAACGACAGTAAACGTTGCTGTGATTCGCCAAGTTTGAGCAAATGTACAGTTTTGGAACTTTTAGTCATGGGGATTTGGCAGGTCGTAACTGCACAGGAAGATCTTCCACGGGAAGCGAAGACAAGCAACCGCTCGACAAAATAGAACTGACGTTCATTCAAGAAGGCGTTTTCCAAATTTATCCACAGCGCAGCGCTTACGCCAGTTTGGAACTAATGTGTAGAGAAGATCAATTCTGAATTACGTTATTATGTTCGGAACAAGTCTGAAGAAACCGTAATCGTAATCTCGAAATTTCTACAGCGCCCACAAAAGCCAAGTCGCGGGAACCAGCTTATTCACAGGCGCTCAATCAAATCGGAATCGTTAGGCGGAGTGGGTGGGTGAAATCAGTTCCAGGTCAAGATAAAAAGGGTGGGCCAGGCAGACAGTCAGAGGATGGTGCTTGGGGTCGAAATGGCGAGTGAAGTAAGGGGAAGAGGATGAATCAGGATAAGACTTGTGAAAGATGCCTTCAGTTTTGAATGGAAGACCTGGGTAGAGATAGCAAGAGGTGAGATGTCTGGCTCGATGTAGGATTGTGTTTTTATTAATTGATTTTGTTGCAAATATAGGTCTGGATTTAATTAAACCAAATTATTGGTATTATCATTGGTATTTCTTATGAAACCCCAATCCGCCATTTTGAAATTCATTTTGGGTGTTTCCGTGGACCAATTTTGTCCGCTTTTGGATATGTTAATTAGCAATTCTTCTGAGCAGGAAACCGTTTAAAAAGCTTCTGAAGCTATTTTCCCAGGTCCAACTGTAAATTGCCTTGACTATATAGGCTACGCATATACTCATATGTCGGTTCTGGAGTGAATGCGAAACAGATGCTTGGTCATTACCTCATTACATTTAATTATGGTTGTGGATGGAACCCTTATCTTTTCGGCCGCTGGTGCCTTTGTGTTCGTCAGGTTCTCGCTCTAGTCTTACGAGGGAGGGGGCCCAGACGGTATTAGTCCGGAGGTATTATGTATACACGTTCAGTATAGACCGAACAAACTCGCTTAAACTAATGGGCGATCAATCGGTGACCAGCACCCGGTCAGTGCATCATTATAGCCTACATGTAGCTGATGGCTAGGGACGCATATGAGCCTTATAGCGGGCACATCCGGGAGGTCAAGCCGAGAAGTGATATGGTGTACCACCCATCCAAGGTCGACGTGCATACTTCTGCTGTAGACCTACTGTCTGACGTACAGTACGATTTTCATAGATGGAGATATAATATAATTATGTATAAAAGAGAAGAGATACACACACATATACACACAAACACACACACAAACACACACACACACACACACACACACACACACACACACACACACACACACACACACACACACACACACACACACATATATATATATATATATTCTTCGTATATAGTGCCAACTGATGAAGAGAATCTAATGACGGACAAATGGTTATTACTATCGTTGTTGCTGGCTTCGGATTCAGACCTATAGGATGGAAGTTACGCTGGATGGATTCGGAGTGTACGCTGGGTGGATTCGGAGGGTAGCAGAATGGAGAAGAATGAGGGAAGAATGGGGAAGAGAAGGCAATGCACGCAGGAAGAAAGAGTTATCAACTATTTGAACGAAGAAGGTCTGCGGAAGTCCTGTTCAGTTAGATGGAAGAACCTTTCATCCAGTTTAAGAGATGTAGAAAAAAGACTGGGGGGTTAGACTTTGATCCATGTGGAGTTGGGGTGTGCAGTGAAGACTTAACTGTGGAGTCCTAAGAAAGACTGGGGGGTTGAACCCCCAACCCCCCGACAATTCTGACCTTGTGCTCTCATCAGTCACACAAATTATATAATTTTAAAGCACAAAAGAGCCCAAAAGAGGCCGAGAAAAGTTTTGACTTAACGACATTAAGTTGACGCTACTCATAGAAGTCCAAGCGACACGATGTCTCTTGTCATACAGCGGCAATTCGGATGCAGATATGCCCATCTGTCCGTTGCTCTCTCTGCTTGTCTGTCTGTACATATGTGTGTATGTTTGTATACGGTACGCGTTTATGCCGGCGCGTATATAAAGAATGTATGCATATATTTGTGTATGTATATATTATGTATTTTAGTATGCATTTATTTGCATGTATGTTTGCATGCATTTAATGTGTATGCATATATATGTATGCATGTATGTATGTATGTAGGCCTGTGAATGCATGTTAGTACTATATAATTAGCCTAGGACAACACAACCTAACATAACACTACAAACAATGAAATATAATACAACCCATGCAACTGAAGGCTATATAATGCATTAGACACAAGCCCCAGTTTTATACTTAGACCAATACCAGACATCCAAACCAATGCTACCCATGCAGCGAGCAGGGAAATAACTTTGGTCAAAAAGTGGGGAATACCAATTTCTTACATACACGAAGCAAGGCGGAGACTGCGATCTCTGGGAAGGCACAATAATAAAATATTGATTGGCATTGTTCAAAAAGTGGGGGTATGGTACCCCCAGTCCAAAAAAAGTGGGGGGGTACGGGTACCCGTTGTACCCCCACAAATTACGCCTATGCCAGCGAGACACACCTCAATGCAATACATTCCAATACGATACGAGCCAATATTATTAGAACCCTTTACCATATAGTGCAATACAAAACAACCCAGTGCAACAAAACAACCCAACAGAATGCAACTTACGCATGCCAAGGCTATTCCCTAAGAAACTTGTAGAAAGTTCAACGCAGAAATAAGGTCAGCTGGTACAGATTCGTCTTAATGTAAGGCCAGACTGACATTATCTATATGTCCGAAGTACCAAGAACATACAACCGTTGCCAGTTGCATGTAGTTCCCCCTATCCGAATGACGACTCGAAAATCACTGGATGATGATAGACAATGAATTGCCTCTAGATTTTAAATGGCCCGCCCGAGCTGAAGACCAACCGCAAATTAAACTTGGAAGCACGATTCAAAGCCAAATATTTTAATAAAAAACGTCCTTGGACGCTTATTTATATTCTTTTTGTCGCTGAACTATTAGGCCTATAAAGCATGCCATACATACTATTATTCACTGATTATTGCATAATTATTGCCATAATAAATTTTAATACAGTTAATAATTTTCAATAAATTTTAGTCGTTGCTTTTTGAGTTTACTGGTGCGGCCCTCGGCTTCCAGAATAATTGTTTCGGTGGCCCGCGGGGTCAAAAAGGTTGGAGAGCACTGCTATAGTGGAACAATGGTAATAGTCTCGTTGAGCATTGAACCATATCCTTGTTCTGCGGGCAGGGCCGGATTAACCAGTATGCTCAATATGCTTTAGCATGGGGCCCCCCGCTTAGAGGGGGCCCCCCGACGGAGTCAGAATACGGCAGGACAAACACAGAATTTATGACACCAAATTTTTTATTATTTTTTATTTGTTCACAAGAAAGAGCCATTAGTTTCAGTTTAAGCAAGAATTTTCACTAAGTAAATTGCAAATCTGAAATGTCAGCCGTGCAACCAACTGGTGTGTATGGTACTCTTTTGGCTCAACTTCAGTATAGGTTATAAATCTATGCTGACATCACTTTTGGTTCTATTCTGATGCGATTGTTTCCTGGCATTGTAATGCATAGGCCTAAACATAGCAGCAAGGTAGAAAGAAGTTTCGTGCTGAAACTAATTGGTTATTGTATACGGTACAAGTTGAAGTTGTTGACGTCGCTAAGGCAGAGAATTCACTCTTACAACGAGCTCGTTATAGGCCTATAGGGCCTATTCTAAGTTGTAGGCTAACAGATTAGAGCCTGACAAAATTTGAGAATTTTCCATCAGGCTGCCCATGCACGACATACAACAGATTTGCAGCCTGACATATTCCCTGGCGAAATCGTTTAACTTGCTGATTTTGTCAAATCAAGAGGTTGTGTCACGCCTGCCGCTTTAGCTATGCTACTGTAGGCTACACCGCGAGAACCTTCTGGAAACATTCCCTGATATTTCTATCACGGTGCATATGTTACTATCTTCCTGACATTGATGAGCTCCAGCTGTTCCGGTGAAAGCTGTTTAAGTAAGATGGAACTTGCAAAAATAAGGGCTCGTTGATAAATGACGCCACACTATTTTGGCACAAAATTGACCTCCACCCTTCTCTTATCACATTTTGCATGAACTTCTATATAGGCCTACATTAAGCACAGAAGTTCATGCTTAGCGTCGCACAAGTCTAACCCCTCCTGCCCTCCTCCACCTGGACGTCAGGTCATTTATGGAGGGACCCTAAACTGCAAACTTCTATGACCCGCAAACGTCCAACTACATTGGAACTCCTTAGTTTTGAGATTGATATGCTTGACTTGCTTTCATTTGATGACATCATTACACAGTTTGCAGCTGTTAAAAGTCCCAAGTGTTTCTGAACTGTTAACAATAAAGAAACATATTAGAATTTTGATTATAATTTTACGCTAACTGTATAGGCCTACTGAAAATGTAGGTCTACTGTCACAAAATACAAAGCGTTAAGTTGTGTTGTAGGCCTATGTATTGACTACTAATTTGAGCAGCACACCACACAGCATTGGATCTTCCTTTCTTTACTACAAGTTGGTTGCCAATTTTGTCATGTATGCTCCTTGCTACACAAGGGCCCCCCGTGTATAATTAGCATGGGGCCCCCCGAGTGGTTAATCCGGCCCTGTCTGCGGGTATGTGTGCAACTGTGCATGCATGTTTACGCAGGTAACAATCACTGACTGCCGCTGCAAGGCTTGTACGAAGAAAACAATATAGGGCCTATCGTTGTGAGATATATGTGACGTAGGCCTTATCCTGACTGCCACAAGTACTATCACGCTGCATAAAACCTCGTATAGTAAATAAATGTGACAAATCATCAAAAACATTTTGCAAACAAGCTAGCAGGTTTTATTCTGAGACAGTGACCAAAGTTATGGTTATCACTGTTAGTGCCCGACGTTCGTTATAACGGACAGTATGTAAACTGCTCATGTTATATATATAGATGGTAGCTATAAATAAGTTGTCCGCAATGTTGTTGCACTAAGTTATTGAGATTACTGAAATTATAACATAATCTGTTCAGTTTTACAACTTTGGGCACTAATGTGTTAAAGATGAATTCATTCATTCATGTCAGATATATTATAGCACCTCTTCAACGAGAACTACTGAGAGTCCAACCTGACCCACCGTCAAAATATTGCTTGTACAGAAACAGGTCCATCTACTGTACATGTACTCATGGGCGTCCGGGAGAGGGGAAAGGGGTTCTCCGGAAAATATAAAAAAAAATAAAATCTTGATTATTATGATTATTCCAACAGTTCCAACATGATTTTCAATGCTAAAAACACTTAATTATTTAGGCGAGTCAACCGTTATATGCCAAAAAAGTCATTTTACTCTTTCTAGAAAAATTCTGTCCCCCAGAAAATTCGCCAAGAAATTTTAGCCCCCTAGAAAAATTCCTGCGAAGCCCATGCGTGTACTGTACATGCATACATGTGCACACATATATTATTAATCTATATATGTATATATATATATACGTGTGTGTGTGTGTGTGTCTGTGTGTGTGTGTGTGTGTGTGTGTGTGTGTGTGTGTGTGTGTGTGTGTGTGTGTGTGTGTGTGTGTGTGTGTGTGTGTGTGTGTGTGTGTGTGTGTGTGTGTGTGTGTGTGTGTGTGTGTGTGTGTGTGTGTGTGTGTGTGTGTGTGTGTGTGTGTGTGTGTGTGTGTGTGTGTGTGTGTGTGTGTGTGTGTGTGTGTGTGTGTGTGTGTGTGTGTGTGTGTGTGTGTGTGTGTGTGTGTGTGTGTGTGTGTGTGTGTGTGTGTGTGTGTGTGTGTGTGTGTGTGTGTGTGTGTGTGTGTGTGTGTGTGTGTGTGTGTGTGTGTGTGTGTGTGTGTGTGTGTGTGTGTGTGTGTGTGTGTGTGTGTGTGTGTGTGTACATGTAAGTTTACGTGTATGATGTACCAGTTTTTTAGTTTTGAAAAAGGAACCGACGGTCGAGATTTTTTTAGATAACCAGTTCACGAACGCAAGTCAAATCTTATGATCTTAATAATAGTGCACATGAAACAATTGACGACTCATGAGATACAGTAGGCCTACAGCGTAGGCCTATCTTGATTTCTTATTTAAAGACAGTTACAGTATAACGTGAACTACCAGAGATCATCTGCCTCTCGAGATGGGCCAGTGATAATTAATTAAGCCACCCTGCTGATAACGGCAGAGCCCCCGTATCCGCCACCGTCATTAACGATCCAACTAATGATCTGTGGGCGGAGTCTCGACAGCGCCATTTTAGCGTTGTAGTGGCAACAATCAAGCACGAGACCAAGCTTTACGAAGCTCGAATCGCGCCAGATTTGCGCGCTTCTCATGCACAGCTCAAGCTCTGTAGAGAATTCTTGGAGCCGGCGGTACTGTATCCACCTAGCTACCTACTATCTACCAACCTATCGATCTATCTACCAATCTACCTACTACTCTACTACCTGCCTACTTATCTACCTACCTACCTAGTACCTACCTACCTACCTATCTGCCTAAATACCTATCTACCTATCTACCCCATCTACCAACCCATATACCTAAATACCTACTTACTTATCTATCTCCGTATGCCTACCTACCTACCTACTTGTTTACCTATCTATCTACCTACATACTTAGCCCGCTCGCTCATTCTATTCGATCGTACTTTTGATTTGTGTCCTTATAACTGACGCGATATAATATTTGCAATTACAATAACATTTGGTCTCTTATTCCAGATGTGGCTGTGCGTTTGTCGGGAGGTAGCTCTGCGACGGAGGGTCGGTTGGAGGCGTTCTTCAACGGCCAATGGGGAACAGTCTGCGATAATGGCTTCACGAATGTTGAGGCGCAGGTCGCCTGCTACAGTCTTGGCTTCGAGTTAGTAGTACTCTACATCTACCATGTCTCGTAATATTCAAAGCTGGTTCTCCTGCAATAGCATGTATACCCATGTGTAGTAGGCACCCATATCTATATAATATATATATATAGGCCTACACATGTACATACGTATGTAAATAGAATTCGTAATTATATGTACACGTAATTATATATGGCTAGACGAAAAGAAGCAATGTCATATATAACATATACATAATATGATTATAAAATTAAACTAAAAATGCTGATATCCTAATATATTATAAATCAGGAGAACTGGAGCTAAGTCTTCAATTCAGTTTCGCAATAACTACTCAATTAAATTGGTAAATAGTTCTATAATGTGTAGCTAGGGCATTCAGTCGATGGGTTGCTGTTGTAGTCAAGGACAGGGAACATTCCTGGGGAATCAGTTTGGACCGGGAACTGGAGCAATCTGGTTGGACAACGTTCAATGCCAAGGAAATGAAACGGTGATTAACGGATGCCAACATTCGCCGTGGGGTGAAGTCAACTGCACGCACGCGGAAGATGTCTCCATCTCTTGTGTCGGAGCTGGTCAGCATCAGCAGCAACTACATAATCTGTCTACCTGCCTGTCTATCTATCTATCTGTCTGTCTATCTGCATAACTGTCTACGTATCTGTCAATCTACCTGTCCGTCTGTCTGTTTGTCTGTCTGTCTGTTTGTCTATCTATCTACATACCTGTCTGACTGTCTTGCATGTCTATTTATATACCTAGTAGCTTTCTTTCGATCTGGTATGTCTGTATTCCTGTCTTTCTATCTGTCTATCTGCTTGTCTGCCTCTCCACTTATATGTCTCTGTATCTATCGCTATATGTTGGTTTGCGAGAGCAGTCAGTCTCTTTAACTCAGCCGCTATTCATTCATTCATTAAGTAAGAAAGTAATTCAGTCAGCCAATTCAAATCATATCCTTTTAAGCATCAATCAATTTGTGTCCATACTATAAAACATTCTGCCACAACTGTTGCTGATTGAGATCATAAAAGGGAACCCAAAAGGGGCGAGTCCCGCAAGCTCTAGAACCTCCTATTACCATTTAGAAAGCCAAACAGTCAGTAAACCTGTCTTTCAGTCAGCCAGTCAGTCAGTCAGATGTCTGTCAGTCAGTCAGTCAGTCAGTCAGTCAGTCAGTCAGTCAGTCAGTCAGTCAGTCAGTCAGTCAGTCAGTCAGTCAGTCAGTCAGTCAGTCAGTCAGTCAGTCAGTCAGTCAGTCAGTCTGTCAGTCTGTCTGTCTGTCTGTCTGTCTGTCTGTCTGTCTGTCTGTCTGTTCATCGGCCTCTGTTTCTATCAAACGTGACTCTTGTTAATTTACATTGCTTGTTAAATTCGGACATGTATATTCACTTGCGAAAGGTTATGGGGTGAGGCTGGCCGAGGGCACAGCCCCCTACGAGGGTCGTCTCGAAGTCAGCTACCAGGGTGAGTGGGGAACTGTCTGCAGCGACCTCTTCGACGCTCGGGATGCACAGGTCGCCTGCTACAGTCTAGGATACGGGTAAACATACATCCATCCATCCATTTATCCATCCATCCATCAATCCATCCATCCATCCATCCATCCATCCATCCATCCATCCATCCATCCATCCATCCATCCATCCATCCATCCATCCATCCATCCATCCATCCATCCATCCATCCATCCATCCATCCATCCATCCATCCATCCATCCATCCATCCATCCATCCATCCATCCATCCATCCATCCATCCATCCATCCATACAATCATCCATCCATTCATTCATCCATACATCCAAATCCACCCATTCATCCAAAGCCATCCAGCCATCCGTCCAAAGCCATCCACCCACCCCCCCACCCACCCATCCATCCATCCATCCATCCATCCATCCATCCATCCATCCATCCATCCATCCATCCATCCATCCATCCATCCATCCATCCATCCATCCATCCATCCATCCATCCAAAGCCATCCACCCATCCAACCACCCATCCATCCACTCATCCATCCATTCATTCATCTTTATATCCAAATCCACCCATCCATCCAAAGCCATCCACCCATCCATCCATGCATTCATCCATTTTTTCATTCATCCATACATCCAAATCCATCCATCCAAAGCCACCAACCCATCCATCCATTCATTTTGTTTAAACTTCAGATAAATTATGCACAAAATTATTCATTAATTAGACGAACAAGCTAACTTTAAACATTTCCTTCAACAACAGCCGAATTTTGATGAATCTTATTAACCCTTGATGGTGAATAAAACATTTAAACTAATATGTACCTACTAACTGTGTGCATAATTTATTTCTTAATTAGTAAATAGAATAAATTAAATAAATATTTATTTCCCAGATTTTACTGGACAAAGCAACTGTATTTGCTATAAGTTTAGTTTGTAGATTAAATAGAATCGATTTTTATTATCATTTATTATGAATAAATTTCTACTTAATAAAGCAACTGTATTTCTTATAAAGCTGGTGTGTAAATTTAACGGAAGCGATAGCCTATTAGCGTTCTTTTGATCATTAAAGAAAAACGGGTTACTCCATGGGAAGTGTGTTTGGGGGAGGCGACGGAACGATTCTTCTCGATGACGTCGAGTGTGTTGGGGATGAATCCAACATCGGCAACTGCGCCCATCTGCCGTGGACGTTCTCCAACTGTATCCATCTCGTGGACGCCTCCATCTCGTGTACCACTGTCGGTCAGTATCAATCGCAGGCAGAGCAAAGAACGACCAGCTAGGGTGAGGTGCGGTAAGGTAAATTAAGACAGGGTGTATTGTAATTGTAACTGAAAATTTACATAGCGCCGCTCAAAGAGATAAATGAATCAGATGCGCTTTCTGCGCTAACCTATAATAGGGGAGATGGTTGAATGGTAGGCCTAACACGCAATTTGTGCAACTAACTGTCGTTACATGATGTAGACGAGTAAGCGACTATTGTTCTGAGTTTTACAGAACGACAAGTGAAAAAGTGAATCTTTTACGGTGGTTGGTACTCTCTTCCTTCATCTGTTCCTTTCGCTCAGTGACTACAGCGGAGTCTGTGTTGTAGCCTACACTGTACAGCTGTTGCTCTTTTGTGTTGTATAGATTCATAATTATAGTGACTTATGTATATTGTCTATTGTGCAGATTGTTGCATGTCTGATCTTCTGTGTTGTATCTATAATTGGTAATTTGTGTGATTCTCAGATGTTGCCGTAAGACTGGTTGGTGGAGCTACGGATAGCGAAGGTCGCCTTGAGATTTTCTTTACCGGTCAATGGGGAACCGTCTGTGACAGTGGCTTCGCGGACGTAGACGCTCAGGTTGCCTGCTACAGTCTCGGATACAAGTCAGTCTCCGCTCACGAGACGTGTTTCATGTATAATCTCATATGAACATTTACATAACGCCAATGGTAAAACACCTACAACCTTCTGGGATTCTGTTTTAAATGGAAATTAGTTAAACATTGTTTTTTTCTTCTGAGATTACAAATGTACGTTTTTAAATAGCGTGTTAAGGGAATTTGTCTATAAGTTTCTGTAGGGTAGGGACTAACTAGAATCGAGTCCCATCGCATTTCGGGGCTTGGAATGGTTTGAGCGAAAGGTGCATAAAGCTCCTGCTTAAAAAGATAAAGCTGTTTTTTAGGTTTCACTTTTTTCAGTCGTTAATTAATTTCAGATGTTGTGATAAGCTTATGTTTATGATTTGTTGAACAGCTTTCATCATTCAATAAACCTGATTACCTCCAGTGTTGTAGAGATAATTATTAGTAGGAAAATTCAATAGGATTGGGAAAATGAAAATTTTATTCAATGCCGCTACATTCTGCAATGGAAAAGAACTAAAGTTATCTCTAAGACTTTGTGTTATATTCATGGTTTCCATCACAATGTGCATGTCGAAATCTTTTCTCAGATTTCCAATGCCTTTGAATGGATCTTAACACACTAATATATAAGGCTAGCCTTATACACATAGGTCACAGACGTGTGGATGCCAGACACGAAACGGGTTTGTGCCCGTTGTTCGCCAGACACAATATCTAATGTTTACTAGCAGATACTTACTGTGAGAATAGGTCACAGGTCTGATTCGAAAGTGTTGTTTGCAGCCAGGGACAAGGCGTATTCCTGGGCAATCAGTTTGGTCCAGGCACAGGGCGTGTTTGGTTGGACAACGTTGACTGTAATGGAACAGAGGCCGTGCTTAACGAATGTCAACACTCGCCGATTGGATCGAGCAACTGCACACACGACCGTGATGTCTCCATCTCTTGTACTGGAACAGGTCGGTATACGCTCGTTTCAAGAACCCACAGCGGTACTTGAATAGCAAGTATGTGTACTTGACGTACTTGCTGTTCAAGTACAAGCACTTGAATAGGAAGCACTACAAGTACTCGTTCAAGTATTATTGGTGGTTTCGTAGAAATGTTTTGATTAATTATTTCGTGTTATTGTGTTCGAATGTATACCCAGCATATATGCGGCCAGTTGGTCTCTCTGTCTCTGTCTGTCTCTGTCTCTCTGTCTCTGTCTCTGTGTCTCTGTCTGTCTGTCTGTCTCTCTCTCTGCATGTGTTGATCTGTTCGTGTGTCTGTATCTGTCCATGTGTGCGTCCGTCTGTATTCCCTGTTGTCTGAGTGGTTGATTTCTTTCACCCTATTGCTGTTCTTTGTTTAGGTTACCCATTGCGACTGACGGGAGGTATCTTCCCGAAGGAGGGGCTTCTGGAGGTCTTCTACCGCGGGGAGTGGGGCACAGTCTGCGACGACACCTTCACTAATATTGACGCTCAAGTCGCCTGCTACGCCTTAGGCCACGGGTATCAGCCATTGGACAGCTAATCATAGCAGTCGCTTCCCGTATTTATATAGCTTATTCAAAGGACAGCAGTTTCTTCCTTCTCATATATTTATATAGCGCTACCATTGCATATCCCTGACTGAGATGACCAAGTAATATAAATGCAAATATATATATATATATATATATATATATATTATGACCTCGATCCTGTGGTTCGAGTCCACGTCTTCTTCACTAGAATTGACCTTTGTTGTTCGATTCTTGTCGGTCTCCCACTTGAGTATTAGGGCGTCTGGGTCAGGTTCTGGGCTCAGCTGCTCTCCTGTTTGGGCGTATCCCAAGTATATGTCTCTGATCATATGCGTGACGTCATGCGCTGGCTCCCTGTCTTCCAGCGTATCTCCTATAGGATCGCTACACTAGTTTTTCGTTGTCCTCTTGGTTGTGCGCCGTCTTACTTACGTGATCTCTGTCGTCTGCTGTCTGACGTTGTACCTCGTCGGACGCTTCGCTCTTCGAGGCAGAGGCGAGCTCTTGGTTCCGCGGGCTCGTTCCTCTACCAGGCAGCGTCGGAACTTCTCAATTGCGGGTCCCTCCTATATATACGTCTCTACGTACGACCTATGTGCTACATTAGCTGCGTAAACTCCGCTAAGCAGTCAACTAATCTACCGTAACCATCCGGGTAAATCGCAGATAATTATATTATACCAGTGGTTCTCAACCGGTGTGTCGCGACACACTAGTGTGTCGCGCATCGACCGGCAGTGTGTCGCGTAGGCCCTAAACCTGGTGTGTCGCTGGTGTGTCGCGATAAAATTGGTGTGTCGCGAATTCTCACAGCCTACGCCCGTCATTTCTACATTACACTTACTTACTTGAAGCTTAGCGGACGTAGGCTGTGAGAATTCCTAACAATCCATTTATAATATCTATTCTATTATATCGTAATCTAAGGTGGCCATGATGTTTATCTTATACACCATATAGACCCCTACACGTTTGCGATGGCGCCGATGTTAACTTTTACCCATTATTGCAACATTTGGAAAGGATAAACTGATCAGTATAAAGCGAACATGTTGCGAATCTTCAACTGGTCATGCGAAATCAAATTTTCGTAGCAATGAGACGGGTTCTAGCACCAACAATAGGGAATACGCAAACAATGACGCTGCCACTGCTAGTTTTAGTAAACCAATCAAGAAAAACATGAGAAAGAAGAAATCTAGAAAGTTATGTACAAGCAATCCTCAAGAACTCAGTTCTGGGCTAAGACATACAAAGGGCAACATTACAATACACTGGAGAGGTGGGCGTCCGGAGGAGGGCAAGGGGGCATTTGCCACCGAATTTTGCAAATATGTTACAAAAATAAAATCTTTTTATTACTATGATTATTATAACAGCTCAACACGATTTTAAATGCAAAAACCTCTTAATTATTTAGGTAAGTCCTTGACAGTTATTTATTTTTAAAGTTGTCACGTGTTCTATGTTCATGAATATGGAAACACGTCACTTTACTCCTCCTACAAAATTTTGTGCCATGTAAAAAATTTTGCCCCCTGTAAAAATTCCTGCGGACGCCCATGCTGGCTCAGCAAAGCAATCAAAGAGTTGGTTTCATTTCATAGTTCCTACTTATCTGAGCAAGGTTTTTCTCGGATGATCAACATAAAGAAAAAAAGGAATAAAGTGGTCAGAAGATCTCTCTCAGCCTGCTTACGTGATGCACTTACAAAAACTGTGGATCCTCCATTTGCAAATAATCCACAGAAAATCCAGGACCAAAATCTCAGTAACTGCATGCTACTAAGTTAACGTAGAAACTGGAAAGGATTCAACATGAACATTTTCATTCTTTAAAATGTTAAAAATTTAAAATGTTAAACTAGTTTAACTTTAACATTTTTAACAATGTTCACATACGATTGCGTGGTGTGTCGCCAAATTTGGTGGCAAGTTTAGGTGTGTCGCGTGCCAAAAAAGGTTGAGAACCACTGTTTTATTCGACAGACTCGAAAAACCCTTGCATCTTTCCCTCTGGCGTCTGTTGTCTCCATTAGGCCGGGAATATAATTTGAACTGGCTTTCAGACACTGCCTGTACTCAGGTAGTGCCAGTCCCAAGCCCGGAAAAGGAGGAGTGCGACGTCAACGGCCTTGGCAGCCATGAGATGTCACTGGAAAATGCTATACGGGTGGTTGAACATTCATATTTTGAAATATAATCAAGCATTTCTGCTTTTAATAACAATGAAATACGGAAAACATGTCCGTCCGTACTACCATCCATCTCTCTGTTGTCCTATCCGTTTGTGTCTGTGTGTATGTATGTCTTTCTCTGTGTATGCTCTGATATATATATCTGATGGTGGTTGTAGACGGGTGGGACGGTTCCTGGGAAACACCGAAGGAACCGGAACAATCTGGCTCGATGACGTCGCTTGCACCGGAACCGAGTCGAACATCGGCAACTGTGCGCATTCGCCGTGGGGATTCACCAACTGCATTCACAGGGAAGACGTCGCGATCACGTGCTCCACATCAACGGGCATAAGTATGCGTCACTTCCGCTCTGTCCCAGTGTCCCACAAATTGCTAGAGTTATATTTAGTCTAGAATAAGGTGAGAAACGTTTGGTAATGGTAAGGCTCAGAGTAAGAGAAGAGCTCTGGAGGTTCTAAACACAATGACCACATAGAGGCCTAAATACATACATACAATGTATATGTATACACACATACACAGTTACACACATACATACATACATACATACATACATACATACATACATACATACATACATACTAGGGTGCATCATGTGCCCCCGATTTTAAATTTTTTTTTCAAAAGTGTTTGTCCCTATTTCATTTCTTTTCCTATTGCTAAAAAAGTATGTTTACCAAAATTTGACAATATTCTGACGTGATCTAGGTATCCCACATAACAATTGAAGTTTTACAATAGCAAACCATTACAAGGAAGTACATTTTTGGACAAGTTATACAATATCCATATTGTGCCGCAATAATAGCCTACTTTAATGAATGGTCCCAAAGTTGTTATCACTGACAATGCTGCATCAGTCAATGGCCATCTCCAGAAGTATTGCAAAGATTTTTAAAAGTGAAATGTTTTACCATATTGTAAAAAACATTAATATTGTAAAATCATCACATGTTACGGGGATATCATCATTCGGAAGTTGGCTTGCGTTTTGGCGGATTGGACTGTGTGTGCCGGTCTTGTTCCACAACTTGAAGAACATCTTGATAATGCTTCTCAGTATTTGATGCTGACAGAAAGCCGAGCTCAGCTTCACTCCTCTCTCAGCACAGTCATTGGTTCCATTGAGTGCTACAATGTTTGTCAAGTTTTTCATAGCAGCTTGATATTTGTTGCGGCTCGACCAGTCGGACACATATCTTCGTTGAGGAACCGAATGTCAACTTGTAGTGTTTCAGACATATACCACGAGTCAGTCCCCACAAGATCAGCAAGAGTTGTTGCAATTGTGATCACATCTGGAAATTTAAGTTTTCGTTTTCCAAAGCCCGAGCCAAATCTGTCCTAACAAGTGCACAGCGTTCAGTGGCTGCTCCACAGTGCAAGCAGCACGATTACTGCCGTTAAGTACCACAAATGCCGTTTGAAGGCACGAACAGCACTTGCGGAGACCTGCGCATCACACAGCAAGTCATAAGCTTATTGCATGAATGAATGGTACAGCTTCAAGTCATTCCATGGCGTATCAGTCACCGAACAAGAGCTGTAAACAAGAGTCACGAAGTCTTTCACTTTTGTGACCTGTTGCTGTGTCAATGTTGTGTTGTGTGGAAGCTCTGCAATCTGCCACTCAAAAAGATAAATCAAACGTTCCATCAATCTTGCCTTGTGAAGTGCTGCTCCAGGTCGCTTGAACGTGACTTGATGTCCTTCTACTTCCCCAAGAAGAAAAAAAGAGGCAGAGCTCTGCAAATTCCTTACAATCATCTCTAGATATGAAAAGGCATCTCCGAAGCAGAAATCTGTAGAACAAGTTCTCTGCACATGTCAATGACGGGTATCGAATTCTCACTGAATGCTGTATCGTCAAATCATGATGGTCTCCCTATTGCTGACCGATGTGTCTCGAGGAGCTCGAAGTTCTTACGACGCCTTGTAAATAATATCACCTCAGGCGATTTTGAAGTCTCAATTTGAAGATCTTCGAATTACTTCGCCAATGTGATGTCGATATCCGGACCAGAGAAAAGTTCGACCTAACCGCATCTGAATTGTAACAAAGGCAGCAGCTACGTGTCCTGTATTTAATCCGGTGGTGTCAAACACCATGTTGACGATAATATAGTCACTACACTGCCATGAGTGCAGGAGTTCAATGGTCAGATCAGCAATGATGTCCCCCGATTTTCTATCTGATCCCTGTGCATAAGAGGGCACACAGAGGAACTTCATCTCTTTTGCATTCCCGACAACAACTGCAAGGCGCTCCTGTTTAATATTCTTATTTTACAGCGATTGCATTTGTTTTGTGACCCAGTGCAACTTTGCAAGCTGTGGAGCAGCCTATTGCTCTTTGCAAGCTGAAGCTATCTTCTGTCCAACTTGATGTCTGGCTTTGCCAGTCGTTGCATATGATCAGACTTTTGACACATCATCCCCAGTCTCATGTATGAGTGCTTCAGCAAAGGCCAATTGCTTTGCTGAAGTCATTTTTAGACACGTAGCTAAGTTTGGGTCGCTGTATGTTATCGTAAGGGATGAAAGCAGCAGTTCCGTAATGTATGATAATAATGTATATTGTCCATTTTTATAAAATCGAGGTGGGATACCTAAACGATTTTTGATTTTTCTGCTATTTGGCCAGGGATATAATTAAGATAAAAGGAACATTTTAAGCATAGGGACAATGCACTTTGTTAACTTTGGGGCATTTGATGCACCCTAATACATACATACATTAGGGTGTTCCTTAGCAGTACAGAAAAAAATAAATGTTTGATTTCTTATATTCTCACCCCCCAGATTGATTCCAATTGGTGTAAAAACAACTGCTGTAAAATTTTAGGCGAATATTTAAATGTTTAGAGGTCACTCAAGGGATCTTTAGTTTAATTAATTTCTGCAAAATCATCAATTTCGACGCAAATCAGAAATATTATTTTTGCAAGCTTCACGCAGGTAAAAATTAACAGTCATTGTCTGCAGAGAGTATAGAAAGCTTGAATTGAGTGCTGAGTGCCTATTATCTAATTGTCTGTGAATTTCCTGGCAACGAGGTGGCAGTAAACAAGTCATTTGTGCAAGTTGGAAACCGCCAACGGTGTTCCTGGACGAATCGAAGTAAATGCTGATTCTGATTTTCTTTCTTCATAATAATACTGTTGTGCTCCTGAATGAGGGGAACACCTCCTTCAGCGTTGTCATTGACTACTCTTAGATGTTCAACAGTCTTGATGTCATCCTTATAATCGTCTCGCTGTGGCTATAATTCCGGGTCACAATTCAGGAATCCAGCCAGAATGCCAAGTCGGCAGAATAAATGCATCTTATTTTCTGTCATGAAGTCCTCAATTCGCATGTTTGGGCATTTCCTTATTTCAATATTTACACGTTTTGCAGTCTCTTCTATACCTTTCTTCTCATTATTTGCCTTTACCATTGCTCGTTTGGATTCAACAAGTATACTGTCGCATCAAAACGGCAAAGCCAATGAGTTCCTCACCAAGATACCAAAGGTTATCAGCAAATTTCTTTTGCACGGCATTTGCAATGGATCTGTTCACTGTTTCGTACTGGTCCAAGAGCTGAAGGAAGTGGAGATCATGATTTGAAGGTGCAACTGGATTTGAACCAGGCCTTGACACAGATGTGAAAAATGAATATGCACATGAATATGCATATGCACATGTTCCGGTTCCAGAGTCCCTTCTTTTCTTCAGTGGCAAGTTTAAACTGGCCATGGAACATCCATATCTTTAAAGAGGACAACGCCTTTGACATCCACCTGGCATGATGTATGCCTCCAGGAGCCATAAATGATAAACCGCGTAGTGACACACCCTCACGAAAAATTATCACAAGCTCTATGAATTCTCGAAGTGGTAACACAACACATGAAATCATGAAATCGACAAGGCCCAACTTTCTATCAAGCAGGCTACAGCTGAGGCCTGAGCTTCACCAGTACCGGAAGTCAATTTGGAAACACCAATTAAGCAATTGGTTCACTCCAGCTCCAGAAACAATTACTTGCTATCGATTTACAAGTTACTTTCCAGTAAGGTCTCTCAGGAGTTTACCATCCCAGTGGACCTCGAGAGAGAGACATATGCTTGAAATTGTTCTTTAAGATGTGAAGCAATTTCAGCTCGATAGTGTTCTCTAGCTCTGTGGATTGGTATCCTATCAAAAGGGCGACTTCGAAAGGGCGACCATCAAAAGGGCGCGCTCAAAAAGGCGCCGCTCATAAAGGCGCGTGTTTAAAAGGGCGCCGATCAAAAGAGCGCGCGGTTAAAAGGGCGACAATCGAAAAGGCGAACAACTATAGGTTTAAATTCTGTTCTTCAAATGTTAGGTTATACAATTTATATAATCTACTGTAAAATGTTATATTCTATGAGAACCTAACTTGTGCGAATCATAAAAGAACACTGTAAGTTTTTCACTTAAAACCTTCATTTATATATCGTCCGACCAGAGTAAATATATACCATAGCCGAGGTTAAAATAATGTCTGTCAATATGAAACTGAGAGGATTGTTTCTGAGCATGAAAAGATCAATTGTCATCAAAGTGTTATACAACATTTCAGTGCGAATTTTTCGTTGGCTTTGAACTTTTAGTTGGTTCCCAATTTTATGTTTTAAAGTCTATGCTTCTTCCAACTGCGAACTTTCTCGCCTTTTCGATTGTCGCCCTTTTAATAGCGCGCTCTTTCGATCGGCGCCCTTGTAAACAGGCGCCTTTATGAGCGGCGCCTTTTTGAACGCGCTCTTTTGATGGTCGCCCTTTCGAAGTCGCCCTTATGATAGTAAATCCTGTGGATTGACGACTGGTTGATATTTAACTCCTAGACATCATGACCAAGACTTTGAGCAACTATTTCTAAAACAAATGTTGCCTTTCTGTTTCTCAGTTTGGTTCGATCAAGGACTGCAGCTAAGCTGGGTGTCATAATATTAACTCAGGTGCTCCGATTCCACCTTAATCTTCTTCTGCATTGCTGCTTGTGCTGGAATTGACTTTGTCTTCGTCATCACTTCTAGAAATTGACTCTCACATGCTCATTAGCCCGTACCTGATGTTGATTAGCCCGCAGCTTTCTCTTCATTGCTGCCTGGGTTCGTTTTGCTCCTGGCTGTTCCTCTGCAGCAGTCGATAAAGATGATACAGCCACGGCGACTTGGGCAACCTTGGGCAATCTGAAAGTCTTTATCTAATTGGATTGTAATTTAGCCAAGAGCATTCAAGTGAGCAATGTCAAACAGGTGTTCAAGGTTGTTGACGAACTCAGCTTCATTGGCTTTCTGCATATCACTACGAACTATGGCACTCGAATCTCTATTAATTATTATTATTATTATAATTATTATTATTATTATTATTAATATCATCGAAACAAATAAAAACAGATAAGTACAATATAAAGAAATAACTAGGTGAAAGCAAGAAGAAATCTGAATCTATGATTTCACTCCTGTGTGTAGTTTGTGCATTATGTACAGCATTCACTGTTGGAGACCAAAGACACTCATACCTCACGAAATTAAACTTTGTTGAGCTACCTCTAAATGTTAACCAAATTGACTAAAATTTTTAGATCTACCTTCTCCGCCTAGTGGTGTGCTCAGAGTTACCTCTCTCAAAATTTTAGGGGTTACTGAAGATCTACGTGCTTCTTCCCATGTTAGTGAAACTATAAGATCATGTTCTAGTTCTCTTTATGCATTGAAAGTGTTTTATATTTCATGGTCTTTCTGATAGTGCATTACATATGGTTTCTTTTATGACTACTGTTGCTCGACTTGTATATGCTGCACCCAGGGGCGGATCCGGGGGGCCAATCCGGCCATGGCCCCCCATTTGAATTTTTTTTAGCTATTTTACACAGGCGTTTTATGATTTGGATGATGTTTACACAGGCGTGGCCCCCCTGTAGGCGCGGATGAGTAAAATGTACACAGGACTTGTGGCCCATGCAGACTAAAGTCATGAAAAAAAGGTCATCAACTTTTTTGGGAGACGAATTCAGAAACTTTCCAAAAGGTCATAAACTTTTACCTTTTTTGGGGAGATGAATTCCCAAAAAGTGTTTCGGTTGTCGGTTGGTAAACTGATTCCTCTCCCAGAAGATGGTTGGTATGTATGTATAATTTTTTGGCCCCCCTGATAGACCTTCTGGATCCGCCCCTGGCTGCACCAGCTTGGTGGGGATTTGCTACTGCTGACGATTGTGCCAGAATTAAGAGAATTTTTGCCCGTATGTGTAGAATGGGTTACGTTTCACCTGATGTTCGGGGTGTAGATGAATTGGTAAATGATGCTGATTTAAACTTACTTCGGTCTGTCATCCGATCTTCAATCCATGTACTTAGACCTATTTTCCCTCCTACGGTTGAGCGTTCTCACAGCTTAAGACCTAGGCAACATGATTTCGTATTGCCTTTTAAGGATAATAGAAATTTTATTTCCAGGGTCTTGTATAAAAACATTAAAACTCTAGTAGATTGATTAATGTAGTTTTCTTTAGTATTATTATTACTTAACCATATTCTTGTTTTATGCTATTTCATCTATACTAATAGTTTCCTTATAAGCTCATTTGTCCGTCGTATAACGCTTTCTGTTCTATTGTGAAACCGTTTGTGACGTCACTATATCATGTATTAATATGCTTATGTTTTTACTGTAATGGTTTGCGGTGTGTCAAACTAAATTTGTAATAATAAACGAATACTACTACTACATACATGCATACATATATGCATGCATATATGCGTACATATATGCATGCATAGTATGCATATATACATATATGCATGCATACATACATAGGCCTACTTACATACATTCATGCATACATGCATGCATATATACCTACATAGAAACATACATACATACATGCATACACACAATGTCGCACATACATACATATTGACTGACTGCCTGGATCGGTTGGTTGATTCATTGATTGATTAACTGATCGATTGAATAGATCGATTGATTGAACAGAAGAGTATTGATCTGCTGTTGTCATTGGTCAGACTATGCAACTCGTCTGATCGGAAGCGATGGTCTTCCTGCTCAGTCGTCTGGTCGTCTTGAGATCTACGCAGCGAACGAATGGGGAACAGTCTGCGACACAGAGTTCTCCGACGTTGACGCTCAGGTCGCCTGCGCCAGCCTTGGATTCACGTCAGTTGTTACCACTTTACCTTCTTCTTCTTCTTCTTCTTCTTCTTCTTCTTCTTCTTCTTCTTCTTCTTCTTCTTCTTCTTCTTCTTCTTCTTCTTCTTCTTCTTCTTCTTCTTCTTCTTCTTCTTCTTCTTCTTCTTCTTCTTCTTCTTCTTCTTCTTCTTCTTCTTCTTCTTCTTCTTCTTCTTCTTCTTCTTCTTCTTCTTCTTCTTCTTCTTCTTCTTCTTCTTCTTCTTCTTCTTCTCTGTCTGTCTGTCTGTCTCTGTCTGTCTCTGTCTGTCTGTCTCTGTCTGTCTCTGTCTGTCTGTCTCTGTCTGTCTGTCTCCCTCCCTCCCTCCCTCCCTCTGTGTATGGGGGCTAATAAAAACTATAGGGGCTAGGATCCCGTAGTACCCCAGCAAAAATCGCCACTGGTCGAATTGTTGTTTTTCAGTCAGTTCCAGGGTTCGTTCATTGGCCAGACACATGGGCAAGGCGCTGGTCGTATTTGGCTGGATAATGTCAACTGCACCGGGAACGAGATCATGCTCGACGATTGTCAACACCCACCATGGGGGTCAGTCTTCTGCAACCACACCAACGACGTCTCCATTTCATGTGCTGGACCGTGGCCCGGTAGGTCATGTTGTCGTAATCTCTAATGTAGGTCTAATGTAAGGCAGTGTAAATCTCAGAACTCTCCCAGACATTTCGACGCGCTTGCGATGTATAAAATTGTTTAAATCATCGTTTCGAAATGAAGTGACCGGAAACTGAGCGATGGAGGGTTATGCTTTTAAGCACGTCATAAGTTGACATAAATTAATAAATTACTGGATATTAGTCTATGCTTCTGAATGGCTGCATCGATTTCTCTTCAACTGTCTGCGAACTATGTCACTTAAATCTCTGTTATTATTATTAAACTGTTTTCACGATAATAATTATTTTATCATACTTTTCATCTTGATCTGTGGTTCATAGTTGTAATTTATCAACTACTTTGGCCCGACTTTTTTTTCTAAGAGATTATGGCTCATGAGTTCATATCATCTGTCCCTTTGTGTCATCTACAGTTCCGTTGCGTACATCCAGCTCGTTCTTCTCATCAAGTCAAAACCTAACAACTAACACAGATCCTGGCCAAGCTTTGAATTACGTTTTAGAAATTACTGAATTTACGGCAGAGTTAACGATTACACCAGTCCTGAACGAGGCTGAACTCTGCCCTTGCCTTATGAACTGACCTTATTCCGTTTATCATTTAACAGCGATGCCTGTGCGCCTGATCAACCCAGCGGCCAATACATCTACTCCGACGGAGGGAAGGCTAGAGATCCTATACTTTGGCATCTGGGGAACCGTCTGCGATGACGGTTTCAACGACGTGAACGCTCAGGTCGTCTGTAACAGCCTCGGATTTGGGTAAGTATCGGATTATGATAAGATATCCTCAATGATTAATAGATGGTGTGCAAGGGTGAGGATATAGTATCTTCTTCTCGTCACACCATCTGCCTGCTTGTTCGGTAAATTGTTCCTACTTGTATAAAATGTCATCTTCTGTTTAACGGGCTGATCTTGGTTTTCGTGCGCCATCGGTTGATGCCTTGTGCATTACACACCGGCGCGATAGTAGTAATAAATAACAATTCTTGAGGAAATTCCTATTGCTCCCGTTTGGTAATCCTATTTTCTTCAATTATTCGCGAGATAGCGCAGCTGCTGTAGGCCCATATATGTCGCCTTGTCTAATAATGTTGCATTATGGACTACGCTCTATGTATGTATATACAACTATATACAATTATACATATACATGTACACACGCACATATATATATATATATATAATTTTCACCTCTTTTTGACCAGATCAGTTCAAGTGTCCCGTGTCTCCCCAACTGTCAAACAAGATCGCCGCCAGTGACCCTGTTCCATATCTGTTCCTCTCCTCTGCTTCTGTTTTGTTACATTTTGCCCTCAGAATGTCTTAGTCTCCAATACTCACCTGTCTGAAAAACCCTCTCCCTCTACTCACGACACTAATTCATCTTCTCGTTTTCGTTCCTCTCCTAGTCTTCTTCTTCCACCGTCTCAAATCCCTCTAAGGTCATCCGTTTCCATCATCCTTTCCAGTACCCCCATTTTCCAATAAGGGACCCGTATGGAGCCCATATGAATCCAATTTAATGCCCATGGAAATGCTTGAAGGACAGAAGACTCCACATTCTTTGTCGACTTTCTTAACCGCAGCATACAAATTCAAAGTAAAACTCCCAGCACTCGTGAATGTATAGCTCCATAGCGTAATTTACGGGGGGGATTACGAGGGATACCTGTACCTCCTATTTATTGGACTGGAGGGTACCGTACCCCACTTTTCATACCCACTATACTTCTTGCCCATTATTATTTTATCCGAGGAAGCCCTCAAGATTCATTACAATTACCAAGCATTATCATCAGTGTGATCACCATCATAATCACTCTCATTGTTATTATTACTTTTTAACTAAAAGAGGTGGCAATATATTATTTGTGAAATCACAATGCGTTTATTACAAGAGATTGCTATGACAATATATCTTGTATGAAATCACAGTGCAATTATTACAATAGGCTGCTACTGCAATACATCCTCTGTGAAAATGTAATCACAATGCAATTATTCCCAGAAGTTAAAAGAGGTTGGTTCGGTAACGTGTCCTCTATGAAATCACAATGCTATTATTACAAGACGTTGCTACGGAGATATAGCTTGTATGAAATCACAATGCAATTATTACAAGCGGTTACTAAGGCAATAATTTATCCTCTACGAAATCACAATGCAATTATTCCCAGAGGTTAGACAATCGTTGCTACGGCAACATGTACTCTATGACATCACAATGCAATTATTACAAGAGGTTAGACAATCGTTGCTACGGCAACATGTATTCTATGAAATCACAATGCAATTATTCCCAGAGGTTAGGCAATCGTTGCTACGGCAACATGTAGGCCTACTTTATGAACTCACAATGCAGTTATTACAAGAGGTTGCTACGGAAATATAATACTGTGTGAAATCACAATTAATGCAACACGTCCTCTATGAAATCACAATGCAATTATTCCGAGAGGTTAGAAGAGGTTGCTAAGACAATAAAATTATATCCTCTATGAAATCACAATGCAATATTATTCCTAGCGGTAGCAATATCCTCTGTGAAACCACAATGCAATTAGTAATTACTTATAATATATATAATTATATATATATATATATACATAAATAAATAAATCTGATTTCGAATCTAGGTTCACCGGTCAGTTCATCTTCAATCTGTATGGTTCCGGAAGCGGACAGATCTGGCTGGATGACGTCATCTGTCAAGGAAACGAGCTGAGCGTCGGGACGTGTGGCCACAGCGCATGGGGAGTCAGTAGCTGCGAACACACCCAAGATGTCTCCATCAGATGCGGTCGGTCTAACACGTAACCTCTCTTCAGCCGGATTTTTAGTATTATCATGTACACGTGTAGGCCTAGTGGTTAGTGTGCTGGACTATCAACCGAGAGGTGGGGTTCAAATCCCTGCTAGGACGGAAATTTGCTTTAAGGTTTCTGCTCCATCTGCGCATTCTTTAACCACCTCAGCAATAACGAGTAGGGCCTACATTGTTCGTATATATAGTGTCATTGGGAAGAGGAAGAAGCCATGGCCACTCGTCCTCATATGCCGATGCTAAGAAATATGAAGTCGCTAACACTTCATACAATCATACTCAAGACTGCCCAGGGCTAGCTTAAGGGACTGCTCTTCTTCTTCTTCTTCGTCTTCTTCATGAAAATGTAAACATTTTTACATAGCGACCGTATCGCCTTGGTCATACTCATTTGTCAGTGAATTGATCGGGTGAGATCGTTCAGCACAGTGACGTAGAAATGCTACAAGAACCTTAGAATGCTGTGGACACAATATGCTACTTCAACAGCACTTCTTTGTTTTGAGATTTATGTTCTATCTGCTGCAAGAACCATTGCTCTTCTTCTATAGATAGGCCTACATTACACTTATCTTAAAGAGATTCTCTGTTCGATTTTGCAGTTCCAATATAGATGAGAAACTGATCGAAGTCGTCGTCATCCGGGATCTTCAACAAGACAAGGGCTATTAAACAGATGAACTGCGGTGACGAGATAACGCTAATCATTGTTCATAAGATTCATGGAACTAGACGAACCTATATTTAGCTCATAACAATAAAATGTGGAAGTTCTTTTGGTATACGCTCTGTCTTAAAAGAGACTTTTATTAACCTTTTAGAGTGAGGCACACACGCACACACACACACACACACACGCACACACAAACACACACACACACACACACACACACACACAATGACACACGCACACCTTAGTGGACTTATTCGGTGAGGCTGATAACACGATGCCAACTATGGGAATTTATGTTGAAAACGGCAAACTTTAAGAATATATTATACTTTAGGCAGTGTGATTCTCCTTACAGATTTTATTTTAGTTATAGTTACAGTTATAGTTAATGGTTTTTCATTTTAGTTATAGTTACAGTTATAGTTAGTATTATTTTTTAGTTATAGTTATAGTTATAGTTACTGGACTTTTATTTTAGTTAATTTTAGTTAGTAGGCCTACATAGTTACAACTGGCCCTAATGGCGCTCCGCCTGGTCCCTAAGGGGTCATCAATTAATTATGTCAACAAATTTTAGGCAGTTTTTGATCTCCCCTTTGTCAACAACTGTCCAACATAAAGGACTTCCTAAAAAATTATGTCAAAGAAAATTACCCCACTCAGAAAATTTCTATGACTCTAACAAATGGAAAAAACTGAAATTGCCGAGAAACAAATGTTGTTACTCAGATTTGAATTTGATACTTAATGGCAACAGATATTTAATGGATTTTTTCCATTCAAACACACAATCTCGTTTTTTTTAAATGTGTATCCAATTCGATTTTATTATGAACATTTCTAATTTGAACATGAACATGGTAACTTTTCTAATTAGTAAGATTCCTTTTAACATAGAAAGTTAAAATCAAAACAAGTTTTAATTTCTCACTGTTTAATATCAACAATCGAAAGAAAATGATCTTTTCATCAAAAAGAAACTCGAAATATTAGATTTTCGAAAAGAACCCAGGATATTTGCAAGGAGAATATGCAGCATTATATTTTCTAATTTTATCTGGGAACAATAAACAGGATAATTTATAACGAAATTACTAAAATATCGATAATGCACTTTTTATTTCATTAACGAAAATAGCGATGAATTTTCGTTAGTGTTATTTTCGTTATAGTTATAGTTATAGTTAATGATATTTTTTAGTTACAGTTATAGTTATCGTTAACGAAATCATTTTTTGCTCGTTAACGAACATTTTCGTTATCGTTAACGTTAACGAGAATCACACTGACTTTAGGCTATATCATGAACTGTATGAACTTGAGGCATTAATCGTTCGTGTAGATCTGTGAATGATTGAAGTGACCGATATTGCACTATACAATGCTGATATTTCGTACAAGTCTGCCAAATAACTGCGATTTAACTTTTCTCCAAAAACTGTAACAAACACTCTGAAGTTTGAACTTCTCCCAACATGTTAACCAGCTTACCCGTAGCTGTTATTATCAACTGCGCCAGTTGCGGCTTATTTCTCGTTCTCTGTCTCATGATGCTACTGTCATCCTTATACATGCTTTTGTAACAAGCAGGCTGGATCACTGCAGTGCGATCTTGGTTGGTCTGCCGCTCGGATTGATTGGCCGCCTCGACCGGGTTCTTCGGTCAGCTGCTCGGCTCATTGGACGCATCACTAAATATGCCCCTATTTCTGCATACATGCGTGATGTGCTGCATTGGCTCCCTGTCCCGCAGCGTATCTGCTATAGGGTTGCTGTACTGGTATGGCGCTGTCTTTTAGGCTGTGCCCCGGCCTATCTGTGTGAGCTCTGCCGCCCGGTCTCTGATTCAGTTGGTCGGCGTGCTCTTCGGTCTTCTTCCGGGGGAGAACTTTTAGTCCCTCGGGCTCGCTCCACAATTAGGCAACGCCGGGCTTTCTCTATAGCTGGGCCCTCCATTTGGAATGGTCTTCCATTAGAGATTCGCCTTCTCCCTAGGGGTAACACATCTGATTTTTACAAGCTGCTCAAGTCTAATCTCTATTGCCGTGGCTGGGTTGGGAGCGCTTCTGAGCAGGTTTCTTGAAGGTGCGCTATATTAAATTTTTGAATGAATGAACGAATGAATGAATAAAAAATCTCCAAACTACTATAGCGCCTCTCTAAGGCCAAAAGCAGTGCAGCAGCAAATCATAGGAGGTTTCCCAGAGAGTAGTCCAAAAGAGGACCCAGTCCAGTTTCCAGAAGGCCAAATCAAATTGGGGGAAAGTGTTTCAAGAGAATAGTCCAAAAGAGGTCCGAGTCCGGTTTCCAGAAGGCCAGATCAACAGAGGAGGCAGAGCAGCTGTCAAGGCGGGTGTCGTTTATGGCGAGAAGAATTTGAAGGTGGAGGATCAGATGAGTCAGTGTAGGAGTACTTGAAACATGTGAGACTTCAGTTTTAAGTGGAAAGCCTTAGTACAATAGATAGAGGAACATGAGGAGGAGGATGAAGGACGGGCTGCAATTATAATGGCGGAACTGAGAATCTGCGGAATTCAGAGGGAGATCAGTCCAGAGGCGGGGTGCTGTGTTTGCTCTTTCTCGGTTCTGGAAATTGAGATGAGTAGTGACTGGGGGTCGAGAAAGACAGATGGGAGGTTGATCAAAATATTGATTGGTATTGTTTAAGAAGTGGGATTGCGGTACCCCCAGTCCAAAAATGCATCATAGGCCCATATATCCTGCAAATTAAACAGTCCAACTGCTATAATGCAATAAAATGTGACACGAACTGTGACAGGGTATGTTGTCTCAAGCTGAAATTTGCATGGGGTATGTTGTCACATATTGTGACAGCATGCATGCCTCTTGCAAAAAATCCTGAAGTTAACATCACCAGTGCAAACCACGTGCCTTCAACGTTCCAGGGCATTTCGTACTAATATAGCGGGTTTATAAGCTAAATAACGGTCTCAAAACAATTTGTATATGTGGAAAAGCCTTTCAACACTATAAAAATCATTAACACATAAAAAGATGCTTTGGATTGTGAAAAAATGACTTTTAACCCGCTATCTAACCTTTACAGTTGCAGTAACCAAATTTGCTCATAGATGATATGGATATTGTGTACACAGATCTTGATGATGTCAAAGCACAAAAGAACATAGAGGCTTTGCTACACGATTTTTGAGACAACATACCCTGAGACAACATGCCCCGTTCTCCCCTACTTTCCACAGGGATCATCACTGTCACATGAACAGTGATTTGAACCTCGAAGACAGGGTTCATATGAGAGGTAAACGTTCATATTGTAGGCATAAACTAAGAATACATACTAATTATGCCTTAATACTAATTACGCTTTAATAGTAATTACGCTTTAAGCAATGAATGTGCTTAACTGCATGACGTTGTCTAACCTTTGAAAGTTCAGCTGTAGGCTATCGTACGTCTAAATTCTTCTGAACAACAAACACAATCTTCCGTTGCTTTCAAAGCCAGTCAAACGACGGTCTCTTGCAGTCTTTCTCAAACGACATCTGAAATCTTGATTTGCATCGAGTAAGCCTCACTGTCGTTGAGCCTTGAAAATCCAGAACAAATAAAGTTCCTTTTATTATTATCACGCTCAATATAGATTATATTAATTGAAGAGATCGTACACTAGGTCCGATCATTCCGATGAACCATTCATTTACTTCTCACATCCGCATAATAAAATTCAATGTTACAACAAAATAAAAGGAGATTGATGCAGAGGTCAATAGGTCAATATAAAAGTGTCTGAGAAACCAACAGGGCTACGCTAGCCTGTTTTCGTTATTAGCCTAATCTGTGTAATCAAGTTCAGTTTATATAGCAGTGCCCTGCAAAAATAAAACTCAATAAACTAAAAATATTGATTTTCGAGGCAGACTGCATTGTATACATGTAAACAGTGCTTTATTCAATGACAATCATTGTTGCTAAATGCGCGAAATACAAGACGCCGAAGTTAGACTACTCTCTGAATTGAGTTTTGGCATTTAACTCATTCGTACGCGACAGACCCCTGAAAGGTACGGTAGTATCGGTATACCGGCATTCTTCCTCAACAATGCATTCACAAATATTCGGACGACGACAGCTGATAAAATTATTTCATGGCCAAATACTGCCGATGACGATAGAAACTTGACAACTTGCACAAAACGTCACCCGGATTACTTGAAATGTCGAAAACGAAAACCACAAAAAACCTATTGCTGGGAATTTCCTGTAACGCTGCCTTACAAATAAATTGCCCATAGAAGAGGTAGCAGGACTGGCTCTGACAACGCGGATCAAATTATAAAGAGATTCTACAATCTATATGGTGTGATCATAGTTATTATATCTATGGGTGTGATAGCTTTAATTTAGGGGATTATTCAGCGATGGAAAGTAGATATATGCAGGGATGGAAAGTAGTGCGAAAATGTGAGTCCTAATTATTCCTTACCCATAGATGTCGCCGGGCTTCAGTTTGTACACCGACTATTAAATATGATATTTTAGTTTCCACATGCAACGTTTTACTTGAAACAAATAAGCAATCATCGATTTTCTTAAAACATATATAACGAACTGCAATGCATTAGTTATGCAAACAATAGAATAGCAAATGTAAGCTTAATTTCCCAGAAATCCTGCAGCTATGTTTCAATATAACCTTAACAACGTCGCTGTGATCTCTTTTCATGGCAACGAGCAATGGTGTACCGGTATGAGGAAAGCCAGTAAGTACAAAATCGCAAACGCCGCGGCGCAGTAACAAATCCACGATATCTGCATGACCATTCTCAGCTGCAAGATGAAATGGTGTTTCCTCAGATTGTTTCGTAACGTCGACGATAGCATGGTTGTTCAGTAAAATCTCAACAAGGGAAGTATGACCATTGACCATTTTGGCAAGCTAAATGACGTGGAGTCATCTTGCCTTTGTTATACGCATTAACATTTGCACCGTTAAATATAAAATTGTCAACAATTTCTAAGCGTTCGTGCTCAGCTGCAAGGTCAAATGGTGTTGCTTGTCCTTTGAAGACTGCATTGATGGGCAATGATGGCAGAAGAATGATTCTGCTGAGTATCTGCAATTTCGACATTCCCACATTCAGCTGCGATGTGGTTTGAAGTCTGATCAACGTCAACTGTGTTTCTTATGGGATGATGCGAAAGTTCAGGTTCAGCTGTAGGACCTTGGTTTACCGCCAGTTGCGAACGAATCTGCGCATCCATTTCCGCAATCTGATTGAGCAAGACATTTACAACAGCGCTATGGCCATTTTGTGCTGCCAAGTGAAGAGCAGCATTGTCATGGCTGTCAACCGCATAACTGCGCTGCCCGTTTGAATGGCTTCAACATCAGTTAATGTCATCGTGTATGGACCTAGCTAACCTGAGAGTTAAATCTCTGAAATAAGCCACATTCAACCGAAGCGCCTTGAAGTGAGTTCCAACCAAGTGAGTCCAATGCAGACAACCGGACCAGTACCGGTACTATAGCGGGGTTCTCGGTATGTTCTCAAGAAATCATTCGGTCGTGTTCGATCTAAGAAGAGATACGATGGTTATGAGAAGTACCTAGGGCTCAAGTCAACTATATCTCCAAATTTTGGTCTCTGCTTATATATCCTGGTGGAGTAATAATTTCATACACGGCGTTAAACTCTCTCCTCCCTCTCTCTCTCCCTCTCCCTCTGAGTCCTCGGCTTGACCTCCTCTGACTCTGCTCTGACCTGGCACTGGAACGGACAAGGCAGCCTGACTATTGCGGACTTGATTTGATATAGCGCCGGTGAGTAAGCTGGTCTCTCTGACTTGGCTTTTGTGTTGCTCTGAGAAATTTCAGAGATTTACATTTACATTTACATTGCCTTCTCCCTCTCTGTTTTGATCTCCTTCTCCCTCCTGCTGATCTAACCCTGCCTTAACAAATACGAGTAGTTCCATACTTGGGGCTATGCCATAATTTAAGCTTCTTTTGCTTTGGTCACACCGAGTGGCACCGACGTCGACTCAGTCTCTTGCTTCTTCATCTCACCAATCTAGCAGCTTACAAAGCGCATACCATACAGTATCATTGTATCATATATCTAGAATATCCTACTTACTACCCAAGGACATTAGATTAAACCTATACTACTCCCTAATATATCCTTACTTAAACTATTGCAACATGATATAGGCATCTACCCATGAGTCCAGGCTATACAAGTTAACGATTTTGCAAAAAAAAGGCGGTGAGAATAATAAACGGATCTCCTCGAAACACAAGCTCTGGTCCAATATACAAAGATCTAAACATATTGAAAATCAACCAAATTAGAACGATGCAAATAGCGGATTTTATATACCAATATGAGCAGAATCTACTCCCTGTTTCATTTAAGGGATACTTTACCTTAGGATCCCAGATACATGCACATAATACTAGGAGTGCTACTGAGTACCGTCCAATAAGAACCCGTACCAACACAAGGGAATTTTGTATCAAATCTTCGAGACCGCAGTTATGGAATGAAATACCACTTGCAATCAGACTCTCGAAAAGTAGATCTGAGTTCAAAGCCAGTTTACGAAGACACCTGGGAAAAACGCAACCACTCCCCTAGCAGCGCCACCGGGCCACTCCTGATGGGTCCAGATCATTGGAGTGTGTACGCACCGGGGCCGGGCCAGGAGGCATTAGTTAAGGAATTTAGTTAAGAATAGTTAAGATTATTCCTAGAATTAATCCAATGAAACTCAGCCATACATCTAGAAGCTGTTACCTGGATACTGGGGTGACCCGCTTAGCGGGATTGTATCCCTTAGGGGCGCCCATTGCTACCAATAGCTAGCATAAGTCTAATTGTGCTTAAAAGTTGGAATTGTGATTTTGTTGTTATTGGTCGCAATAAACTATTTTGAATTTGAATTTGAATTTGAATATAGGTCTACAGAAAACAACCACATCTTACTCATTTTAAACTTCGCATACTGGTTCCGATCTGCGCTGTATTTACATGTGAAGTTGTGACTGCACAGTGGAGTAGCATTCGGTTAAAAAAGAGTTGGTGCTCAATATGCGCTGTTTAGCCTACATTATATACGTCATGTCGTCTGTTGTTCTACAGTTACCATAAACTCAAACAATTAAGTTTTTACAAAAGTTTTCTAACGACAGACACGGACATATAACGTTTACAGATAGCTCCATCCATCGATGGCGTGTTACAAATAATTTGTCACAGTGTATAGCAATTAAAACATTATGCTATAAATTTTATGCAAGTATGTATGCATGCATTAATGTGTGTTTGCATATAAAACATTTACTTGGAAGGTAACTAATAATTACCTGAAAATACTCATAGAAAGGCAACTAAATTAAACTTATTAGTACGCAAGAAATACTCATAGAAAGGCAAAGAAATTAAAACGTATAAGTATGCAAAAATACTCAGAGAAAGGAATTGTTATCAATTTAGACTTTAAGTTTACGCAAAAAATACTCATGGAAAGGCAGCTTATTTAAAACTATAAGTACGCGAAAGGTTAATTAAAAGCAACAAAGCAAAATACTCGGGGGAGGGACAGCTTAATTAAAGTAGGCTAACACTCAGGAATTGGCTGCTTGAATAATACTAGGCCTACACGTACGCGAAAATACTCATGTAAAGGAAAATGTAAATACTCCCTTTGGGGTTCCCATACCGATCCCATCTTCGCTAGATACAGGATATAAAAATGAGCCAAATAAGGAATTATCAAATTGGTATTTTTATGTAAAAATTAACGCGTGACCTTCTGCCCCCTAAATTTAAGACTCTTTATCGTATGGGCTCTGACATCCATTCCCACTTCACAAGAAGTGCTAGCAAATATAGGCCCTCGTCTGTTCACTCCAATACACGGAGATTCTCTATCAATGTTACAGGACCGCTGATATGGAATGTTCTCCCTCTCCCGCTCCAGCAGGTGGGATCCCTCTCAGGATTCAAAAGTCAGCTACGCCAATATCTTATAGAGAATACTTCTCTCTTTCCTTGACCCACCATCGGCCGTTCTCTGTCGCCTCCTAGTTAAGTCTGTGGTATTAATGTTTGTTTACTCCGCCCCTGTTAAGCGGAATCCTTTAGTTTTTTTCTGTTTCACTACTGCCCATTTCGGCGTCGGCCTTGGTTTCATTACCCTGCTTTTGTTTATTAATTCTACCTAGTAACTTAAGCCGTCAAGTTGGTTCTCGCCTTGTAAACATAATTGTAAGTAGGTGTCCCTACTAGCGGGAGTCTTCCCTTCTGAGCCTACTTTTGCGACCATCTTGATTAGCTTTGAGCTGTTGTACTGCCAGTTGTTATAATTTTGGTTTCAATAAAGAAATATGTTATGTTATGTTATGTAATGTTAAGGACGACTAACTAAAACTAACGAGTATGCGAAAAATACTCCTGTTTCAGAAACAAGTACTGAATATATATATATATCTTTCACCACAGTTCAAAAGCTAAGCAACTGATCGATTTTGATGAACTCAGTATCTCGCTGTTCTGTTCCTGTATTCATGGACTATTTATCGGATGAGTCTGCGTAGGAGTTCTTGAAAAGGTGATACTTCAGTTTTGAGTGGAAAGCCTGAGGGGTGATAGATAGAATGTTACTAGCTAGCTGTAGCCTAACCCGTTAAAATTCACGGTATGTAAGTCTAGTTTAGAAACTTTAATGTCCTTGATAATAAAAATGTAAAAAATACGTAAGCTAAATTATTGTTATCACTGCTCTTTTTTCTGACACTGTTGCCTACGATAGTTCCGCATATATTTTAGCGTGCTTTGTTTTTTCTCGTTTGCATCCATTCCTAAATCCTAAGTAATTGTCATTATTATTATTAAACACTTAAACTAAACAATAAAGAATTAAACACTTAAACATTAAAGATAACGGTTATTTGAAAGACAACTACAGTAGGCCTATCATTTAACAGTCGTTCAGTTTGCTGCCTACATTGTCAACGTACAGGAGCATGGCTGTCAGCCTGTCAACAACTTCCATTGGACAAACAGACAGACAGACAGACATACAGACATACAGACAGACAGACAGACAAAGAGAGAGTTGAGTGATCATAGAGAAACCGGGCGCCATTGAGGCAGCTGACTGGTGGTATTGTGACTTTGTGATATGAGTGGTGAGCCGGTGTCACGAAATAGAGTATCCCCCATACATGCGTATCCCCTTAGCGAAATGGAGTATTCGGTTTAGTTTGCATTTTTGGCGGTTTCTAAGTGTATTCAGTCGTACTGTTTGGATTTATTGCACACATAAAATTTTTGAATTGCGTATCTTTAGTTTGTACGTCGACCTGAAATCAATTTACTTTGTTTTTGGTGATTTTGACTGGAATTTCGTCGAGGCTATCGTGATGCGTATGACGAGGCGGATAGAATGGTTCATCCCACCGGATGCTCTAAACCGGTTTATTCCATCCGGGGATACGCTTTAGGGGGGATAGAATATCTCGGGACACCGGCGTCAGTGAGGGAGGTAGAGCCTCCCTCCATTCCTCCCTTACTGACGCTAGTCGATGGCTGAAGTTACGCGATAGACGGGATATCGGATATTATGTTGGTAGATGTATGTACACCAAACTGCGGTTATGCAACTGGTAAAATAAAGAATACACTTACTTACTTAATTCATAAATTATGTGTGTTATTTTTAATTATGTTAATTAGTTTAATGTCTAGCTGAATTGATTTTAAAATGCAGAAAAGTTATTGATATATTGATGCTGTGGTATCGGATGTGATATCGGATATTATGTTGGTAGATGTATGTACACCAAACTGCGGTTATGCAACTGGTAAAATAAAGAATACACTTACTTACTTAATTCATAAATTATGTGTGTTATTTTTAATTATGTTAATTAGTTTAATGTCTAGCTGAATTGATTTTAAAATGCAGAAAAGTTATTGATATATTGATGCTGTGGTATCGGATGTGATATCGGATATTATGTTGGTAGATGTATGTACACCAAACTGCGGTTATGCAACTGGTAAAATAAAGAATACACTTACTTACTTAATTCATAAATTATGTGTGTTATTTTTAATTATGTTAATTAGTTTAATGTCTAGTTGAATTGATTTTAAAATGCAGAAAAGTTATTGATATATTGATACTGTGGTACGCCTGTGCCATCAAGCTTCATGAATATCAAACAAGTATCCGCTGATTCGATTCGAGATTCGAATCGACTGAAAATTTGTGATTCGCAGGTCTCTATTCAACGGTCATAGATCTTCTGAATGTTGGGCATTCGACTGCATCGGTTTACAACTTTCCGCCGACTGCCTAAGACTATGTTGGTCCACCTCGACCACCGGTTACCTTTCTGTAGACTGTTCGGCTGTCTGCACTTATTATTATAATAATTTGAAATCCTTTTGGCTGACTGCTAGGCTATTCTCACACCAGCAGCGCTCAGTTCGTGTAAGCTTAGACTAGTCTTGTTTGGTTCCCCTGTAGCCGTTTTTTGCTATCATCATCATCACCATCCTCGTTGTCGTTGTCATCGTCATCATCATCATCATCATCATCATCATCATCATCATCACCACCACCACCACCACCACCACCACCACCACTACCACCATCTTCATCATCAGTTCCATTTCTCGGCGATGGTTATGAATATATGATCTCCAGTGTCCTCGGTCATTTAGTGTTAGTCTAAAACTTACTGATTATTGTGTCCTGTTTTATATTATCTGTCCAGCGTAGTTTTGGTCTGCCTTTAATTGTTTCTTTTTCCTTCGAATCTAGCATGTGGGATTCGATCAACTGGCATTCTCTCTAAATGTCCGCCTGTGTTTATGAGAGTCGTTTGGATACCAAATGATTGTCGTATGTCATCATTTCTTATTTTCTGTATTCTTGAAATCCCTGGAATCTTCCACAGCCATCTCATTTCTGTTGTAAGAGTTTTCTCTCATCTTGTTTTCGCATTGTCCAACATTCCGATCCGTATAGGAACATCGGTTGTATCATCGTCTCGCATGCCTTTGTCTTGCTTTTCTTGATAAATTCTCTGGTTCTCCATATCTTATTCATTATTCGAAATGCATGTGAAGCGCGTCCATTCCTCCTTTGTAAGCCTTATGTCTTTTTCGTTGCTGCCATCTGCGTGTTTGGCCCTCCTAGATAGACCACATCGTTTAAGAATAAGGCCTACATTCGTATTAGTTGCAAATACGTGAAGATAGCTTTCTAGTGAATTCTTCCCGATCAAATTGTTTCCAATTTGGGTCATGGTTCGTATTAAGACTTGCTTCGGTGTTGTATTCGTCTTGAAATATTGGTATATCGACTGGAGTGTCATCTGGACAGAGGTCGAGATAGATGTCATAGACAAAATAGTGTCGATAGGGAACCATAACCGCAGAAGAAAAGAATCCCTCCAACAGCTCGCTGGTATAGGAGGATTCAAACTGGTCATCGAATTGCAGGTCTAATAGGCTTACTCGCTGTCTGAATGAGGGCATGATGCCATGAAGTAACAGGGATAAACATCATGTCGAGAAAATGCCATGAAGCAAAACATGATCCTCTCGACCCAAAAGGCTAGTTGCTTTGGCGTGATTATATCTTCGCTTTTTGATTCACTTCCATTTCTTTCATTGAGAGCCTCCATGCAAAAGAGAAGACTAGTCTTCAATTGATAAGTAGCTCTCGAAGAATGAGAATAAAGTATCATCTTGCAAACCATATATGCAGCCTTTTTTAAAGAAGAGCTTTCTTTTATGATTTGACTTTCTAATGGTGCAAATGAAATTCTTGCAAATGTATCGGAAAAAAGAAAGTGAGCCTTACGTGACTTGGAGGGATCAAAATTTGGCCGATCAAAGACGAGTATACAAGTTTTTGCTTTCACATATGGTTTTAACCCAACTGGCAGAAGGTCGTCTGGCCACCAATCTTCCATTTGAATACAAGCAACAATGTCAACTGATATCTCGACAAAAAGAATGCCATCGATGGGATGAATCATTCTCAGTCGCACAGTCGTATGCAGACCGGCTGGTTTTCGAGATTTACCTCCCTCTATGTCGGTTAAGCCCTCTCAAAGTCCGACCCACACCTCAACGTGGTGAGGGGGTGAAAACAGCCAAAGTAGGGGAATGCTTGCTGAGGCTATGCCATCAGTGGTGAAGGTCTCGACCGAAGTACCACCTAGGGCGCTACGCGAGGTGGACAGGCTCAGCAGGAACCCTGAAACAGCTGGCTAACGTGGGCGGCATCGCCGCCTCTGATCCGATCAGAGCCAGTCCCAAGCCTGGAACCCATTTTATGGGAGAAGTGTGAGGGTCGAACGGATGGCTGCAGATACTCCGTTCATAAAGAAACAGACGAAAGAAATCCAATGCAATGACAATCATAAATAAAGGATCCCGGCTCGGACGACGCCCGGTTAAACAAGGTCCGCGTCCCCAATCGATTGACCGGGGTTGGGTCGAAAAGTTGGCTACCGGAGAACGGAGAGATCAGCAGAGACTGAAAATTGCGGAGCAGGGTCTTACAGTTGGAACATGGAATGTGAGGACATTGTGGGCAACAGGACAGTTGGAGCTGCTGAGGAATGAAATGGGAGCATATCGATGTGACATCCTGGGATTATCAGAGATGAGATGGACTGGGATCGGAGAGCTGAACAACGGAGAAGTGATCTGGTCAGGGGAGGAACACGATCACCAAAGAGGTGTAGGGTTTATATTAAACTCAAGGGCAAGGGCAGCACTACTAGGGTACAGGCCAGTTAACTCCAGGATAATTGTGGCTAGATTTAATGGACAACCTTTGAACATATCAGTTATTCAGATATATGTACCAACCGCCGACAGCACAGAGGAAGACATTGAAGAGTTTTATGAAAAACTGGAAAATACCCTGAAAGAGTTACCAAGAAAAGACATCAAGATTATTTCTGGAGATTGGAATGCAAAGATTGGAAGTGATAACACAGGATGGGAGCACATAATGTTAAAATATGGGTATGGAACAAGAAACGAGAGAGGGGAGAGACTACTGGAATTTGCAGCTAAACATGAAATGATGATTTGCAACACTAAGTTCAAACAAAAAGACTGCAGGAAATATACTTGGACATCACCGGATGGGAAACATACGAATATGATAGACTTAGTATTGATTGATAGAAGATGGCAAACATCAGTTAAGCTGTGTAGAACATTTCGAGGAGCTGACATATCCTCTGACCACAACTTGGTGCTTTGCAATTTGAAGCTGAAGCTGAGGCGCATACCAAGCAAGCAATACGAAAAGAAGAGAAACATCCAAGTGCTTGACAATGTGGAGATAAGGGCCCAGTATGAAGCTGAAATAGCACAGAGAATCAAAGAGGCAGAAATTGGACCGCTCGATATGGACAGGAAGGTGGTCATACTTAGTGAAATCATAAAGCAGGCAGTTGAAGTAACTATACCTTTAGCAGAACAGCCAAAGAAGAAGTGGATAAGTGAACAAACACTAGAATTAGCAAAAGAAAAAAGGAAGATGAGACTCAGGACTAAGGAATCTGAACAGGCAACACTAGAGTATAAAAAACTATGCAATGCGGTAAGGTCATCAGCAAGGAAGGACAAGCAGAACTGGTTGGACAAACAGTGTGGTGACATCGAACAATACGCAGGAGAATATAGAACAAGGGAAGTGTTCAAGGTGATAAAAACTATAAATAGGAAATGGCAACCAAAGCAGACAGCAATCAGAGACAAGCGCGGAAACATCTTGATGGATAAAGAAAAGATAAAAGAAAGATGGACAGAATACTGCAGCGAGCTATATAGTGAGATGGAACAAACGAACGAAGAGTTCCTGGAAGAGCTGCTAGATATAACACAACCCACTGGAGATGATGAGAATGATGACATCCTATACGAAGAAGTGGAATGGGCAGTGAACCGCTTGAAGAATAACAAAAGCCCTGGAACAGATGGAATAACAGGAGAAATGATAAGAGCAGGAGGGAAGGATATGATAAAAGCAATCCACGACATATGCAAGCAAGTGTGGCAAGAAGGAAAAGTACCGGAGGAATGGACACAGTCCATACTTGTAACAATACCTAAGAAAGGCGACTTAACATTATGCAAGAATTATAGAACCATTGCACTAATAAATCACATGGCGAAAGTGCTCATGATAATTCTGTTGAGCCGTCTTAAGGCAAAAACTGAACAATATATGTCAGATGAACAAGCAGGGTTCAGAAAAGACAGAAACACAGTCCATCAAATTTTGATGCTAAGACTGATTGCAGAAAAAGCAAAAAGAAAAAATAGGCTTGTCTACAACTGCTTTGTGGACTTTCAAAAGGCATTTGATTCCATCAAGCATGATGCTACATGGGCAATAATGAAATCATACGGAGTCGGAAATAGATTGATTGAGATTCTTCAGAACATCGGAGTGAGATCAAAGGCTGCAGTGAAAGTGGGAAGGGAAACAGGAGGATGGTTTGTGACCACAATAGGAACAAGGCAAGGAGATCCGGTTTCACCTAGTACATTCATTACTTATTTGGAGAGAGTCATGGATACGATCCAAGATAATGGAACTGGAATCTCGGTACAAGGAGAACAGATTAACAACTTACGATTTGCAGATGATATTGACCTATTAGAGAACAGCTGCGAGAAGTTGCAAGAAAATGTTCATGGGTTGCACATATCGGCCAAACGTGCTGGATTAACAATAAATGTGGACAAAACAAAAACAATGGTATTTGGCAAAGAGGCAATAGAAAAGGAAATAAGAGTGCAAGAGGAGGTGATTGAAAATGTAACCGAATTTGTGTACTTAGGCAGTCTGCTAACATCGAATAATGATTGCACAAGGGACATAAAAGCAAGAATAGCAAAGGCGAAGGGAGTCATGGCAGGACTAAATAACATATGGAAGACCAAACAAATCAGTTACGAGACCAAATTAAATATCTTAAAAACATGTGTGTTTAGCACAGCTCTTTATGCCTGCGAATCATGGACAATTAAAAAGACAGACCAGGATAAAATATTGGCATTTGAAATGTACTGCTATAGGAGGATACTACACCTAAACTGGACAATGAAGGTGACAAATTTGGAAGTTCGAAGAAGACTGAATATCAAGACAGATCTAATGCAAACAGTAATAAAGAGAAAACTAAGTCTCTTTGGGCATATATGTAGAATGGACGACAATAGAAAAATAAAAACTGTGATGATGGGAATTATGGATGGAAATGCGCGGAGGGGCAGACCCAACAGAGAGTGGACAGACGACATCGAAGACTGGTGTAAACAAGATCTGCACAACTTAAGAATATTAGCACAAGACCGAGGACTTTGGAAGAAAATGATTAAATATGCATTGGACACCTACGGGCCTTCGGCCCATGGATCCTGATGATGATGATGATGTCGGTTAAGTTCCATTCGAAAAGATGTTCTTGTTGCCAGAAATAAGAATCGCATAGGACTTCTTCTAAGATAACCTGGAATCTAGAATTGACTTCATGAGTCTGTAGGCACTGATCTACGTTGAAGAAGCAAGAAAAATTCGCATCACTTGGACTTTTTGTAGCGTTACTCGACTTCCGTCTCAGTTGAAAGTATCCTTTCGGACCCAATGGATGTGGAAACGCTTCGCAAAGTTGGCTGAATTTAATCAGTTTGAAGTTAAAGTCAAAGTCCGCTGAAATGACGACTTTTGTTTCTTCATCGGTGCTTCCGACTAAAGTCGGCTGGCATTCAAATCGCCAGTCCCTTTCCTTTACACCTTTTGTCAAACGCTCAATTAGGTGTTGTATTGGCGATTTGAGTTTGCCTAGGTGCCTGTTGAGGCGAGAAAATTCGTCTTGAGTCCATATCTTCCAAATTGCTTCTTCTGACGATTCCTGAGGGCGAGGAGATTGGGAGTTAATTCTAATGGTTTCAACCAGTTTTTGCTTAGTTAATTCTGTCACATGTTTAGTGTAGAGTACGTGCTCAATATCTGTGGACATTGTGTATAGCATCATCTTCCCGATTGTCAAATTCATTGCGTTGTCTTCTTTGGTAGTAACAGATTCTCGTAGCTGCCTAAGATCTTTAGGCGTATCTCCAAAGTTGTCCTTTGCATTTTCATTAGCTCCGTATTCGACGAGAAGCTCGTACTGATCATCCATTTCTGCGTAATGTAAAGGAGTTTTGCCGTAAATGTCAGTTGCGTTTGCGTTAGAATCAATTTCCAATAACGCTCTCACTAGTTTGCGATCTCGCTCCGCAATGTAGGATGGTAGGCCTTTTTCCGAACGTGACATGACAGCATAGTGAAGTGGAGTTCGTTCTTTGTCATCTGCCGCAGTGGCCCATTTCCTGAAATTCTCTGGTCTAAGGAAAAATCCATCAACCATTAAGTGGATTTTTTTTCCTGTCAATTGCCCTTTTGGCTGACTTCATATCTTCAGTTGCGTAAATTGAAACACAGCAGATGATCATTCGATGAAGTGGATTTCGACCTCTCTCGTCAATCCTTGCCACTTCCATTGGCGCTTTGTCTTCTGGTTCTGTAAAGTTTCGAATGGCGCCGCGATTCTCAAGTGCTTTCAAAGTTGCCGGAGTAATTCGCTTGGAACACTTCACTGCCAAATCAAGTGGCGTATTTCCTGCGAAGTCTATGACATTCACATTAGTTTTGTCGTTATACAACAACAATTTAACCACTTCTTCTTTAAATGGAGTGGTTTCCTTGTTATATTCAAGATGTTCCTGTAGACGGTCAGTTACCTCATGTGGATCCACGGTTCTGGTAGGTTTATCCCTGCTGCCAATCTCACAAGAATTAATTCCGTCAAATTTTCGCTCAAAAAGCCCTTCGCAGAAAAAGTGCAAATCAAGCCAATTCATATTTGGCTCATAGATAGCTGCGTGCAAGGCAGTAAATCCGTAATAGTTGTACACATTTACAGAAGCTTTATGGTTCAGCAGCAGCCGCACTACTGAGACATGATGCATTCCTGCTGCTTTAATCAAAGCAGTTGCTCCACATCGGTCTCTTGCGTCAATGTCGAGTTTAATTCCTGATTTTTCCTCCCAGTCAAACAAAATTTCAATAGCTTGATAAAAACCATTCTCGGAAGCCAATATCAGGGGCGTTTCGCCATAAGAATTCTTCAGGTTGAAGTCTGCGCCTTTCTCTAACAGCAAATGTAGCACGACGTTTACTATTTGAACATACTGATACCGCCACTCTAGCCATTGGTGATTAATAGGGCCTATAATCAGAAGAATATATATGCCACATCACTTCGTGAAGGAGAGTATTCAATTTATCGTCCTGGTGGTTTACATTAAGTTTGCTCGTGTTAATAAGAACTTGAGCGAATTCTCTTAAATTCATCACGTTTTGTTTATAGTAACTTAGACCTTTTTCAAGGAAACTCTTAGGGTCGATTGAGTCTATAATTGAATTAAAACTCTTTCGAAGATCCTCTTCTGAAAATACACATTGGTCTCTACTGACCAACAGTTTCACCATTTCCGGGGCGACCGACATTCCTGCGAGTTTGAGTGCATTGAAATCACTCAAGCTTGTCCTTATCTCGAGAGATGTATTTTCTTCTCTCCAAACTATTCCGGCAGAAACGCGTCGACCATCGCGTTTAAAAAGTTCAGCTGGAATGACGCCTCTCGTTTCAACCAAGTTCTGGGCTTTCTCTTGAAGTTTGTTCTTCTCTTTAGCTAATTTCTCAGAAATCCTGCAGTGCTTCAATATAACCTCAACAACGTCCATGTGACCTTCATTAACGGCTACGAGTAATGGTGCATAAGTGTAACGAGTAAGTACAAAATCGCAAACTCCGCGGCGCAGTAGCAAATCCACGATATCTGCCTGACCATTCTCAGCTGCAAGATAAAATGGTGTTTCCTCAGATTGTTTCGTAACATCAACGGTAGCATGGTTGTCCAGTAAAATCTCAACAATGGAAATATGACCATTTCGGTAAGCTAAATGAAGTGGAGTCAGTTTGTCGTTGTTACATACATTAACATTTGCACCGTTAAATATCGAATTCTCTACCATTTCTAAACGTTCATGCTCAGCTGCAAGGTGAAGTGGTGTCGCTTCTCCTTTGAAGACTGCATTAACTGTCGCGATAGAAGGACGTCTGCAACTGTGTGTTTGCTGCGTAGTGATATCGACCCTCCTCTCGCTTGTTCTTGTATTTGCACTTTTTAATTAAAGTTGCCTAACTTTTCTAAAGAAGACTCGCGACGAACTTTGTTTGATTAATAAAAGAATTTAATTAAGAAACAAGTATATACAATAACTTTACGGAAACTTCCACGTAGCATTAACGCGTTTAGATCTTAATTCGGACTATCTCCAACACTGCCGCACAAAGCCTAACTACAGATCGTTCTTCTCGTCAGTCTCTGAATCTGACGGACTTTACCCTGTCCCCGTCGCTCACGCCGGTAGTAGAAGTCCCGTATTCTCTTTTCCCTTCCCTTATGTAGGTACCTCGCAGCGTCCAGCGTTCTGCACTCCCCTCTCCTGTTAGTGTCCGCTCGTGTCAGGTTGCTCCCTCGGGTCCCGTCGCTTCGCTCGACAGGGCCGAGCAGGTGCGGTTACGCCCTGTCTCGGGTTCGCCTTCTGCCCGAGCGGTGTCTTGTTACACCTTAGCCGAGCGGTGTCCTATTACACCCCGGCCTCGCTGCCTTCGTCGTTGTTCAAGTGGGGACTGGCTTTCGTCCGTCCTCGCTCCACCTCGATCGCCAACGACGACTACATCCTGATGATGAAGTCCTTTCGTCGTTGTCGTCGACTTCCTCACGCGACATTAACGGCAGAAGAATGACTCAGTAGATCATCTGCGATATCAACATTGCCACCTTCTGCTGCGATTAGGTGTGAAGTATGACCAACACCAACTTTGTTTTTAATGGGATGTTGCTAAAGTTCAAGCTCAGCTGCAGGAACTTGGTTTACCGCCAGTTGCGAACGAATCTCCTCTTCCCTTTCCGCAGTCTCATTGAGAAAGACGTTTACAACACGGTTGTGGCCATTGCTTGCTGCAAAGTGAAGAGCAGTATCGCCATTTTCGTCGACCGTAATAACTTCACCTTCGCGATCTATCATTGCTTTTACTATTCCCACGTAACCCATTTCAGCAGATTCATAAAGAGGGGTCTTACCAGAAACTTTTCGGATATTAGCACCTGCATTACTTCTCAAGAAAGCCTCTACAACTTTGAAATGGCCATTTTGGGATGCAAGATGGAGCGGAGTGTCACCATCCAAGTTTCTAGCGTCAGTATCCTCAGCATAATTTAGAAGGAGCTGCACAACCTTAGTATGAGCGAATTTTGCCGCAAGATGCAGCGGTTTATCGTCATAGCATATAAGGAGAACGCGATACTGCATAAGAAGCTGGACGAGTTCGTAATGGCCCTTCATAGCCGCAGTGTGAATCGGTGTGTTCATAAATAGGTCAGTTACATGGACATCTGCAATGTTGTCAAGCAATAATTGTGCAATTGCCAAGTCGCCGATTTCAGACGCCAGATGAAGCGAAGTCTGTCGGAATGCATTTCTAGAGTTAACACTTGCGTTGTTGCATATTAGGAGATTGACAACGTCAACGTGACCATTTTGAGTCGCATAGTGTAAAGGAGTGTTACGCTTTTTGTCCAGTACATCGACATTCGCTGACGACATCAGTAAACTTCTAAGAGCCTCTGTATCACCATGTTGAGCTTCAAGGTGAAGCTGACTAAATCCGTCTTTGTCTTTTCCATCGTAGACGTCCTGAACGCCCACCTCCTCGTCAACGCCAGAACCCGTACTTACCCTTTGAATCTCCTCTTCATCTTCATCAGCATCAGTTTCGGTAATCAAACTGTCGTGATTTTCATAATTTTTAATCAATTTTTTCCTTTGAGAAGGAGTGTATGAATGTTCGGAAGTTTCGGATCTATCTGATTCAACAATCATAGTTTCTTGATCAGATTCAACGTGTTTCGCATCTGATTCGTGGTTCAGTTCATCAGCTGATCGTACATCATCGACATTACCTGGGTTTCTTGTTTCTCCAGACACATCCGCAGTATTTTCTGTTGATATTTCACTCATTGGGGCAAGATCCAGTAGTCTGTGTAGCAAATGCAGTTGTTGATAATGGTATAACCAAGTATTACCTGTAATTGTAGGTGAGTGCTATGATTTTATATTGAATTTGTTCTGGTATTTTAAGCCAGTGGAGAGATTTGAGGACAGAAGTGATGTGGTGGTGTTTGGGGGTTTTAGTCACAGCGCGGGCGAGGGCATTCTGAATTGCTTGGAGGCGGTTTATTTGTGTGATGCCTGTCACTTCTAAACACCGCCCACCTTAGCCGTCTGACTGTCTGCCTGACTGACCCCCTTGGATCTTGACCAAGTTGACCTGGATCCAAATTCACCCACCCCCGCCTATAGATTTTGATTTGACCAAGCGCTTGGGAATAAGCTGCTGGTTCCGGCGACTTCGCTTTTTGGATGCTGCAGAAATTTCGAGATTACGATTACGATTCCTTACCCACAGATGTCGCCAAGCTTCACCTTGTACACCGAATATTAAATATTATGTTTTACTTTGAAAATATAAGCATTGATCGATTTTTCTTCAAACATATAACGAATGCAACGCTTCTGTTATACAAAAACAGGAACAGATATACCAAGTATACGCAATATTATTATATGTAGGCCCAGCTCTATGCGGCTGTACTGCTGCAATGACGGGATTTTCAATGCATATACGAAACTGCTGGAAATGTCCGGGGAAGTCCCATTAAAGGATCTCAGCATGAATATAATAGCTTTTGTAATAATGGACGTCGAGCAAACGCCTAGTGAGAGAAAACACAATGTAGGCTACATGAGCTATAAGTAGTAGACTCGTCTGAACCAAGCGTTGAGAAAATCCTTTGTAAAGAAATGTGCAGCCAAAATGGGCTCAGGTTTAAGCCTACGTGTACTTATCAAATCTCCGACGCTACACTGCAGACAAGTTTATCTTCTCAGGCAATGGTATAGGTATGCTATTGTATTATGCATTCAGTTTTTTCTACGACAAGACTATGAAATGTTTGTTTTGAATATCCTGAACATATGTGCAGTTGTTTAAATCCATAATCCCCATGAGGCGACCAGCAAGGGTTTCCACCCCATTTTCAAACACGACTTTCCATCTCGAACCCTGCTAATGCCATTTTGACATAACTTTTATCGTATCATCGACACCATAGATTCATTCAAAATGGGCGTCTGAAAAATTCCATAGTGCAAGATGTACAGGGGATGGGTATCTTGAAATAATGAAAAGTAACTACAAATACGTGATAGCCTACGGCAATCATACAATTTTGTGCATGAAAGCAGTAACAAACAGTAAATAAATAAAATACATTAGTTTTTTAATAATCATGCTAATGTAATTGTAATTTTAATAATAAGTGAAGAGAAACTCTTCAGATGTGTCACTGGCCTCACAACTTAACGACAATCAAAAGAGCGGTCTTGAAGTGCTAATGGTAAAAAGAGACAAAGGAGCTCATGTCACAGGGAGCTGGGCAACGTAGGCCCCTATACAGCATTCCGAATAGATGGACCAATTACAGGGAAGCCCCTGCACGACACAGTGGAGTGGACAACCAGGCTGCCTGGGACATCAGAGCGGTGAGAACTGTGGCCACTATGAGCAAACCTAGAACTGCATATAAGACAATACATGTGCGAAGTAAGTTTAAATTTTAATATTAGAAAACATTAAAATGCCTAACAGGACTAATGTTTGTGTTTATAAGTTTCAGCGATGATACAGTCACTCAAAACTCTTACCCGGACTCATCCATTCCTCCGCCTTTCAATTCTTCTCGTCCTTAACGACACCCACCTTAAGGGCTGCTCTGCCTCCTCTCTTGACCTACCCCATGGAAACCGGACTTGGACTTTCTCTGGACTACTCTTCGGAAACCTCTCCGATTTGATACAGCGCTCGTGAATAGACTGTGTCCTGCGCTTGGCCTCCGAGTGGGCGTTTTAGAAGTTTGGGGATTACGATTACGACATTCGTGAATTTCCTCAGGTTGAAGTCCATCATCACACCCATAATTATGATGGATTCAGATACAGATACTTTAAATACTCCATTGCACGTTGCGGCTCGAGATGGTTGCTTAGAAGACGTGACGACCCTGCTACAGAGCAACACCGAAGACGTCAATGCAAAGAACAGTGAAGGCAGGACTCCACTTCATCTCGCCGTTGAAGCTTATCATCCACGTGTTGTTGAGATGCTACTGAAACACGGGGCGAAAATTCACGTCAAAGACAATGGTAAAACAACACCGTTTCATTTGGCAGCAATAAAGAGGTTTGCAGATATTGTCGAGATGATGATACATTTCGTTGAAAGTGCCGAACGATGTGAAAGTAAGGACGAGGAGCAAGACGTCGGCAAGACGTCGGCGGCTTCTTGATTGAACCGCCTTCTAAGACAATTCATACACTACGCAGTCTCAAACGACACGATTATCATCTACTTCGTAAATCCGACAACCCAGTAATCGTATCGGAGAAAATACTTACGACTGGCGACATAGCTATGCATCAAATTTCAGTTATGTTAGCACGTGCATTCTCGGGAGCAACGCCAGTAACGCAGATATGTGGCGGTCAAGGTCACAGTGTGTATGTGGGAGGATTTATTTTATGCGAATAGCATCGTTTTCTTTAAGTTTACATGCGAAGGGAACAGCATCGTTTCTCTTAATTTTACAGGCGAAGGCCCAGTATCGATCATTTAATTTTTATTTAATTTCAATAGGCGACTGTCCAGCAACGACTGTGATAGGGAAGATCGATTATATATTTTAAGCCAAGGTATAGTGTGGTGAGGGATAAGTAGAGCCTGCCTCACGGTGTGCTGCTTTATACGTGAAGAGTTGGTTCGACTCTTCATACATAGCAATACTGTTAAACAGCGTTGTTGGTTAGCGATTCAGTTACCGATTCAAATATACTGCACTCAGTGTGGTAGGCGAGTGATTTTGGTTACGACAGAGTCAGAGTTCGAGTTTCCGGTTAGTACAAATATATTTACGGACGAAAGGGGCGTCCGAATAATATAATCAGGCGATCCCGAGTACAGCTAAAGAAGTTCACTGTTGGGAGACGGGCCGACAGCGCCGATCCGGCGGGTTGGATCCCTCAGTTGATCGCGAAGCGGTCTAGATCCCGAGTGTGGGAAATCTACGGCTGAGTAATACTCGGGGAAGGATACCGTTGATACACAGGAAAACCAATTCAGTGTGAGATCAAAAACCAGGGTGAATTTGGCGTCGGGCAAGGAAATCCCTCTTGGAGTTCGAAGAACTCCAAGATCCGACAGTGTTTGGTTTTATCCACTGAGAAGAGTTTTACGCGATTTCGGCGTACTCGACACAGGGGAAGTTCTACGCGCTTTCGGCGTACTCGGCCGGGAGAGTTTTACGCGACTTCGGCGTCTTCGGCTGGGAGAGTTTTACGTGACTTCGGCACTCGGTGAAGTGACCGTCGGGATACCTGAAAAAACCAATTTAGTACAAAAACGATAATAAGGGTAAATTTGGCGACAGGCAGGAAATTCCCTCTTGGGTTTTGAAGAACTCCGCGATCGGAGCTTGTCCGGTTACCTGTGGGAGTAAGTGTGACCTTCGTTAGGGAACCAAAATTCGGAAATTCTTGGGAACAAAATTCAGGACATTCTGGTAACCTTACGGGGTCAGCGTTACATTTGGATTGTGACACTTGGATGGCTGACACGCCGGTGGAGCGTTGGAGGGGCTCCATCGCCCGGTAACTAAAAATAGTTACTGGGAAAGACCACTGTTACCGAAAGACCGCAGTACGGGAAAAGACCGCCCGACAACTGATTACAGTGCGGTAAGACCAGGAAAAACGATAGAGTCAGGAAAATCTTGTATTCAAACCAATCGTTATTCAGAGCAAATAACTTGGTGATCGAAACACGTAGTTCCGAGAACTGACCGAAGGCGAAGTAGGGCCCACCTCGTGCGCCGGTCGGAACACAGTTCTGCGTGCGGTTAGGGAGGTTTTAGACCTAGAACCTGTCCTATCAGAAGAGAGTGTCGTGAGACCAGTACACCGCGTTAATATCACACGTGCATATATCATCGCAAGATGTTCGCGTGTTTGAGACGGCACGACGTGACGACTCGTCAGATGTACACCTTGTCCTCTCGGACAGGAGAACGTTCAGAGTTTTCCCCTATTGACGATAACTCGAGAGTCATGAGATGCAGAATGGTACGTGAGGGTTCGGTTAAGGTGGAGAAAAAGAGGAAGTCTTTGACTAAGAGATCTCACAGGAAGCTGAGGACTCCTGCCGGCAAGAGAGCGAACCCTGTTCTAAAGGACGGCCATCCTGAGGACGAGGACGTTGCCCACCCGGCGACCGCGGCAGTGGCAGAGTCCGAAAGTGAGATGGAGCTTGACAGCGACACTGTTCGCAAACAAGCGATACCCTCGGGACCTCCTCTTGGAGAAATGGGCACTGAGAGCGGAGACAGGGAACCGCTCGTCTACAGCAGAAGTAGACAGGATAGTGACCCGGGCGACTCCAGAAGGTCAGTTGGCTGGAGCCGAACCCAGCCCGACGACGAAGCAGCGTCTCGGGTAAGACCGACACAAATTGGTACCACGTCTGATGAAGGGTTAGTTGATCTCGAGCGACGAACGTCACAGATATACCAACTGAAACCTGGAGATTTACAGTATGATATATATCCAGAGGATGAAGATGAAATTCTGCCAATCAAAGTAACGATACGCAAGAAAGATGAACCTTCGAACATGTTAAACCGTGCGTGTTTCAAAGCTCTTCTATCCGTAATTAGATCTAAGCCCGTTGAAGTAGGACTACTCGAGACTTTATTAAAGAGCAATATGCTAGGCGGACACGAGATGACCGAAAAAGGACACACGGCGCTACATGTTGCAATGGAGACTTCGAACATATCTATTATCTAGCAAAGTCGTAGAAATACTCTTGAAATCTGGTAAGTTTAATGTGAATGCCCTCTCTCCTAAATCCGAAACACCTCTGTTTCTTGCCATCAACCATCGATTTCACCATGGTTGGCCGCCTATATAATATTTTAATGAATTTGGGAAAGAGGATCAAACTACAGTGTTGTTACTTTTGAAACACGGAGCAGACATCAACTCGAGGAACTGGAAAGGCGAAACTCCTTTCATGTGGGCAGCAGAATATGGCTGCTATCACGTTGTTCAGCTTTTGATAGACTGGGCGAAAGAAACTGATATAGGTATCGATCTCAATGCGAGAGATTTTGTAGGCGAGACCGCATTATTAAAAGCTGCTAGAATGCGACACCCACAAACAGTGAAAGTACTTATTGATGCTGGCGCTTCTGTCTCTTTGGCGGATCATTGTGGTCACACAGCGCTACATAAAGCCTTGTATGAAGTACTTACTCCAGACGATTGCATCGATTTTCGTTTTATGTGGCGAAAACTCAACAACGGAGACCCAAAAATTAGCCTTCAAGAAGCTATATGTACACTTAATGAAAAACCGCACAAATCTTTAGATAAGCCTGACGATCTAAATGCTAAGAGAGAGGCTGAGAGAGAGGAACTTCTAAACTGGGATCTTCAAAGAATGATTGAAGATTGTTTTACAGAAACCATAGAGCAATTGAATAAACACAGAACTGTTTCTATCCTCCTTGAAATCGAAGATATTGATATAAATGCTGTTGACTTTAGAGGCAACACCCCGCTTGATCTGGCCCTTAAGTCGGGAGTGAAAACAAAACCTTGTACCGTAGAAGCGCTTAGACTACGCGGAGCCACTTGCAACACTTTTCGACCCCCACAATCGGATGACAAATTAAAAATGCGCCAATGTGTGATAGACAAGAAGGGAGGATCACCTTTCCATCGTTTAGCCACTGTTCACCGATACAGAAACCTGGGGTTTTCGGATCGCAAACACCACGCAAAATTTCGCACAATGCTTCACGGTATTCGATGGTTTTCCCAAATACGAAACGATAAATGTCGTCAAATCGTCGAGATCAAAGACAACCAAGGTAGAACCGCTTTGCATAAAGCCATAATACCGACATCTTACTCGTCTGACTGGTTGTTACGTGATGAAATCACGCGTCCTGTGATCGGCATTGCTACTGTACTATTGAGCATGGGCTGTGATGTCAACGCCGTTGATAACTATGGAAGAACGCCGCTTCATTATTCCTCAGGTCCATATGCAAATCTTTTCATGGAAAATGATGGAATTAAAGACATCAGAGATATAGACGGGAAAAGTGCCATTGAAATGATACAAATAAGGGGAAAAGAGGAAGAAATGACTCGCAAATATGATGCGTGTGGAATCACTCAGTACATTAAAGACAAAGTTCTTCTGATTTCGGATTTTACTGAATTATTACAGATTGATTCATCTCTGATAGAGTCAATGCATTTTCAATATGGAATTTATCCATACATTTCAACTGAAAAATCAGATTACGCGTTAAGGATACTAAGTACGATATTGAATAAAACAAACTTCGCCATGTGGAATCCCATTTCAGATCTCCTTGCCAAAGAAATTAACAACTTTATCAACAGAATCGTGGATGGAGTTAAAAACTATGATTCACGGTTTGAATGTAGACCGATCTTTGTCGGAAGTGCTTTCGAAAAAACAAAAATCGATTTCCCTGATGAATACGATTTTGATCTGGTTCTGACAAAATTTGGCGAATTATGTGAGGTTTTTCCATCGCCAGTACTCCCAAGTGGTTTTGTTCATCTTAAGAAAAAGCAGGCAAAGGATCATACTACGAACCAGAATTTCGATGATTTCTTCAACGCTGAAGGCATTCTATTAACAAACAGAGTCAATGCACAGTTCAAATTAGTTCTTGGCGAGGTCCTTGAAGATCCGAGGTTTCTGAAAAACGAACATCTTTTCGAAGTAGACTGGCGATGTGATAATGACTTCCGCAACAACATTAGGTCAAGAGACCTGAATCAGAACAGCCTTTGTACAAATCTACGACTGACTTTGAATCGACCGCTTGATGGAAACTACATGTTCAAAGAGATATCAATCGACATTGTTCCTTGTGTTCACATAGATAATTGGTGGCCAGATGACGCATTACCGGAAATAAGGGATGACCTAAAAGTGGACGGTTGCAATTTGGTATTTGATCAACCACATCGCAAGTATCCTTGGATTCCCTTCACCGACCCGTGTGCTAGGATTTCATTTGCACCGATTGAAAGTCGAATTATCAAAGACAGTACTACAACAGCAAAATTAGCTTACATGGTAGGAAAACAGTTGACCAAGAACAGTCGAGGACATACTTATATATTGAAGACATGCTTCTTCCATTGCAACGAGGCACTGGATCCGCTACATGCGGAACGTACCGGACGACCACCTTATAAAGGCACGGCAGGTGACTACCTAAAATATTTACGCTTGAATACACAAGGACGTGTTGAGGAACTCCATTTCTGGGTTGAGAAATTACTCAAATGTTATCTTGACTTTAACCTTCAAGATTTCTGTCCGTGCTACATGATGCCATCTTTCATTTTACCGATTGGCAGATATCTTAAATCGAATCATATTGAGCTACTGTTCCGTGAAGATTTTTTCTGGAAAAGATTCGATTCTACAGCATATTATGAGGCAATTTACCACATGTATCATAGTATTTCATCGTCTGAAACCGACCTAAGTCTAGAACTTCCAAAGCCTGAACCTCTTCTAGAACGCTTTGACAGAGAAGAACTAATGGAGCAAATAGCTACTCCTCTTTCATACTCTACAAGGTACCAAGCGTTGCGTCTGCTGTCTAAAGGTCCTCTCTACACTGAGAACGAAAGTAACGAGCAAAGAGATATCAAAGAAGACAAGACAGATAATGTGAAGTAGAAGAGGAAGAAGAGGAGCTTGAAGATGACGAAGAACTTGCGTCATCCTAAGAATACGATCATTGCGATAGTGATGAAGAGCGATGGTCTAACCTTTAGTTATCACTAATATCATTTAGCTGTTATTATCACTATAGAATTATTAAGTGCAGGTTAACACAGTAGCCTTCATACATCGCAAATGCGCTCAGCCTTGTCAGATGATATAAACCAGGCATGGGTAACTTCTTTTAACAGAGGGCCGTCCTAAGATATTAAGGGCAGCTCAGGGGCCGCATGCCAATCGCGGGCTAATATTTGCAAATTCATTTGCCCAAGAAAATAAGACAATATTAATTTTATTGAAACTAGCCTATAACTATTGCGATATAACCGTTACGGTTAAATTCATGTTAAACTAGGCCCTGAATTAAAATAATTTTTATGATGAAAACATAATTATTATCCTAATTACCTACGTCCTAATGTAGGACAATAAAATACTATATATGTTATAAGTTTCTTCAGTTTAAAAAATACATAAAACTGTTAGTGTACAATGCATCCATTTGCTTGGTGTGCATATTTATTGATTAATGTGAAATCTGACACTTCTTCTCACGACACAATTTATCCAGTATGGTTGCTTTAATGTTCGAAGTGGCAATTCAAATTTCATTGGAAAGATTGTCATTTGTTAGTCTGCATCTGCTTCTGCATTTTGTTAGTTCCATCTTTGAGAAGAACAGTTACTGTTCACAAATATAGGTGCTTGGAAACAGTGCAACCATTTTCAGGGCATGAAATCTAAGTGAAGATGGCTTCCAAAGTTTCGAACCTACCCACTCTGTGGTATTGTTTCATGGAGAAAGTAATTACATTGATGAATGAGTACTAGTGAACTAGTTGACTAGACTAGAGGCCGGATTCTTAATAAATAAGAAACAGATGTTTTAATGTCGGCCTACGTACAGAGATCCAGACACTCATGTAGGGCCGGATAAAAGTGTCCGATACAATGCTAATATTGAAGACATGTCAAGGGCCGGTTGAAAAGTTCCCGAGGGCCGGATCCGGCCCGCGGGCCGTATGTTGCCCACCCCTGATATAAACAATCAATAATTTGAATATAGGGTCTATATCTGGAAAGAGTTAAACCCTATGAAGCTGATTATGAACATTCATTAATTTCTACAGTCTGTTAATGTGAATCATTATGGGTAGAGGGTAATTACTGCGAGGCGCCAGATTAAAGCCGATCTATGTTTCAACTTTTTGCCTCTGAGTCATTATGTGAACGTAACAGCTTTCGTAATAATTCTCAAACTTGGGTAGCGATAGGGTTTGAACATACTTAATATAAAAAAACACTACTTAAAAACATCCAACAGTGTCCTTGCTGATTAGGATTTCATATCGAGCAATACGCCCACACAACCAAATACTCTGTCTGTTAGATAACTGACTGAGTGGCCCGTTCCGGACTGCATCCACAGCTGGGTCGAGGCATTTTTTTGGTTGATCGTAGCCACGGAACCAAATACAACGCAGCGGTCTCAACTACCAACAACATCAACGCCAGCATTGTACAAGGATCGGGTCCTCTAAACTTCAACAAGGCCACATCAAAACTAAGATCATCCAGTCGGCAAATCTTATGGTCAAGTATGCTGACGATACATACCTTCCTCAAAACAATGCAATGATCAAGGCAGAACTGGTCCACGTCTCGTAGTGGGCAGAAGAGTACAACCTTACGCTGATCCACCAGAAGACCCAGGAGATGATTATCTGACGTCCCGGGGGCGCGGTGTGGAAGATGTCCCCGGAGAGATGCCGGGCTTGACAAGGGTTTTGAACATTGCTAATTTGGGGTCACTATGACCGATACTCTCGGTTTCGAACATCACATAAAGTGCATGTGTGGCCAAGCAAGACTATCGTTGAACGCACTGCGCATTCTGACGGCACATGGCCTTTCGGGGCCCATGTTGCATGACGTGGTGCAGATGACCTCAGTGGCCCGCCTGGTGTACGCGGCACCGGCATGGTGGAGGTTCGTGGGGGCAGCAGGAGTGCAGTCGAGTGCAGTTTGTGATGAACCGGGTGCTCCGACTACGCTATCCACCGGAGGGAAGCCCAACTAACGAGCCGCTGTGTCGCAGGGCATGAAGACCTAAATTACAGGAGTCCTTGCGCACGGCAGATTAGAGCCCTTTTGTTTATATCCTGGACAATTCGGGTCACGTGCTTACCCGCTTCTTCCGCCTGAAAGGGCGATGCCCAACTCCCTGCGCCCACAACCGCACGACCGAATCGTCCCACGAACAGACCATTAAGTTTAATGCGTAAACGTTCTTAATGAGAATGTTATATCTTATGTAATGGCATGTTATCCAAAGTGCGGTAAAGCAGCTGGAGTTAATAAAGAATATGTCATGTCATGTCATGTCGCCGTCGTCGCTTTGCGATGGTAGGCTACATGAATGGGTCACCATTGTCCAGCATTTCTGATCTCGTACTGCAGCCATTAGTCAGGTTCCAGAATATACTTATAAAGAATATACTTACTTGCTTTTAAATGCACATGTATATGTACACGTTATTTTTCTATAGCGACCGTATCCATGGGCTCATTTTTCAATGAATTTATCGGCGGGTGAGATCCTTCACCACCCCTTCCCGTTTGAATGGATGTCACGCTGTATAAGGTCACCTGGTGATATTTAGATCTCTGAAATAATTCACCATCCGTTTGCGAACCGGCTTCCTCATCCACAGAGGCGCATGGGACGAGCGCTCTGACTGAACGCACGTCCGATGCGCCTCTGTTCGTGAGGAATGCAGCTAACCGAGATGATCAGCGCTCGTGAATATGCTGGTGCCTGTACTTGGCTTTCGATTGGCGCTTTATAAGTTTGGAGATTACGATAACGATTGCCCATCGTGGAGATATCCAGAGACTGGACATCGTTCCACCCTCTGATAAATTTGGCGTTCGAGGAGACGTCTTTCTTCAGTTATGTCTGTAATGACGATCTTCCTCCGTATACATCTGAGATTCCCCCTCTAAAACATGACCCGGGCATGAGCTGGGTTCGGAGCGCTTCGAAATAAACGAGGCGCTATAAAAATGCTCTCGATGAAGGCCAGAATAGATAATATCGTGTCATGTTCGTATCAGAGGGACGCGGTGGTGTAGTGGTGTAGGTCGGTGCCTTGTAACCGGAGGGTCGCAGGTTCGAATCCTCTTCAAGCCACTGCGTAGCGACCCAAGTGCTTCTGAATCGTTGCTTCGATCTTATCGACTGTCTACGAATTACGGCACTCTAATCTCCAGTATTTATTAATTAATTAATTTATATATGAGAAGCGCGTTTGCTTAATTGCCGTCTTGGAGGCAACGCATTACATATACATATACATTGCACTAAATACTTACTTAAGTCTCCTACGGAACCCGAAGGAACCTTTACCCAAGGATCGGCTTTCATAGCATTTCCTCACCCAAAGAAGCTCAGTTCCTCTAATCGAATTAAAAATGATCTAATGATTTCTGTAGCGTCTTTATCATCATAATGATTAAGCTCTCAGCTGAAGGTCGTTTCAGGTGCAACCGCTGTCACCAACGGTAATCCGCTGGAAAAGGCTAAAAATTCGAAACCTTCACTGCTACGGAAACCAGAAGTCAAGCTAAGGAGTGTAAGCAAATAGCTTATGGCTTATCTTTATGAGGATATGCCACATGTCAACCACTGAGAAACGAAAAATATGAAGACTAACGATTATTTTGTCGTCTTTGTGGTTACAAACTGGGCCTAAATAGCACACACTACCTTTGGTGCCGCTTTCCCACGGTGTTATCTCGTGTGCTGTGAGATATTATCGTTCTAACTATTACCAGGGAACACCTGTCTGAGTCCAAACCGGCCATTAAATATTTTGGGCCTTCTGTCGAGGTCGCGGCCCAGGATGGACAGACGATCTAATCTCCACCTGATAACGGTGGCTTAGAAAGAACAGAAAATGGGATATAATGCGGTTGACCAAACGTCGCATTTCACAGAAAGACATTAGACATGGGAGCGTTCGGTTTCCTTGCCTGTTGCCTTGCGCTGCTTACGTTTTGTACAGGTTGGTATTTGTTCGGCTTTATTCACTCGGTTAAATGTAGCCTAATGCAACACACGGAGAATCAAGACGTGTAAGAAAGGATGGAAGAGGTATTCATCGAAGAAGAATGGCATCCCTTTGAATCTGCGCGTTCTTAGCCATTGACTTCTGCATGCACTTTCTACAAACATTTGAAGACTGTTTTCTTGCGCTGAGGTTAGACAGTAGACTGCGAGTGCTTCTGAACAGTTATCTAAGAGAGGCGCTATATAAATGTTCTTAAAGGATGGATGAATGAATAAAAAGAGGAAGGAAGGAAAAAGAACGGAAAGGAAGGAAGAACGGAAGGAAGAAAGGAAGACAGGAAAAGGCTAAATATAGAGAAAGATTTAAAAGGTAAAATCTAAACTTAACGAGTAGATTACAGGAAGATTGAATGAAAGAGTGATACAATGGAAGAAACAAGGAAAAGAAAGAATGAGGGAGTGCGTTAGGTGAGGATTGGCTTATCAGGTGTACGTATTGGATTTTAGAATGTAGGCCTAATCCCTTCTTGACGAACACCTTCGAAATGCCGATCTATGTACATGTTGATTTCATCTGTTTAACCCGAGATTCGAAGTGAAAACCAGTTATGTTAGCCACTCAACCAACATATCACCTCAAAATTGTGATTAGTTGAGTGTTTCGTTGGTAGCAGAAATTGAACCCGGAACCTTTAGATCTCACTTCACTTAACGCTCTCACAACTGAGCTAGACGAACAGAACAGATTTAGTCCAGCGGCATAGCTCCGATATATGAAGTGATTGTGCATTTTGTGATACAAGCATGAAATTTGGCACAGACATCATACATAGTAGTACTAAGAGATATAGATATTGGGCCACGCTGAAATATTATTTTTTGGCGGGAAAAAATGGCGGGAAAAAATAAAATATGAATTTTTCATAATTTTGGGAAAAGTGGTCTGCAAATAAGCTTTAGGACCGTTTTGCTTAATTGGTTTTCAATGTAGATTTTGGTTTCCATTTGGATTTTTAATAAATTACTCGATTTTTATTTATATTATTAAAATATTACAGTTTAAATTACTATTGTTGTTGCAGCACAACTAATAATGTCTATACGGGTCAATATATGGCTGAACTCCAAAAAATTGAAATAAAAGGTTTATCAGTAGATTTTGTTACCATTTGGTATGGTTATTAGCATCGCAAAAGTCTACTCTATTCTGACCATTCGAAAAGGGTCAATTTCAAGATGGCGTCCAAGATGGCTGCCGGGAGCTAAAATTGTCTATATCTCAAGCACTATTCAACCTAGAAAGGTGGTTTTGGTGTCTAACCGTAAGGTTTATTGATCAGTGTTCAGTTGAAATAACTTTAATCACTTTCTGTATATTCAAGATGGCGTCCAAGATGGCTGCCGGGAGCAAAAATTGTCTATATCTCAAGCACTATTCAACCTAGAAGGGTGGTTTTGGTGTCTAACCGTAAGGTTTATTGCTCAGTTTTCAGTTGAAATAACGTCACTTAATATATCATTTACTGACAAATTCAATGGTCATACAGTTTACAGCTACATGTATAGCTTACACATACAATTAGTCACTACTCATCGTCATCGTCCGACTCCTCTGGAATGAACTTTTTATGTGGATTGTCCATTTTTTTAACCTGGCACTGTCCACAGGCAGAAGTACATAGTAGTCCATTTCTTCTAGAGCGTGCTTCGAAAATCTATCGCATGCCCAGCTGGATGCTCCTGTTCCGATCAATATAATTCTTGACGGTGCTGCTATTGTACACAGGTTGAAACCAGCTGCATTCAAGAACTTCGATGAGTATGCCAGACACATTTTCATTCCTTTTATCAATGGAAAGCTCCCGAGTGCTGCACGCGTGGATATAGTATGGGACACTTATAAAGCGGAGTCCTTAAAAAGCACTGCAAGAATTGAACGTGTAAAGGTAGCCTACTAGCCGTTTCTGTTGCACAAACACTGGCACCGGAGGATAAAATATGGCTCGCTTTGGAGCTGGAAGAAATTTCCGGTACTTAGCAGCTCATGAAATTGATCCTGGTCTTCGACCAGAGAGGGCAGAAGCATTGCCAATGTTTCACGCATTGACAGGCTGTGACACTGTGTCCAGTTTGTCTGGACATGGTAAGAAAACCGCTTGGCCCATTTGGACTGCTTATCCAGATCTGACAAGTGCCTTGCTTAAAGTATCATGTGCAGCATCTGCAATACTAGTTGATGTCTTCCATTCCATCGAAAGGTTTGTGATACTTATGTATGACCGCACAAGCACAGACTCGGACATCAACAAAGCACGGAAAAAGTTGTTTGCCAGGAAATGCAATGTGCAGTTAATCCCACCAACGAAGGCAGCTTTGGGGCAACACATCAGGGGGCACTTTGCCAAAGAAGCCTCGTGTGGAGGCAGATTCTGCTACCAAATCCTGCGTTGCCATCTCCAACCATATGGGGCTGGACAAAGGCTGATGATAACACATATGAGCCTAACTGGACAACTCTGCAGGAAGCATCCACGACCTGCAAAGAGTTGGTGTCCTGCAAGTGCAAGAAGGATTGTGTAAAAAGATGTTCTTGCAGGAAGCTCTCACTTCAACATACTGTTTTAT